>CM076980.1:49383292-49418292 GCA_039105355.1 Benthosema pterotum | reverse complement strand
ACACGCCCGATCTCGTCCGATCTCGGAAGCTAAGCGGGGTAGGGCATGATTAGTACTTGGATGGGCGGCTGACTGGGAATACTGGGTGCTGTAAGTATTTTTTTTTCTGAACCCCATGAGCAGATCCATGTGCGTGTACTTGGGCCGCACGGGGCACCGATGCTGTCGCTTACGGCCATACCACCCTGAACACGCCCGATCTCGTCCGATCTCGGAAGCTAAGCGGGGTAGGGCCCGGTTAGTACTTGGTTAGTACTTGGATGGGGGACCGCCTGGGAATACCGGGTGCTGTTAGCATTTTTTTTTCTGAAGCCCATGAGCAGATCCATGTGCGTGTGTACTTGAGCCGCAAGGGGGAACCACTGCTGTTGCTTACGGTCATAACACCCTGAACACGCCCGATCTCGGAAGCTAAGCGGGGTAGGGCCCGGTTAGTACTTGGATGGGAGGCCGCCTGGGAATACCGGGTGCTGTAAGCATTTTTTTTCTGAAGCCCATGAGCAGATCCCTTTGCGTGTACTTGGGCCGCACGGGGCACCGCTGCTGTCGCTTACGGCCATACCACCCTGAACACGCCCGATCTCGTCCGATCTCGGAAGCTAAGCGGGGTAGGGCCCGGTTAGTACTTGGATGGGAGACCGCCTGGGAATAACGGGTGCTGTAAGCATTTTTTTTCTGAAGCCCATGAGCAGATCCATGTGCGTGTACTTGGGCCGCACGGCGCACCGCTGCTGTTGCTTACGGCCATACCACCCTGAACACGCCCGATCTCGTCCGATCTCGGAAGCTAAGCAGGGTAGCGCCGGTTAGTACTTGGATGGGAGACCTTGGATGGGAGACCGCCTGGGAATAACGGGTGCTGTAAGCATTTTTTTTTCTGAAGCCCATGAGCAGATCCATGTGCGTGTACTTGGGCCGCACGGCGCACCGCTGTTGTTGCTTACGGCCATACCACCCTGAACACGCCCGATCTCGTCCGATGTCCGAAGCTAAGCAGGGTAGGGCCCAGTTAGTACTTGGATGGGAGACAGCCTGGGAATAACGGGTGCTGCAAGCTTTTTTTTTTCTGAAGCCCATGAGCAGATCCATGTGCATGTACTTGGGCCACACGGCGGACCGCTGCTGTTGCATACGGCCATACCACCCTGAACACGTCCGATCACGGAAGCTAAGCAGCGTCGGGCCCGGTTAGTACTTGGATGGGAGACCGCCTGGGAATAACGGATGCTGTAAGCTTTTTTTTCCTAAAGCCCATGAGCAGATCCATGTGCGTGTACTTGGGCCGCACGGCGCACCGCTGCTGTTGCTTACGGCCATACCACCCTGAACAAACCCGATCTCGTCCGGTCTCGGAAGCTAAGCAGGGTAGCGCCCGGTTAGTACTTGGATGGGAGACCTTGGATGAGAGACCGCCTGGGAATAACGGGTGCTGTAAGCATTTTTTTCTGAAGCCCACGAGCAGATCCATGTGCGTGTACTTGGGCCGCACGGCGCACTGCTGCTGTTGCTTACGGCCATACGACCCTGAACACGCCCGATCTCGTCCGATGTTGGAAGCTAAGCAGGGTAGGGCCCGGTTAGTACTTCGATGGGAGACCGCCTGGGATTAACGGGTGCTGTAAGCATTTTTTTTCTGAAGCCCATGAGCAGATCCATGTGCGTGTACTTGGGCCACATGGCGGACCGCTGCTGTTGCATACGGCCATACCACCCTGAACACGTCCGATCACGGAAGCTAAGCAGCGTAGGGCCCGGTTAGTACTTGGATGGGAGACCGCCTGGGAATAACGGATGCTGTAAGCTTTTTTTTCCTGAAGCCCATGAGCAGATCCATGTGCGTGTACTCTGGCCGCACGGCGCACCGCTGCTGTTGCTTACGGCCATACCACCCTGAACACGCCCGATCTCGTCCGATCTCGGAAGCTAAGCAGGGTAGGGCCGGTTAGTACTTGGATGGGAGACCGCCTGGGAATAACGGGTGCTGTAAGCTTTTTTTTTCCGAAGCCCATGAGCAGATCCCTTTTCGTGTACTTGGGCCGCACGGGGCACCGCTGCTGTTGCTTACGTCCATACCACCCTGAACAAACCCGATCTCGTCCGGTCTCGGAAGCTAAGCAGGGTAGCGCCCGGTTAGTACTTGGATGGGAGACCTTGGATGAGAGGCCGCCTGGGAATAACGGGTGCTGTAAGCATTTTTTTCTGAAGCCCACGAGCAGATCCATGTGCGTGTACTTGGGCCGCACGGCGCACTGCTGATGTTGCTTACGGCCATACCACCCTGAACACGCCCGATCTCGTCCGATGTCCGAAGCTAAGCAGGGTAGGGCCCTGTTAGTACTTGGATGGGAGACAGCCTGGGAATAATGGGTGCTGCAAGCTTTTTTTTTCTGAAGCCCATGAGCAGATCCATGTGCGTGTACTTGGGCCACACGGTGGACCGCTGCTGTTGCATACGGCCATACCACCCTGAACACGTCCGATCACGGAAGCTAAGCAGCGTAGGGCCCGGTTAGTACTTGGATGGGAGACCGCCTGGGAATAACGGATGCTGTAAGCTTTTTTTTCCTGAAGCCCATGAGCAGATCCATGTGCGTGTACTTGGGCCGCACGGCGCACCGCTGCTGTTGCTTACGGCCATACCACCCTGAACAAACCCGATCTCGTCCATTCTCGGAAGCTAAGCAGGGTAGCGCCCGGTTAGTACTTGGATGGGAGACCTTGGATGAGAGACCGCCTGGGAATAACGGGTGCTGTAAGCATTTTTTTCTGAAGCCCACGAGCAGATCCATGTGCGTGTACTTGGGCCGCACGGCGCACTGCTGCTGTTGCTTACGGCCATACGACCCTGAACATGCCCGATCTCGTCCTATGTCGGAAGCTAAGCAGGGTAGGCCCCGGTTAGTACTTGGATGGGAGACCGCCTGGGAATAACGGGTGCTGTAAGCATTTTTTTTCTGAAGCCCATGAGCAGATCCATGTGCGTGTACTTGGGCCACATGGCGGACCGCTGCTGTTGCATACGGCCATACCACCCTGAACACGTCCGATCACGGAAGCTAAGCAGCGTAGGGCCCGGTTAGTACTTGGATGGGAGGCCGCCTGGGAATAACGGATGCTGTAAGCTTTTTTTTCCTGAAGCCCATGAGCAGATCCATGTGCGTGTACTCTGGCCGCACGGCGCACCGCTGCTGTTGCTTACGGCCATACCACCCTGAACACACCCGAACTCGTCCGATCTCGGAAGCTAAGCGGGGTAGGGCCTGGTTAGTCCTTGGATGGGCGGCCGCCTGGAAATACCGGGTGCTGTAAGCTTTTTTTTCCTGAAGCCCATGAGCAGATCCATGTGCGTGTACTTGGGCCGCACGGGGCACCACTGCTGTCGTTTACCGCCATACCACACTGAACACGCCCGATCTCGTCCGATCTCGGAAGCTAAGCGGGTAGGGCCCGCTTAGTACTTGGATGGGAGACTGCCTGGGAATACCGGGTGCTGTAAGGATTTTTTTTTCTGAAGCCCATGAGCAGATCCATGTGCGTGTACTTGGGCCGCACGGGGCACCGCAGCTGTCGCTTAGTGCCATACCACCCTGAACACGCCCGATCTTGTCCGATCTCGGAAGCTAAGCAGGGTAGGGCCCGGTTAGTACTTGGATGGGAGACAGCCTTGGGAATAACGGGTGCTGCAAGCATTTTTTTTCTGAAGCCCATGAGCAGATCCATGTGCGTGTACTTGGACCGCACGGCGGACCGCTGCTGTTGCATACGGTCATACCAACCTGAACACGGCCGATCACGGAAGCTAAGCAGGGTAAGGCCTGTTTAGGACTTGGATGGGAGACCGCCTGGGAATAAGGGTTAGGGTTAGGTTTTATGCTTTGAGTTGTCCCGCCGCCCCCGAAGGGAACCGTTATAAAGCGGGAGAATGCAACGCCCATACAGAAACTCTACTCACAGCCGTCTACCAAGAATCTGAACGGAAGTACACCCGACTCTTTAGCAACAACCCGAGAGAACTCGGGGTGCAACTAAAGGGTGCATCAAAATTTTGGGCGGGAATAGGAGAGGTGGCTTTAGGAGTGTGTTGGCTATAAAAATGGTTTGGAGGGGGGGCAATGATGTGTGTGGTAAGTATGGGCTTGGATGTTTTAAGGGAATGTTTGTGTAAACCCTAAATTAATGTAGAGCGCTGCGGAGCAGCGCGCGTCCGGCCAACAATCAGGTAACGGGAGGGAGTGGCTGGTGGCTGGGAGGGGCATTGGTTGTGTGTGGCACGTCAGGTCGCGCGCTGGATCCTTGAGACTGTGGGTAAATGGAGGAGGGAGGTGGAGGATCTGGTGGTGCTGTGAAGTGTGGACCGGTAGCAAAGGCGCTTATTGTGGGGGTAACCGTACGTGTTGTCAGTATGGATGTGGGGCTGGGGATCAATGTGTAAGGTAAGTATGAATGGAAATGTGAAGGGAATATTTTGGTCTATAATGAATTCTTAACAATGGGTCCGCTGTCCGAGGAGATCGAGGCAGGGACCGTTTTCAAATCCCCCATGGTCCGGCGGGTTAGGTTTTATGCTTTGAGTTGTCCCGCCGCCCCCGAAGGGAACCGTTATAAAGCGGGAGAATGCAGCGCCCATACAGAAATTCTACTCACAGCCGTCTACCAAGAATCTGAACGGAAGCGCACCCGGCTCTTTAGCAACACCACGAGACAACTCGGGGTGCAACTAAAGGGTATTCCATGATATTATATGGGAGTGGGAGGATTGCTGTTGTGGTGTGTTAAATCTAGAAATTAAATCAAGGGGATGTTTTTAGTGTTGTGAGTGTTGAGTATGGGTTGGGGTGTTGAGGGAACGGTTGTGTTAATTCTAAGAACTAATTTTGAGCGCTGCGGAGCAGCGCGCGCCCGCTCGACAATCAGTTCCTAGTAGGGAGCGGTTAGTGGTTGGGAGGGACATTGGATATGGAGTGAAGTGGGGGATATAGTCAGTGATGGGGTATGTCATACGTGGCGAGGGATGTGAGGATGGACCGAGAGGGAAAAGGTGGAAACTCTCAATAAACTTGAATGTGTGACTGGTGCGTGTTGTGGGGAGTAGGATTCCGAAAGCAGTGTAAACGCCGGAGTTATCATGTTAAGGGGGGCGCGTTAGCAAGGGGATGGAAAGTCAGTAACATTATTTCGTTTTCGTTGTGTGTAGTATGCCGAGACGTGTAATGGATTCCTTGAGGCTACAGGTAAGTGAGTGGGAAGAGGCAGAGGATTGGGTGGGGTTATTGAATGTGAATCGTGCAATATGTTAGTATGGATGTGAGTGTGGGAAGATCGAGCAGGAGGGCTAAATAATACTATGTGTGGCAGGTTGTGTACTCGTGTGTTAAGCTCTGTCTTTTACGTTTACGCGGTGGGGGGAAGGAGGAGTACGGTGAAGATCAGTGTTAGGAGGACCTAATTAGAATTTATACGGAAATCTCAGCATGCAGTGTGGAGTTAGGTAGGGAGATGTCGTACCGTTTCGCGAGCGGTGTATTTGAGTGGTAACCAAAACAAAAATGATTATAATTAAATTTCTGAACTAGAAAATGTGTAATGCTTAGGAGAGGGAGGAAGAAAACGTTATGTGAGAGAGGTGTGAGAGGAAGCGTATGTGAACTGGCGCGATTCGTAGATTTGTTCGACTTTGTCCTGTGAAATTATGTGTGTGTGTGTTTAACAGGTGTCCGTGTGTGTGTGCGCGCGTGTGTGTGTGCGAGTGTGTACGTGTGTAGGTGTGCGTGTGTAAGTGTGTTCGTGTGTACGTGCGTATGTGAGTATGTGTGTGTATGTGTGTGCGCGTATGTGTGCGCGTGTGTGTGCAGTCAGTGAAGTCCGCTCGAGGGAAGTGTGGGAAGGAGGAGCATGCGTGGCGAGAGCGCGGCGGTGGATTCGCAGCGAGCACGAGTGGAGTGTCGTGGTGCCTGCATCGTGTTCGAACGAGATCAGAGTTACGACCCTTTTGTCGAGTTCAAAGTTAGTGTAGTGTGTCGACCGGTACGGGTGCGTGTTGATGTTGGTCAGTCGCGAGAGGCTTGGCGGTACCGCCAGGTGGCTAAAACGTGTCCGTGGGAGGGTGGGTGGACCGGGTGTGAGTTAGCCGGAAGTAATGGTGCTCTGAGATGCGTGTGGAGAGGAGAACAAGGAGGACGGTGAGGACTATTGTGTGTTTGTAGAAATGCCAGGGCCTACGGTGAGTCAGTTCCCGGTCGGTGGTGTAAGAACGTCATGTGATGCGAAACCGAAGCCGGTGTGGGTATTAAAACGCAAAGTATGTGTGGCGTGATCGTGTGTGAGGGGGAGAGCTCGTAGTGTCGGGGAAGCTGTTGGAGGTGGAAACCGAGTGGAGCGTAGGGGAGGAGACTATGTGTGTCTGTCAGTTAACAGTTTTTAGCGCGAAATGAATGCATGTGAGGGACGTCGGGTAAGAGAAATACATTTTTCAAAAATCGTTGTTATTATGTGTTGTCCGTATAGTTACCAGAGGAAGAAGACCATAATACCGTGAGAGAAAATATGTCTGTTAGTCGGGGATTTTGCTAAAAAATGCTATGTGTGTGCGCGTACGTGTGGTTGGCAAGTGGTCTTGGGATAGACAGAAGGGGAAACAGAAATGGCACAATTTGGAATAAGTCGGTACAACAGAAGGCATTTGTGTACGGTGGCGACACCGAACTCACCAGGAATTGTTTTTGGAGAGAGGTAGGTCCTATTCGGGACGGGAGGCGGTGGACAGGATGGTCTGGGCGGTTTGGGTCACTGGCGTGGACCGGCACACTCCTGGGAGAGGATCTGGAACTCGATTCTCCTGTTCAGCGGTTCCGAGCGGTCGTCGAGAGAAGGATGTACAGTTAATGGACGTTAGTGTGGTCGAGAGGCCAGATAGTCCGGATTTATTCCGTGGCTATGTGTCAAGGAGTGATGTTATTATTTTTATTTTTTTTTTTTTTTTAATGATTTTTGGAACAAGTATATTAATTCAGCATTGCCGCTATGTGTGTGTTTGCTTGTGTTTGTCAAGACTGGTAGGATTTGTCCAAGCAGAACGTACGGTCTGCTGCCTCTGTCCCGGTGTAACCCAGTGGAAAGAGTGGGTGATGTGTGGTTGCCGATCAAAATGTAAAATTTGTAAGGGGTCAGGATTAATTTAGAACCAAATAATTATTATCAATACAGTTGTAGGAGGGGTAATGGTAATGTTATGCAAAGCAAAAGTAGATGTAATGTGTGTGTCTTATGTAGGGTAAAGAAATTGGGGTTGTCAATTGGTATGGTGTGAGGTGTTGGCAGATTTGAGGCAGTGTCAGAAAGCCATTCTCAGTCAAACAATGGTTATAAGTAGCGCTATTGTGCCCTCTAGAGGAGAAGTTAAAATGGTGCCAACGACTCTGAATATGTGTAAAGTAGTTATACAATGGCCTGGAATCATTGTAGTGAAATGAAATAAAACCCTGTATATATATTGTGTCATTGATTGGTATCACAAATTGACTATAAAGAGAGTTCGAGATGTTATTTGTAACTTACTTAGCCCTGGAGGAGCAGAAGGGATTTAGTAGTGGTAAAGAAAGCAAAAATTCGTATATTAACCGTGTAAGTGTGGATATTTTTAGACAAAAAGTGTGAAAACGGTTAGCAGGTTCCATAGAGGGAACTTCTACATGTTAAAATATCAAGTCTGATTGTCTGACGATTGGGAACAAGCGGCGGCGATTTAGAATGGTGTCTTAATTATGTGTAGTGGACACAGCTGTGGTCCAATGACTAAATAAACTCCAATGTTGTTTTATGATTTTCTACCGTGTTTATGTGCGTTGTATTTTAGCCATAGCATTGTAAATAATTGTAATTCCTTAAGGCAGAAGAGAGAATTGAAATATGATGTCGGATTTGTTGCAATGTGTGTTTATATGACCGTCAAAGTTGGCGTTTACATCTACTAGGCAGCCGGTTGGTTATGGTGGAGGCTTAGAGTAGGACGACCAAAACGATATAAAAAATGGCATGACATATCTCGGGATGAATGAAATAAAATTATCTAAACACTAAATGGCGCAGTAGTGTTGTTTGGACCTACCAGTTTGTAAGTAGTAATGTTTGCAGAACTTATCCACGCGACGATGCTGCCTCTGTCTCGTTCAGCGTTGGAGTGGTGGGAGGGGGGAGGAAGCCATGCGTAATGTTGTTTTGGCCGTCGCTAGGTATTCTGGGTAATGTAGTTGGCGCCTAACTTGCTAGCATAACGTCAGAGCCCCCTGATATTAGTGACTATATGCTATTAGAGAGGATTTAACCTGAATTCGTTTGCTATCTATTGTGACAGTATAATGTTGTAGAATTAAGGATATACAATATTGATTAAAAGGACCCTTAGCAAAACCTTATTTCTGTCTAGATAAGTATGAGATTCCTGTGTATTTATGTGCGAATCTATATGTATTGTTAGAAAATCAAACTGGAGAGGAAATAACCCATGTATTGAACCTCATTGTGTTATCCTGTAACCAAATGGACCCATGTGGACCTGTTGGGACTGACATTAACAATATAGTATATTGTAACTCTACACCAGGAAGGGTTGAGAGGCATAAAACCCTCGTGTTTGACCCCGAAATACCATGGAAAAATTAAAATACTAATAATAATACCATATATATAGAACCAAATGGACCCCTGTGGGTCTACATTCTTCATTTTTGGTGCCAATAATGTACAATAGGAAAACCCAAGGAAAACTTGGGGTAATTTAATGTTACCCGATTTGGTATGGAGAGTATTGAATGATCAATCAAATTAAGGAGGTCTGATGTGTTAATGTCAATCTTAGCTGTATACTGGAACCAAAGGGATTCCTGCTAATACAGCAGGACATGTGATTGTATAGTAATGTATTATGAAAGTACGTCAGTAAAGGTAAAGGATAAATAGATTACAGTCAATTAGGTTTAAGGGAGTAAAACCATTTAGCTGATGAAATCCATAGTTAGAGCTGAAAACTTTCTAATACTATCACCAAATCACTTCTTCATATTACTAGGAAAATATGAGAAAGGACCAGAAAGGGATAAATTGAAACATTATATTTTTATATATTAAAAAAGATAATGTATTGAGGAAAAGATTAAACAATGTCAAAATAATGTGTTCTGTAGAGGTGTCTCACTGACTACCTTCCTGAGGAAATAATTCTAAAGAAATCTGTGTAACAAAAAAATCTTTCTTGAGTGAGGGAAAGACAATGGACTCACTGCCCATTTTTACAAGGAACAATAAGGAGGGGATCTTATATATATATATATATATATATATATATATATATATATATATATATATATATATATTTATATATAATATATATCCATGTATGTACAACGAAAAAGCAAATTTAACTTATAAGGGATCCCTCCTATAAAGGAACAAACATATTTCACGGTCAATGAGTGATAAAATTATAAAAGTCCTGATCTGTGTATTCTCACCAAACACAACAACAATGGTAAAAAACAATGGCAATGACAAGCGTCATAAGCTTTCAAGTATAAAAGGTGTCCAGTCCAGTGGTCTATTGAAGACCGCTCCTTCGTTGATCCTGAAGTCCAGAGAGTGTGAATGTATGTGTGTGTGTGTGTGTGCGTGTGTGTGTGTGTGTATGTCTTGTTCCGTGGTTAACGGGGACCGCAGGAGTGGGTACGAGGAGATCGATGTCCATCCGTCGCCGAAGGATGTGTGTGAGGGGGAAGGGGCGTGTGTTTCCATTTGGGGGGCTGATGTGTGTGTGTGTGTGTGTGTGTGTGTGTGTGTGTGTGTGTGTGTGTGTGTGTGTGTGTGTGTGTGTGTGTGTGTGTGTGTGTGTGTATGTGTGTATGTGTGTGTGCGCGTGTGTGCATGTGCGTGTGAGTGTGTGTGTGTGTGTGTGTGTATGAGAAGGTGTATCAGGGGGGGCGGAGGGGTTCCATATGTTCTTGAGTTGGATGGAGATGACCGGGGTGCTGTGGTCACGCGGTGTGCGTCTGAGAGAGTGAAGGGAAGAAAGAGTGGGATTAACATGTGTGTCACGTAACGAAGTCATGTAGTGTACATCACATCACGACGGTGTTCGGCGGTTCGGCGATTCGGCGGTTAGAAAATTGTCAGTATGAAATGGTGTTGTGGTCAAAAGATGGGCATGGTAGTGTGTTGTATGAATATGTCAGGGAGGAAGGGGGTTTATGTGCGCGTGGAAAATAGTCAGTAAATCAGTGGTTAAAAAGTGTCTATTGGCAGGTTTGTATTCGTAGGAGGAGAGACGGTGTGTGGTCCGAGAATTATGAGATGTATGAGTCGAGGTGGTTGAGATGCCGGACGATATATATGTGTATTAGGGGGAAAAAAAACTATGTGTTGGGATATGGTTTAAGTATACCGTAGTGGAATTAATAACGTAGACTATGTGTAAATCTGTATGATATAGAGGTGTTGTCTGAAAAGGAAAAGGTTAGTAAACAATTAATTATCACCTGGGTTAGGCTGGGGTCAAGTTCGAGGATTTCCTGGTCCTGGTTGGGAGGGACCTGCTGTATAGTGGGTGGGTTCTGTGTGAGTGGGTGCGGAGGGGTAAATGAAGCGGGCCCAGAGCTCCCAGACTGCTAGGCCGGTGACAGCCCTCCACTTTAGGTTGTCATCCTCTGTGACAAGGATTGCCTCAGGGATGGTTGGGATGTGGCCATAGAGTCTAAGGCAGTCATTGTGGACTCTAATGGCTGTTTGGATCTCCGGGGGGAGTTTGTATGAACAAGGGGAGAGAGCCAGATATTTGGTTGCTTTTGGAAATTTTTCATCTGAGATAGACCAGATTTTTTGTATGAGGCGGGCCGTGGCCCTGTCCGTGACCTCAAGGTCATCTAGGTCCGGCCCGAAGGCCATCACCACTCTTTGGACATTTGGGTGTGGGAACGCAATTGTAGACAAGATGTCTGGGACCTCCGACCAGCTCCCGCCCGGGAAGATTTCAATTTGAATTCGATTGTCCAATATCATGGGGAGTTTTTGTAAGTTTTCATCCCCCAGAATTAAAATCGGTTGGAGTGGGCGTAGTGTCCATTTGGGGTTTAGGCCAAAGGGTGTGTGGACATTGGTAAGTGCCCTAGGGGAGGATATGAGTAGGGTCTGGGGCCTCTGTGGATATGATCCATGTGGAGAGGGCTGTGAGGAATTGTCTTTAGTTCCATCTAAGTTGGAATCATGGCCTGGGGGGGTGAAGTGGGGATTCAGCATGGAAGGACCCTGTGGGTCCGGGGTCCAGAAATTGGGCGGGATCATACTTTTTACTACCTCTATAGTATTAGTTCTAAGACCTGAGGGGAGGCTGGCATGGACCGTCCTGTAGGCGATGGCCCAGGCCGTCTCCGGGTCTGCACTTATGGTGTTCTGGAGGATGTTTATTAGGGTCTCAATTTTTTGGTGATAGTGGTCCCCAATAATGCCGTAGCATTGAGCTCTCCAGGACTCGGTGGCCTCGTGTAGCTTCCCATAGAGTTCTATGTTTGATTCGGGGTTAAAATCAGGAGGAGCCACCGAGAGGATTGCCTGTTTGATCGATTGTGTATGATTGGGAGGGAGGATCCCCAATTTCGTTGTCAATTCCACCTCCTCCAGACTGTGGTATGATTTGATTAGAGCCACTAGTGTCATGGTGGAGAGGTTGAGTGATGGGATAGTGTCTAGCCAGTCTTCCATTCTTATTGCTGTAAAGGGTGCGTTGGCGGGCTGCTGTGTGTTGTCCGAATTGACTTGGGGAGTAGGTTTAACCTGAGGGCCAAATTGGGGGGACGTCCACATGGACCATCCCGTATTGGGGTCCGAATGAGTTCGAGGGTGGATGGGTGAATACCGAGGAGGGAGGAAAGACGCCCGTGGGTGGGGAAGTAGGGAAGGAGGGCAAATAGGATGGGGCCCGGTAGTGGGAGTTTGTTCCCGGGAGGAGCTGGGAAAATCGTAGTTATATTTATTGATTATGGGGGTTTGGTTAGGGTTGTGAGGTGTGGAAATGGGAGAGGATGGATGAGGTGTGGGGGGGGTGGGGGTGGGGCCTGCAGGGGTTTCGTCCCCGTCCCTAAGGACACGGGAGTCTTCCCTGCAGGTCCCGAATAGTCGTCTCCTCGCTGTCCTTGGTCTCTGCATGTTGTCTGAAACCCATGTAAGTAGTTAACGGTTGTATGTTTTTAACAAAACAGGAAAAAACATGTTTATGATAATCAACATTTGTGTACCTGAAAGAGAAACAAAGTATCAAGTTATGGGAAGAAAAAAGGGGGGGGGTTAGTAGGAGTCTCTTAAATGATATGATGTTCCGAACTTTCTAAATGGTGTGTAAGAAAGGTTAGGTTTAATTCAGTATTTTTATGGAGTGTGAGTACTTTGTTATTTAGTCCGGGAAGGAACTAAGGTTTATCTAAGGGTGAGAAGTGTATTAAGATTGTGATTTATTTTGAGAAAGATATTTGGGCGGAGTGTTTAAGGAGGAGTCCTAAGTATATATAGACAAAAGAGATACAATTAAGTGGTCAGGAAGGTTCTAGGAATCCCCCGACTCCATACTTTAGATTTGGGCTCTAAGGGAAGGGGCACCTATTATTGCGGGGAGGGCGATGGAGTTCGTGGGGTCCCAGACCTATTTTTAAGGGTCAAATCAGGTGTCAATTAGGGATAATTCATCGTCAGCAGTTGATCTCCGTGCCGTCCTTGGACGTTTCAGGCCTTTAACAACTGTACGTCCTAGGCAGCGGGGCCTCACAACGGGGGCACCATGTCCGTTGTGTGAATATCCCAGTTCAATCAAGTATTATGGCGTTATTAGGGTTGGGCAGGGAAGAGGGATGATGATGAGGTGAAATTTTTAAGATTATAAGGTGAGTAGCCATGTTAACCAACAGATTCCAAAGGCCAGAAGAGGAGAGCAGGTAAGTAAAGGTAAGTTAATAAGAAGGGGTGTATCGTTCCAATATTAGGGATCAAGAGGGAATGTGGTATGTGTGCGGTACAGGTAAAGGGTGTTATTTTTGCAAGTTCCGGTGTAAAAGGGGGCCGACGGATAAGGTATTTAATCCTAAAGTGTATTTTGTGGTGTTATCAGAGAAAACGGATAGAATGAAGGATAATGTGTGTGTGTGTGTGTGTGGGGGGGGGGGGGGGGGGGGGGGGTATGTTGAGGGGGACCCTCTTTGTGTGTGACCTGTCAGGTCGTATGATGGATTCTTAAGACTATAGGTATAACTATGTTGGGGATCAGGAGAGACTGTGTGGCGTGTGTGTGGTACAAGTAAAGGGTGTTACTTGTGTAGGGTTCGAGATGGAGAGGGGTTGACGGATGCGATATTTTTCATCCTAAGTGTAATGTTGTCAGGAGAAAAGATAATGTGTGTGTGTGTGTGTATATGTGTGTGTGTGGTTATGTGTGTGTATATGTGGGTGGGTGGGGGGAGGGGGAGGTAAGTATGTGTTCAGTAGGTATGAATGGAAATATGGAGGGAATATTTTGGTCTATAATAAATTTTTAACAAGGGGTCTGCTGTCCGAGGAGATCGAGGCAGGGACCGTTTTCAAATCCCCCATGGTCCGGCGGGTTAGGTTTTATGCTTTGAGTTGTCCCGCCGCCCCCGGTTAGGGTTAGGGTTAGGGTTAGGGTTAGGGTTAGGGTTAGGTTAGGTTAGGTTAGGGTTAGGGTTAGGGTTAGGTTTCTGTGCTTTGAGTTATCCTGCCGTCCATTACCCCATGTAGGAGCAAGGCACCGTTATAAGCAGGAGGACGTACTGCCATACACCAGTAGTTCTGCCAATGTTGTTCCAGACCTAGGATCTCCTCCGGGGTCACCGTGGGCTGGGGCTTAATGTCAAATTATGGGGCAGGTCATCGGTCCGGGTTGTTTCGTAAGGTTTATGTGGAACCTGAATGGGGAGGGATGCCTAGCCGGAATATTCAATTAAATATCCGGTCCGGGTAGGGAATTATTTTAATAATGTGGTAACCAATTGTTAGCATCTCCCTGTTGTCATATTTTAGGTGTCTGGGAATGGATTAAAAAATGGAGGAGGTGAAAAGGGGAAAATTTACCATAGGGTAAGGGATACCCCAGAGAAGAGGGAAGAGAATAATATGTGAGAGTTTTAGGTTAATGATAGTGTCTAGGGAAACTATGATAATGAGATGGAACTAATTGTGAGTTATGTGTAAAGTGGTGGCCCTCCCAGTGGTAATAATATTAATATAGGAATGTTAGGAGAAAGATATCATTTTCTTGGGGTTCAGATAAGGGGCCTGTCCGGGGTTGAACCTGCTGTTGTGGGGTACACAGGAGGGAAAGGGGAAAGGAAAATTATTTATAAGGAGTTAAGTTGTTAGCCTACTTCATGTAATTAGGAGGTTATGGTCTGTTAGGAGAGGGATCAGAGCACGTAGATCTTCCAGAGTTGCCAGATCCTTTTCCCCATTTCGTCATGCCAGTGGACCCCGTCTTCCCTGATGTTAACCTCCTCAGTAGAGAGGGCTGGAATGTGTGGGTATTTGTTTAAGGCCCTATTGATATCCCTGAGATTTTTCTGGGAGTCTGCCTTCAGTTTGGGAGAGAAATTGAGGAGGGGGAAATATATTTTGGCCTTGGGGAATTTTCTTTGGGCTGTGGTATAAACTGATTCTAATAGTGTCTCAAAGGAGGAGGACACAGGTTGGTACCTATGGTTGAATCCAAAGGACATAATTAGCCTGCGAACTGACTCATCCTTATCCTTCAGCTGATTGAGGAGGGTAAGGGCATGTGTCAGGGTAGCCCCTGAGTAGCTGGCTACCTGGACATGTCTATTGGGAATGTAGGGGAGATAGCGTAGGTTGGAGTCACCAATAATGAGGTTTCTCCTGGTGGGTGTCAAGGTCCAAGATTCTTTATTTTGTGGGGGGAACATTTCGCGTTTGACCAGACCTGGGGTGTTTTGGCTGGGGGGGATGGGGCCCTCATTTAAGGTGGTTGTTTGGTTCAAGGTGGAAGTAGCATCGGCTAACTTCTTCATTATAATGGTAGGGGAAGGGGCATTAGAGGGTTGTTGGGATGGGGGGATGTCCATGAGGTGGGTTTGGATTTGGGCAATAGTGGGGGAAGTGCCAATTGGGGGTGGGAGGGGTTGTTCATCCATTTTCGGTTCTGTCTCTATAGTGATGGGCGGGGACAGGATGAGCTCGAACTCCGTTTCTAGGAAGGAGGATTCTATGTTAAGTCCCCCGTCCGAGGGGCCCGCTCTGCTCGGGGAGCCGTAGGGGGCGAGGTTCGGCATAGTCGGGGGAGGAGAGGGGGTGTGTGATGGGGGGCTAGGATTCACAGGGGAGTTGGGGGGGGCCTCCAGTTGTTGGGACGGGGTAAGGGGGTTCCAAAAGGAATCAGGGACTTTGCGTCTAGCTAGGGAAAGGAGGTTGGCGGTTACTCCTCCTTCAACTTTTTCACTCGCAATTTTGCACGCTTGTGCCCAGGCTGGCAGGGGGTCCTGACACCTAATGTGAGACAGGCGTTCTATGTGGTGTTCTACTCTGGTCGTGAAATGGTCATCGAGGATGCCATAGCACTTGGCTATCCATTCCCCGGATGCTTCTTTTAGCCTGTCCATGGCTCCCTGACATTGGGTGGTAAGGATAAAGGAGTTGGCCATGTCTAAAATTTTGGATTCGTAGCCTTCTGGAGTGATGTTCAACCTAGTGAAACACCACGTGTTGTCTAGGTGACTAACCGCTTCGATTAGGTCAACTAAGATGAGGACTGTGGGAGGTGGTTCAGGGGTCGGTGGTCTCCTTCTGGGAGTGGGGTTGGGGTTTGGGGCAGAAACAGCAACCTTGGAGGTTCTGTTGGGAGGGGGAGGGGGAGGGGGAGTGTCATCCTCCGGGGTGGAGGAAAATTGGACATGGGCTTGTGTTTGACGTTTGGGCCTAGAGGGTATGGAACCCGGGGGAAATAACGGGGGAATGGTGGATTGGGAGGAGGGGGAGGAAGAGGATGTGGAGGTGTTAAGGGAAGTTAACCTATCGCGAGGGGCCAGAGGGTTTTTACGGGGGTTAAAGGGGGGGCAATGTACACTCTTGGGGTTACGGTTGGTGGAGTGGGGGGCTGTTTGGGGTCAGAGGGTGGATCTGGGTAGGGTTCTTCCTCTGGGGTGGGGGCTCGGGGAGGGTACCAATCCTCCTCCTCGTAATCCCAGGACACGGCCCTAGTTTCGTAATATTGTACTGGGTGGGAGGGTTGGTTTGTTCTGGGGCGTGGTGGGGGGTATTCTTCATATCTGGGATGGACATAATGTCTAACTCTCCTAGTCGCCCTGCCTCTAGGGGTATGAGGGTATTCGCTCATGGTGGTAATTTGGTTCCCTGATTATTGATAGACCCACATTAGGTAAACAGGAAAAAAAAAGAAAAGGGAGAAAAAAGACATTAATATAGGGAACAAAAACCTGTGGGAGGGTTAGGGTTAGGGTTATGTTTACAGTTACAAAAAATGGATAATAAACAATGGTGCCATCATGGTAATTCAAACAGAGAAGGGTAAAGTCAGAGTCAGAAGTGGGTTCCAAGCCCTGTCATTTAGTCCCGGTGGAGTCCTAGCCATGGCTATTCGGTGTTGATGAATGTGACATTCGGGTCACTCCTGACAGGGGTATGGGTTTGAAACCCAGGTATCATGGGGTTTAATTATTGGGGGTGAGGGGAAGGCACTGCCGGTCTCCCAGTTCCATCTTTTAGGTTATGGTGGGCTCTACAGGGGTTGTACTAAGGTAGGGTTCTCGGCCCTTATTGGGGTGTGAGGTGAAGGATGCTGAGAGACCTCAGGTCTGTTTTTAGGGGGTCAAATGGGTGACAATGGGGGTGTCGGGTCCTCAGTAGGAAAACTGCCTGTCTCAGGGTGTTTCATGGCCTTTAATCCCTAGACACCCTCTTGGCAGCGGCCCTCACAGCTACGGGTACCAGGTGTAGCTGCGCCCGACACCCAGATCAATGGGTGTTGTATTATGGGAAATATTTAGGAGTGGGCAGGGGCTGAATTTGGTCAGGGGAAAAGGGGGGTTCCAAATTAGGTGAGAGGGCCTGCCTTAAAGGTCAGGTACCCATCAGGGGCAAGGGGGGCAAAAACTAATCTTGAGCGGCGCGCAGCGCCGCACGTCGGTTCTCGAGTGGGCGTCAGATCTCGAGGTACGGGGGGAAGGGGAGGGGGTTGAATCGGGTGGGAGAGCCTGCCTTAAAGGTCAGGTACCCGTCTGGGGCAAAGGGGGCCAGAACCAGTCTGAAGCGGCGCGTAGCGCCGCACGACGGTTCTCGAGTGGCCGGCGGTGCTCGAGTGTGGAGCGGGTTTGGTGGCTTGGGGCTTGGTTGAGGGGGCTGGGCGGGAGGCCTGGTGACCCCTGGTGGGTCCCGGCTGGGTGTAGACGCCGTGGTTCGTGGCGTTTTGGTTTGTACCGCGTAACTCGAGTCTCGAGGTCAGTCAAGGCAAGCGGGCAAGTGGTCGGGCAAGCAAGCGAAGGGAAAGGCAGACAGACAGGCAATGAAGCAAGCAGGCAGGCAGGCAGACAGTAAAAAACATTGTAAAACATTACACCCGTTATTGGTCATGGGGGAGAAGTAGAAGTTATGGTTAGGGTTAGGGTTAAGGCTGGAGCTCCCGGACCGGAGCAGGTGTCCTCCTCCATGTGCAGGTGGTGCCGTGGCGGTCGGCCATTTTGTGGCCAGCTTTATGGACGACGTGGCATGTGTTGGTTTGGCCTTGGACTTGGTCTCCGGGCCTGAAATGTGTGGTGTAATGGATTGTGGAGCCCCTTAAGGGGGACTTTAGGTGTGGTTAGTGCGGGCTTTCGGTGGGAAGGGGAAATGCTGTTGGTTCGGTCGGATTGGGCCTAAGTGCTAGGTGAAGCCTTATTTGCTTATTTTGTGGTAGCGGCTCGGTGGAGGTGGATGAGGGTAATTTTAACCGGGGTGGGGGGGCTTTGTGCGCGGGCGAGCGAGATTTCGAGGGTCTGGGTCGTCGGTGTGAGGTGTTCGGTAGGGTCGGGGCTCGAACTCACCGCTTTTGGTTTGGTGGTTAGTTTTGTTTTCTTTGTCTTTTCCTCCCGGGAGTGGCTCTAGCCTGTGGTTGTGAGGCGAGCTATTAGCAGGGCGAGGTGGGGTGAGGCCGTCAGGCAGGACCGAGCGGGACAGGGCAGGGCGGGGTCGGGCAGGGCAGGGTAGGGCAGGGTAGCGCCGGGCGAGGCGGCTTTGAGTGGTTCCTCCTCGTTTGACCGGGCACAGCACGGCACGACACGGCACGGCACGGCGTTGTGGCCGTCGTGGTTGCTGCTTGCGATGCTGTTGGTTTGCCAGTTATGTGGCTGCTTGTGTGTTGAAGAGTGGCGACGCCCCGCCCCTCACTTAACGCGCGCGCGCGTGCGTGCGCGTGCGGGGCTTTCCGACGGTGGGGGGGAGGAGGAGGGGGGGGAGGGGGGGGGGGGGGGGGGGGGGGGGGGGGGGGGGCCAGGTGATGGAGGCGAGGATGCTGCGCCTCTTGCTTGGTGGGGATGGATGGATGGATGGATGGATGGATGGATGGATGGGCATGATGCTGCTGCCTCTTTTACGCACGTGCTTTGGCGTGCTCGTGGCTCGGGTGCGCGTGACGTGGGGGAGCGGGGGAGTGGGGGGGGCGTCGGGGCGCTCGTGGCGCTCCTGGCCGAGGCCCGTGTGGCCTCGCGCGGGTGGGGAATGGCGCATGGTTCGAGCCCGCTTTCTGGCACGCTGTTCGAGCGTGGCGGCTTCCTCGGTAACCATGGCAACCTAGTAGCCGGCGGCTAGGCTAGGTTGGAACGACGCGGCGCGGCGCGGCGCCGTGACGGGATTCGGTGGGGGTCGGGGGGGTCGGGGGGGTGGGGGTGGGACACCGTGTCGTGTCCGGTGGGGCGTTGGGGCCGGGGGCTTATTCGCTTGGGAATTTTGGGGAAAGATGATTGTGATTTTTGGGTTTGGAATCGCTATCCTCCAGCAGCAACCCGGAAACGGAAGTGCTCTGGGTCGGGGTCACGCGGCTACGTCATAGAGTCGGCTTTTTTAATTCCCTCGGAGATAACGGAATGGAGTTATTGATCTAAGGTTTGTTAGGGGTGATTGGCGAGCCGCTAAAGGGTTTTCCCACCTTCGAGGGCCCGTGTCCTCTCCTAATCATTATCCGTGTGTGTGGCGTGGGTGGTCTAACATGTAACCTGTGCGAGCAGCCGATCTTGATCGGTTTCCTGTAATGGAAGAGAATTATTTGGTTACTTGGTCAGTTCTCCGGTGCGTCCTGTGGATCCTGTAAGACAATTCATATAGAGGATTGGTCGTTATATCCTAGAAACCTGTTGTGACAGTTCAAGAGGTAGTTATTCCTATAAACTCAGGGAGGATGGTTTTAAGAACGGGTTGGGATGGGAACATTTTAGGGGGGGTGTGATTGTCAATTCCAGGAGGACCTTAATTTAGGTGGTGGGGTATTCCAGTGAGACGAAGGTAAAATTGTACTAGGCCATCACCATGGTTGGACTTTGGGGGTCTTTGCATGAGTTATTCCGCCTGCCATAGGGCACGTTATATTATAAGCGGAAGGAGTGTGCTACCATACATAATGAGCCCAGACAATTCACCGAACATTCTCAAACTGGGCCCGCCAGGGCCCTGTTATGTGGGGGCAGTGGGGGTTATATGGTCCCAAGGAGAAGGGGTGGGGTATGGGGAAAAGATATTTAGAAGTTCAGAGGATAGTTTTAAGGAATGGTTGGCATGGGATAAGTCTAATGTGGATGTGAATGTCAATCCTGAGGGGACCTTAATTTAGGTGGTGGGGTATTCCAGAGAGACGAAGGTAGAATTGTGCCAGACTATCACCATGGTTGGACTTTGGGGGTCTTTGCATGAGTTATTCCGCCTGCCATAGGGCACGTTATATTATAAGCGGAAGGAGTGTGCTACCATACATAATAAGTCCAGACAATTCACCAAACATTCTCAAACTGGGCCCGCCAGGGCCCTGTCATGTGGGGGAAGTGGGGGTTGCATGGTCCCAACAAAAAGGTTTTGGTAGAGGGGGGGGGGGGGGGGGGGGGGGGGTTTACCTAGATTCTCTATGGCTGGTAGTTAGAGGTCGTTGAGTCCTCTAGGGGTTTTCGTGTTCAACCGTGCAATCCAAATTCTTTCGAAGTGTTTTCTTTGCTTAATGGACCATTTGGGATTGTGTTGGATGACTCCCACCTTCAGTTTGTCCGCTCCGTGGTTGAGGAAATGATTCACCAGAGTCGTACCCCTCTTGAGCCGATTGTTAATATTGTAGAGGTGTTGGGAGACTCTAGTCTCCAATGTTTGTCCCGTCTCCCCTATGTATTTGGCACCACATTTGGTGCAGATCAATTGGTAAACACAATTCCGAGTTTTAAGAGAAGCATCCCTGGGGGGTTGTAAGCAGGAAACGGCATGGTTACGGAGGGCTCTACGGTTGAGGGCCGGATGGGCTGTTGATCGGTGGTCCGGATTAAGGGGTTTGAGTCTGCTACGAATAAGGAGGTCTCTGAGATTGGGGTTGCGTTTGAAGGCCGATATAGGTTGGTGGCCAATTAGGGGGTGGTATGGGGGGAGTCCTGATTGGAAATTGTGCTTAAGGATGCGGTTGGCTTGGATGGAAAGGGGGCTAAAGGTCGTGATGATTGGGAGGAGGTTTGGGGGGGATTCTGGGCGATTCTGCGTAAGGAACTCTTTCTTGGCTTTAGACAAGAGTTTTCTGGTGTAACCGCGAGGTCTTAGGGCCCTAAAAAGGGTACCAGTGGCTTCCTCAAAATCCTGCGGACGGGTACAAATTCTGTGGAATCTAAGTAATTGTGATTTAACCAATCCCAAGAAGGTATGACGTGGGTGATAACTGTCGCCATGTAGGAGGGCATGGGTATCTGTAGGCTTAAAGAAAACTTTGACATCTAGACGTCCTGTTTGGGCTATTTCCGGACCCTTAAAGGTAGTAGTGTCCAGGAAATCTATGGATTGGGGGTGGGTCTCGTGTTTAACTTTAATGGATGGGTCTTGGCTATTAAGAAAAGTAACGAATTCTTGGAATTGTTGGAAAGGGTGGGGCCATACTCCCCAAATGTCATCCAAATATCTAAAGTAATGGGAAGGTTTCAAGGGGCAGGCCGCTAGAGCTTTGGATTCCCAGTCTGCCATGAAAATGTCTGCTAAAGAGGGCGCAAATTTCTTTCCCATAGCCACACCTTTGACTTGTAAGTAGGTTTGTCCGTTGAAATCAAAATCATTTTTGGTTAGGGAGATTTCCAAAAGGTTTAGGATATCCTCATCCGGGCGATGGGGGTCTGGGTATTTGAGGAATATTTTTCGAACTGCTCTAAGTCCAGCGTGGGCTTCTATATTAGTATACAGAGAGTCCACATCCATGGAAAAAAGGAGATCCGTGGGGTTAATGTGGGCTTGTTTAACCCTATCCACGAAATCATAGGTGTCCCTAATGTAACTTGGGTGTAATTTGGCTAGGGGATTGAGGAAGGAGTCCAGATAGTCTGATATTTTGTAGGTTTCACTGTCACAATCTGAAACTATCGGTCTTCCCGCTGGTATTTCGTAAGGAAATGGCCAAGAAGTTGGGTTCTTATGAATTTTGGGAAGAAAATAAATGTGGCGTTGTTTGGGAATTGGTTTGCCCAGGAGGTATTGCTGGTGTTTTTTAGAAATGACATTTCGACGATATAGGTCCTCCAAGGTTTGAGATATAACCTTGGCTGTTTCCGGGTAGATCGGTTCCGGTAATTTACGGTAATATTCTGGGTCTTTCAATTGACGTTCGGCTTCGGTAATATAATTATCCCTATCCATGATAACCGTGACCGCCCCCTTGTCTGCCGGTTTGATAATAATGTGGTTTTCTTGTTGGAGGGTGCGCAAGGCATCAATTTCCTTTTGGGACAAATTAGGGGGAACCCGTCTGAAACGTTTTTGTTGGAGTTTGGTTAACATGCGGGTGTCCCTTCTAATGATCTTCTTGATTTCTTTAGGGATTTGGCTCGGTTTTGGTTCCCAGTCCGATTTTCCAATCAGGGGTGTTGTAAGGGGAGGACCACCCTCTTGGTCCATAAAATGGGCAGCCAATTTGAGTCTCCTGTGATAGGAGCTAACCTCTTCTAAAAGGTCAGGTCCCTGTTTTGGATTGGTAATACCTAGGCTGGGAATAAAAGATAAACCCCTATCTAGTAAGGACAATTGGGCTGGTGTGGGTTTGAAGTTTCTAGATAAATTCATAACATTACTAGGGCTGGCTTTTGGGGGAGTGGGAAAAGGATGGGGTGAAGGGACCATGGGGGTTGGGGGGGCCATTTCCAAATTTAAAAGTGCTTGCCAGAATAGCCACGTTCTGGAACCGGTTCCCTGGGTCCAGTGGAGGTTAGGCCCTGTGGTTTCGAATTCTAGACTGGGGAGAGCCGGGATGTGATCAAATTGTTTCAAAATCTGGTTTATCATTTGTATTCGGTTCCGTAGTTCTAGTGAACATATGTGGGGGTGGGCTATAAGAGGGAATATGATGCTGGCGTTAGGGAATTTATTGGAAGCCACCGATCTCAGTCGTCTAAGACTCTTTTCCATCGTATCGTAAACGAACGGTGTTGTTGGAGAATAATGGAAGGACAGTAAAACTTTAAGGACATGGGGGTGTGGTACCGGAAGGTTGAGAAGGATTTGGGTAGCGTGGTAAATTCTAGCATTGGGGAAGCAGTCCAATTGTATCCTGGGATCTCTTATAGGTGGTATGGTTTTAAGGTTAGAATCACCCATTAGTAGGATCGGACGAATGGGTGTGACTGTCCAAAGTTTTTTGTTTATATCCTCGCGGTGGATATTACGGCTACAAAGGGGGGTTTTGGACGCTTGTATAGTAGGTGAGAAAGGGGGAGATAAAGAATTGGATGACGGTGACCATAGAGCTCTAGGCCAATTGTTTTTGTGAGGAGTTGAGGGGGGCACTAATATTTTCATGGGTGTCTGGGCTTGTAAGGGGGGGCCTACCTGAACTGGGGTCCAGGAGGGAATTTGTAGGAGATAAGAGGGGGTTCTTGTGGTGTTCTCTTTCAGCCATCATCCTATGTTTTAGGTTATCTGGTGTACGACTCCGGTGAATCACCCCAATATTGTAGGATGTCAGGTCCACTGAAATATTTAAGGGTAAGGCAAGGTTTGTAATTTATGGCCTTCTTCGGTCCATCAGGGTCAAAATGACTGGAAGATGTAATTCTGTCGAGGAGTTGTGATGTCCCAGGATTCGGAAGCTGAAAAGGTTGTAGTGTAGTTAGTGTTTTGTGTTAGTCTCTCCGGTCCTTCCGTCACATAGGCTAAAAATGAAGTTTCAAAGTATTTATAGAGTCATGCAAGGGGGGCGGAGGAAAGAAGGAAAGGAGGAGGGAAGGGGAATTCCGTTGTAAAATACCCTAGTGGGAAACGTATAAGGGGAAGTTGGCTGATGGTTGCTATAATTCCGGTAGGTGGAATTGGGGCGTTATTCCAGGTTATTTTCATGGGTTATATTATTGTTTGTGGGGTGAGGGGAAGGCACTGCCGGTCTCCCAGTTCCATCTTTTAGGTTATGGTGGGCTCTACAGGGGTTGTACTAAGGTAGGGTTCTCGGCCCTTATTGGGGTGTGAGGTGAAGGATGCTGAGAGACCTCAGGCCTGTTTTTAGGGGGTCAAATGGGTGACAATGGGGGTGTCGGGTCCTCAGTAGGAAAACTGCCTGTCTCAGGGTGTTTCATGGCCTTTAATCCCTAGACACCCTCTTGGCAGCGGCCCTCACAGCTACGGGTACCAGGTGTAGCTGCGCCCGACACCCAGATCAATGGGTGTTGTATTATGGGAAATATTTAGGAGTGGGCAGGGGCTGAATTTGGTCAGGGGAAAAGGGGGGTTCCAAATTAGGTGAGAGGGCCTGCCTTAAAGGTCAGGTACCCATCAGGGGCAAGGGGGGCAAAAACTAATCTTGAGCGGCGCGCAGCGCCGCACGTCGGTTCTCGAGTGGGCGTCAGATCTCGAGGTACGGGGGGAAGGGGAGGGGGTTGAATCGGGTGGGAGAGCCTGCCTTAAAGGTCAGGTACCCGTCTGGGGCAAAGGGGGCCAGAACCAGTCTGAAGCGGCGCGTAGCGCCGCACGACGGTTCTCGAGTGGCCGGCGGTGCTCGAGTGTGGAGCGGGTTTGGTGGCTTGGGGCTTGGTTGAGGGGGCTGGGCGGGAGGCCTGGTGACCCCTGGTGGGTCCCGGCTGGGTGTAGACGCCGTGGTTCGTGGCGTTTTGGTTTGTACCGCGTAACTCGAGTCTCGAGGTCAGTCAAGGCAAGCGGGCAAGTGGTCGGGCAAGCAAGCGAAGGGAAAGGCAGACAGACAGGCAATGAAGCAAGCAGGCAGGCAGGCAGACAGTAAAAAACATTGTAAAACATTACACCCGTTATTGGTCATGGGGGAGAAGTAGAAGTTATGGTTAGGGTTAGGGTTAAGGCTGGAGCTCCCGGACCGGAGCAGGTGTCCTCCTCCATGTGCAGGTGGTGCCGTGGCGGTCGGCCATTTTGTGGCCAGCTTTATGGACGACGTGGCATGTGTTGGTTTGGCCTTGGACTTGGTCTCCGGGCCTGAAATGTGTGGTGTAATGGATTGTGGAGCCCCTTAAGGGGGACTTTAGGTGTGGTTAGTGCGGGCTTTCGGTGGGAAGGGGAAATGCTGTTGGTTCGGTCGGATTGGGCCTAAGTGCTAGGTGAAGCCTTATTTGCTTATTTTGTGGTAGCGGCTCGGTGGAGGTGGATGGGGGTAATTTTAACCGGGGTGGGGGGGCTTTGTGCGCGGGCGAGCGAGATTTCGAGGGTCTGGGTCGTCGGTGTGAGGTGTTCGGTAGGGTCGGGGCTCGAACTCACCGCTTTTGGTTTGGTGGTTAGTTTTGTTTTCTTTGTCTTTTCCTCCCGGGAGTGGCTCTAGCCTGTGGTTGTGAGGCGAGCTATTAGCAGGGCGAGGTGGGGTGAGGCCGTCAGGCAGGACCGAGCGGGACAGGGCAGGGCGGGGTCGGGCAGGGCAGGGTAGGGCAGGGTAGCGCCGGGCGAGGCGGCTTTGAGTGGTTCCTCCTCGTTTGACCGGGCACAGCACGGCACGACACGGCACGGCACGGCGTTGTGGCCGTCGTGGTTGCTGCTTGCGATGCTGTTGGTTTGCCAGTTATGTGGCTGCTTGTGTGTTGAAGAGTGGCGACGCCCCGCCCCTCACTTAACGCGCGCGCGCGTGCGTGCGCGTGCGGGGCTTTCCGACGGTGGGGGGGAGGAGGAGGGGGGGAGGGGAGGGGGGGGGGGGGGGGGGGGGGCCAGGTGATGGAGGCGAGGATGCTGCGCCTCTTGCTTGGTGGGGATGGATGGATGGATGGATGGATGGATGGATGGGCATGATGCTGCTGCCTCTTTTACGCACGTGCTTTGGCGTGCTCGTGGCTCGGGTGCGCGTGACGTGGGGGGAGCGGGGGAGTGGGGGGGGCGTCGGGGCGCTCGTGGCGCTCCTGGCCGAGGCCCGTGTGGCCTCGCGCGGGTGGGGAATGGCGCATGGTTCGAGCCCGCTTTCTGGCACGCTGTTCGAGCGTGGCGGCTTCCTCGGTAACCATGGCAACCTAGTAGCCGGCGGCTAGGCTAGGTTGGAACGACGCGGCGCGGCGCGGCGCCGTGACGGGATTCGGTGGGGGTCGGGGGGGTCGGGGGGGTGGGGGTGGGACACCGTGTCGTGTCCGGTGGGGCGTTGGGGCCGGGGGCTTATTCGCTTGGGAATTTTGGGGAAAGATGATTGTGATTTTTGGGTTTGGAATCGCTATCCTCCAGCAGCAACCCGGAAACGGAAGTGCTCTGGGTCGGGGTCACGCGGCTACGTCATAGAGTCGGCTTTTTTAATTCCCTCGGAGATAACGGAATGGAGTTATTGATCTAAGGTTTGTTAGGGGTGATTGGCGAGCCGCTAAAGGGTTTTCCCACCTTCGAGGGCCCGTGTCCTCTCCTAATCATTATCCGTGTGTGTGGCGTGGGTGGTCTAACATGTAACCTGTGCGAGCAGCCGATCTTGATCGGTTTCCTGTAATGGAAGAGAATTATTTGGTTACTTGGTCAGTTCTCCGGTGCGTCCTGTGGATCCTGTAAGACAATTCATATAGAGGATTGGTCGTTATATCCTAGAAACCTGTTGTGACAGTTCAAGAGGTAGTTATTCCTATAAACTCAGGGAGGATGGTTTTAAGAACGGGTTGGGATGGGAACATTTTAGGGGGGGTGTGATTGTCAATTCCAGGAGGACCTTAATTTAGGTGGTGGGGTATTCCAGTGAGACGAAGGTAAAATTGTACTAGGCCATCACCATGGTTGGACTTTGGGGGTCTTTGCATGAGTTATTCCGCCTGCCATAGGGCACGTTATATTATAAGCGGAAGGAGTGTGCTACCATACATAATGAGCCCAGACAATTCACCGAACATTCTCAAACTGGGCCCGCCAGGGCCCTGTTATGTGGGGGCAGTGGGGGTTATATGGTCCCAAGGAGAAGGGGTGGGGTATGGGGAAAAGATATTTAGAAGTTCAGAGGATAGTTTTAAGGAATGGTTGGCATGGGATAAGTCTAATGTGGATGTGAATGTCAATCCTGAGGGGACCTTAATTTAGGTGGTGGGGTATTCCAGAGAGACGAAGGTAGAATTGTGCCAGACTATCACCATGGTTGGACTTTGGGGGTCTTTGCATGAGTTATTCCGCCTGCCATAGGGCACGTTATATTATAAGCGGAAGGAGTGTGCTACCATACATAATAAGTCCAGACAATTCACCAAACATTCTCAAACTGGGCCCGCCAGGGCCCTGTCATGTGGGGGAAGTGGGGGTTGCATGGTCCCAACAAAAAGGTTTTGGTAGGGGGGGGGGGGGGGGGGGGTTTACCTAGATTCTCTATGGCTGGTAGTTAGAGGTCGTTGAGTCCTCTAGGGGTTTTCGTGTTCAACCGTGCAATCCAAATTCTTTCGAAGTGTTTTCTTTGCTTAATGGACCATTTGGGATTGTGTTGGATGACTCCCACCTTCAGTTTGTCCGCTCCGTGGTTGAGGAAATGATTCACCAGAGTCGTACCCCTCTTGAGCCGATTGTTAATATTGTAGAGGTGTTGGGAGACTCTAGTCTCCAATGTTTGTCCCGTCTCCCCTATGTATTTGGCACCACATTTGGTGCAGATCAATTGGTAAACACAATTCGAGTTTTAAGAGAAGCATCCCTGGGGGGTTGTAAGCAGGAAACGGCATGGTTACGGAGGGCTCTACGGTTGAGGGCCGGATGGGCTGTTGATCGGTGGTCCGGATTAAGGGGTTTGAGTCTGCTACGAATAAGGAGGTCTCTGAGATTGGGGTTGCGTTTGAAGGCCGATATAGGTTGGTGGCCAATTAGGGGGTGGTATGGGGGGAGTCCTGATTGGAAATTGTGCTTAAGGATGCGGTTGGCTTGGATGGAAAGGGGGCTAAAGGTCGTGATGATTGGGAGGAGGTTTGGGGGGGATTCTGGGCGATTCTGCGTAAGGAACTCTTTCTTGGCTTTAGACAAGAGTTTTCTGGTGTAACCGCGAGGTCTTAGGGCCCTAAAAAGGGTACCAGTGGCTTCCTCAAAATCCTGCGGACGGGTACAAATTCTGTGGAATCTAAGTAATTGTGATTTAACCAATCCCAAGAAGGTATGACGTGGGTGATAACTGTCGCCATGTAGGAGGGCATGGGTATCTGTAGGCTTAAAGAAAACTTTGACATCTAGACGTCCTGTTTGGGCTATTTCCGGACCCTTAAAGGTAGTAGTGTCCAGGAAATCTATGGATTGGGGGTGGGTCTCGTGTTTAACTTTAATGGATGGGTCTTGGCTATTAAGAAAAGTAACGAATTCTTGGAATTGTTGGAAAGGGTGGGGCCATACTCCCCAAATGTCATCCAAATATCTAAAGTAATGGGAAGGTTTCAAGGGGCAGGCCGCTAGAGCTTTGGATTCCCAGTCTGCCATGAAAATGTCTGCTAAAGAGGGCGCAAATTTCTTTCCCATAGCCACACCTTTGACTTGTAAGTAGGTTTGTCCGTTGAAATCAAAATCATTTTTGGTTAGGGAGATTTCCAAAAGGTTTAGGATATCCTCATCCGGGCGATGGGGGTCTGGGTATTTGAGGAATATTTTTCGAACTGCTCTAAGTCCAGCGTGGGCTTCTATATTAGTATACAGAGAGTCCACATCCATGGAAAAAAGGAGATCCGTGGGGTTAATGTGGGCTTGTTTAACCCTACTCAGTCTCCGGCGCGCCGGCGCGCCGACCTACCTACGTCACTTTGACGCGACGTCGCGTGACGATGACGTCACTGTCGGACTTCTGGGTGGTCTCATTTTAATCCGGAGGGGTTGTAGATTTCAACCAACGTTGGTTTGAAGAGAATCGACCACTTTTTCACATAAAATATAACCCTTTGAAGTTGACATAAATATGTACACGTGTCCAAATGCGAAAATCTGTGCACATGTTTGTTTGTTTATCCATGCGTTTGTTTATTCTCTTCTCCGATGTGTTCTGTGTCGTCGGTTCCATTGCTTTTCGAAACAAGGTTTTTACACCAAGGATGAGTCAAAAAGCTAGTTAGCTAGCCAGCATTTGGCTAGTGGGAGGCAGTTACCACGTCGTAGACGTGTAGGGATGTGACGTAGCCGAAATCTCCTTCAGAATCTCCACCGTCATCCGCCGTCCTATATACACTCTATCATGGCCATCTAGTAGAAGAGTTGCGACATTGAGGGTGCAGGGACACAGCCCATAGACTCCAATGCATTCCGTGACTTCGGTTGTCCCCATTCTCAATAGAAACTCTATGTAGAAGAGCTTGGACTGGCCCCATGAAGTGAACGCACGTAACATAGGCCTACCTAACGGTTACGTGCGTCGAGTGAAACGTAACTCTGTTTCCGGTCTGCCACAACAATAGAGCCACAACACAAGTTGCAACATTTATTTTTTTATATAATACACACATGTGAGGGTGTGTGTGCGCGCATCTGCCCGTGCGTTATGCGCAAAACAAATACAGATCGATCGATAGTGTGTGAGGGAGGGAGAGTGTGTTAGTGTTAGTTCTTTGTTTTTTTTTATCGTCGTGTTATCACAATCACAGTGGACTAGTGGCGATCGTATCGCAAACATACTTTTAGGAGCAATCAGACATCTCGACAGAAGACGTTGCCAATATATTACGTGGCAAAGTCGCCTTGGACCTGATGTGTGAATATGGATACATTCTTGAGTAAGTGATTTCCCTTCTCTCTTCTCCGTCTCTTTCTCTGTGTGTGTGTGTGTGTGTGTGTGTGTGTGTGTGTGTGTGTGTGTGTGTGTGTGTGTGTGTGTGTGTGTGTGTGTGTGTGTGTGTGTGTGTGTGTGTGTGTGTGTGTGTCTCTCTGTGTGAGTGAGCAGACACATATTGAAACATTGTACACATTATGGTCCTGACTCCTGGAAGCAAAACTGTTACATATATCTGTGTGTGTGTGTGTGTGTGTGTGTGTGTGTGTCTGTGTGTGAGTGAGCAGCACATATTGAAACATTGTACACATTATGGTCCTGACTCCTGGAAGCAAAACTGTTACATGTTTCCATATTATATAGGCAGCAGGAGGAGGAAGAGGAGCAGCTGGCTGGGCAGTTTCATACTGAGGCCAGATACTAGCTGTTATAGTTTCTGAGCCTGAGAAGTGAGTAACAATTCACTTTTATACACTATTACCAGTAATAATAATAATCTATTACGTGCACAGACTGGCCACGGAGCACCAGATGTTTTTGCATTGTTTTTTTATTGGTGCTTCATGTAATATGATGGTGACAGAACCCCTTTTGTGAATCATGTAATAATGTTTTTACATTTTTTCCAGTGACGGTGACGGAACCTATTTTGTAAACCATGTACTAATGTTTTTACATTTCTGCAGTGATGGTGACACTTCACCTGTGGCGGTGACACAAGAGAAAGAGGCCATGGCAGCGGGGGCATGCAGAGGTTAGTGTATTTATTGTAATGTTGAATTCAACTGTTAGATATGCATGTCACGTGTGGAGCTAATCACATGAATTTACTTATTGATTGGTGTGATTATCTGCAATTCTAGGCCAAGAGCTCAGTCAGCTCCACCCCTCAGCTTGGGAGACTGATGGCGAGAAGGACAGCGGCCCTGTGAAGAAGTTCAAATGTCCAGGAGTACTGGAGGAAGAAGCATGTCTGCTCAGTGCTGTACCCTGGTCTGGAGTACTGGAGGAAGAAGCATGTCTGCTCAGTGCTATACCCTGGTCTGGCCATGGCAAGAGATTGTTTCAGGGCATAAATATAAGATCTGTAAAAAACGCCTAACATAACCTAATACCAGCTCAAAATAAGTAATGACTTTATTTTACTTGAATTCCATCATTCTATATTCATATAGACAATATATCTTGACCTTTTCAACAGACAATATGATCAGATAAGCATGTTTGTGATCTTTACAAGTCCATAAACCTTATTTTTCAAATCCGTTTTAGTCTATTTTGTCTCTTTCTGGTCAAATGCATTGATATTAGGTCAAATTGAAACAAATAATTGTTGAGACATATGGGTTAGGTTGTGCTGAACAAAAATATACCAAATATAGCTATGAAATACTTCCTAGTGTGGAATATAAGGACTAATATAAGATCTGTAAAAAACGCCTGGCATAGATATACCTAATAACAGCTCAAAATAAGCAATTATGGCTTTATTTCTCTTGAATTCATCATTTTACATTCTTATAGACCACATATCCTGACTTTCTCAACAGCCAAAATTCTTTGATAATCATATTTGTGATTTTTTACAAGTCCATAAACCTGAAAAACAAGGTCCGATTTTTGTTTTTGCATGTAGTTTTTGGTTCAAATTACCTTTATAGTATGTAAAAGTGAATTAATTATGGTTTATTATTGTAGCTGAGGTTGTCCTGAAAAAAGGGGTACCAAACATTAGTGGCTGGACACTTTATGAATGTGTTTTATAAAGGAAAATGCAAAACATCACAAAACGGAAAATGCTCATCAGGGACTCAACAGGGACTGTAGAGGGTTACCCTATCCACGAAATCATAGGTGTCCCTAATGTAACTTGGGTGTAATTTGGCTAGGGGATTGAGGAAGGAGTCCAGATAGTCTGATATTTTGTAGGTTTCACTGTCACAATCTGAAACTATCGGTCTTCCCGCTGGTATTTCGTAAGGAAATGGCCAAGAAGTTGGGTTCTTATGAATTTTGGGAAGAAAATAAATGTGGCGTTGTTTGGGAATTGGTTTGCCCAGGAGGTATTGCTGGTGTTTTTTAGAAATGACATTTCGACGATATAGGTCCTCCAAGGTTTGAGATATAACCTTGGCTGTTTCCGGGTAGATCGGTTCCGGTAATTTACGGTAATATTCTGGGTCTTTCAATTGACGTTCGGCTTCGGTAATATAATTATCCCTATCCATGATAACCGTGACCGCCCCCCTTGTCTGCCGGTTTGATAATAATGTGTTTTCTTGTTGGAGGGTGCGCAAGGCATCAATTTCCTTTTGGGACAAATTAGGGGGAACCCGTCTGAAACGTTTTTGTTGGAGTTTGGTTAACATGCGGGTGTCCCTTCTAATGATCTTCTTGATTTCTTTAGGGATTTGGCTCGGTTTTGGTTCCCAGTCCGATTTTCCAATCAGGGGTGTTGTAAGGGGAGGACCACCCTCTTGGTCCATAAAATGGGCAGCCAATTTGAGTCTCCTGTGATAGGAGCTAACCTCTTCTAAAAGGTCAGGTCCCTGTTTTGGATTGGTAATACCTAGGCTGGAATAAAAGATAAACCCCTATCTAGTAAGGACAATTGGGCTGGTGTGGGTTTGAAGTTTCTAGATAAATTCATAACATTACTAGGGCTGGCTTTTGGGGGAGTGGGAAAAGGATGGGGTGAAGGGACCATGGGGGTTGGGGGGGCCATTTCCAAATTTAAAAGTGCTTGCCAGAATAGCCACGTTCTGGAACCGGTTCCCTGGGTCCAGTGGAGGTTAGGCCCTGTGGTTTCGAATTCTAGACTGGGGAGAGCCGGGATGTGATCAAATTGTTTCAAAATCTGGTTTATCATTTGTATTCGGTTCCGTAGTTCTAGTGAACATATGTGGGGGTGGGCTATAAGAGGGAATATGATGCTGGCGTTAGGGAATTTATTGGAAGCCACCGATCTCAGTCGTCTAAGACTCTTTTCCATCGTATCGTAAACGAACGGTGTTGTTGGGAGAATAATGGAAGGACAGTAAAACTTTAAGGACATGGGGGTGTGGTACCGGAAGGTTGAGAAGGATTTGGGTAGCGTGGTAAATTCTAGCATTGGGAAGCAGTCCAATTGTATCCTGGGATCTCTTATAGGTGTATGGTTTTAAGGTTAGAATCACCCATTAGTAGGATCGACGAATGGGTGTGACTGTCCAAAGTTTTTTGTTTATATCCTCGCGGTGGATATTACGGCTACAAAGGGGGGTTTTGGACGCTTGTATAGTAGGTGAGAAAGGGGGAGATAAAGAATTGGATGACGGTGACCATAGAGCTCTAGGCCAATTGTTTTTGTGAGAGTTGAGGGGGGCACTAATATTTTCATGGGTGTCTGGGCTTGTAAGGGGGGGCCTACCTGAACTGGGGTCCAGGAGGGAATTTGTAGGAGATAAGAGGGGGTTCTTGTGGTGTTCTCTTTCAGCCATCATCCTATGTTTTAGGTTATCTGTGTACGACTCCGGTGAATCACCCCAATATTGTAGGATGTCAGGTCCACTGAAATATTTAAGGGTAAGGCAAGGTTTGTAATTTATGGCCTTCTTCGGTCCATCAGGGTCAAAATGACTGGAAGATGTAATTCTGTCGAGGAGTTGTGATGTCCCAGGATTCGGAAGCTGAAAAGGTTGTAGTGTAGTTAGTGTTTTGTGTTAGTCTCTCGGTCCTTCCGTCACATAGGCTAAAAATGAAGTTTCAAAGTATTTATAGAGTCATGCAAGGGGGCGGAGGAAAGAAGGAAAGGAGGAGGAAGGGGAATTCCGTTGTAAAATACCCTAGTGGGAAACGTATAAGGGGAAGTTGGCTGATGGTTGCTATAATTCCGGTAGGTGGAGGAATTGGGGCGTTATTCCAGGTTATTTTCATGGGTTATATTATTGTTTGTGGGGTGAGGGGAAGGCACTGCCGGTCTCCCAGTTCCATCTTTTAGGTTATGGTGGGCTCTACAGGGGTTGTACTAAGTAGGGTTCTCGCCCTTATGGGGTGTGAGGTGAAGGATGCTGAAGACCTCAGGCCTGGTTTTTAGGGGTCAAATGGGTGACAATGGGGTGTCGGGTCCTCAGTAGGAAAACTGCCTGTCTCAGGGTGTTTCATGGCCTTTAATCCCTAGACACCCTCTTGGCAGCGGCCCTCACAGCTACGGGAACAGGTGTAGCTGCGCCCGACACCCAGATCAATGGGTGTTGTATTATGGAAATATTTAGGAGTGGGCAGGGGCTGAATTTGGTCAGGGGAAAAGGGGGGTTCCAAATTAGGTGAGAGGGCCTGCCTTAAAGGTCAGGTCCATCAGGGGCAGGGGGGCAAAAACTAATCTTGAGCGCGCGCAGCGCCGCACGTCGGTTCTCGAGTGGGGTCAGATCTCGAGGTACGGGGGGAAGGGGAGGGGGTTGAATCGGTGGGAGAGCCTGCCTTAAAGGTCAGGTACCCGTCTGGGGCAAAGGGGGCCAGAACCAGTCTGAAGCGGCGCGTAGCGCCGCACGACGGTTCTCGAGTGGCCGGCGGTGCTCGAGTGTGGAGCGGGTTTGGTGGCTTGGGGCTTGGTTGAGGGGGCTGGGCGGGAGGCTGGTGACCCCTGGTGGGTCCCGGCTGGGTGTAGACGCCGTGGTTCGTCTGGCGTTTTGGTTGTGTACCGCGTAACTCGAGTCTCGAGGTCAGTCAAGGCAAGCGGGCAAGTGGTGGGCAAGCAAGCGAAGGGAAAGGCAGACAGACAGGCAATGAAGCAAGCAGGCAGGCAGGCAGACAGTAAAAAACATTGTAAAACATTACACCCGTTATTGGTCATGGGGGAGAAGTAGAAGTTATGGTTAGGGTTAGGGTTAAGGCTGGAGCTCCCGGACCGGAGCAGGTGTCCTCCTCCATGGTGCAGGTGGTTGCCGTGGCGGTCGGCCATTTTGTGGCCAGCTTTATGACGACGTGGCATGTGTTGGTTTGGCCTTGGACTTGGTCTCCGGGCCTGAAATGTGTGGTGTAATGGATTGTGGAGCCCCTTAAGGGGGACTTTAGGTTAGTGTGGTTAGTGCGGCTTTCGTGGGAAGGGAAATGCTGTTGGTTCGGTCGATTGGGCCTAAGTGCTAGGTGAAGCCTTATTTGCTTATTTTGTGGTAGCGGCTCGGTGGAGGTGGGATGGGGTAATTTTAAACCGGGGTGGGGGGCTTTGTGCGCGGGCGAGCGAGATTTCGAGGTCTGGGTCGTCGTGTGAGGTGTTCGGTAGGGTCGGGCTCGAACTCACCGCTTTTGGTTTGGTGGTTAGTTTTGTTTTCTTTTCTTTGTCTTTTCTCCCGGAGTGGCTCTAGCCTGTGGGTTGTGAGGGAGCTATTAGCAGGGCGATGTGGGGTGAGGCCGTCAGGCAGAGGAAGACCGAGGGACAGGGCAGGGGGGGTCGGGCAGGGCAGTGTAGGGCAGGGTAGGCGCGGGCGTGGCGGCTTTGGTGGTTCCTCCTCGTTTGACCGGGCACAGCACGGCACGACACGGCACGGCACGGCGTTGTGGCCGTCGTGGTTGCTGCTTGCGATGCTGTTGGTTTGCCAGTTTTTGTGGCTGCTTGTGTGTTGAAGAGTGGCGACGCCCCGCCCCT
>CM076980.1:49324790-49377290 GCA_039105355.1 Benthosema pterotum | reverse complement strand
GCCTACAGGACGGTCCATGCCAGCCTCCCCTCAGGTCTTAGAACTAATACTATAGAGGTAGCAAAAAGCATGATCCCGCCCAAATTCTGGACCCCGGACCCACAGGGTCCTTCCATGCTGAATCCCCACTTCACCCCCCCAGGCCATGATTCCAACTCAGATGGAACTAAAGACAATTCCTCACAGCCCTCTCCACATGGATCATATCCACAGAGGCCCCAGACCCTACTCATATCCTCCCCTAGGGCACTTACCAATGTCCACACACCCTTTGGCCTAAACCCCAAATGGACACTACGCCCACTCCAACCGATTTTAATTCTGGGGGATGAAAACTTACAAAAACTCCCCATGATATTGGACAATCGAATTCAAATTGAAATCTTCCCGGGCGGGAGCTGGTCGGAGGTCCCAGACATCTTGTCTACAATTGCGTTCCCACACCCAAATGTCCAAAGAGTGGTGATGGCCTTCGGGCCGGACCTAGATGACCTTGAGGTCACGGACAGGGCCACGGCCCGCCTCATACAAAAAATCTGGTCTATCTCAGATGAAAAATTTCCAAAAGCAACCAAATATCTGGCTCTCTCCCCTTGTTCATACAAACTCCCCCCGGAGATCCAAACAGCCATTAGAGTCCACAATGACTGCCTTAGACTCTATGGCCACATCCCAACCATCCCTGAGGCAATCCTTGTCACAGAGGATGACAACCTAAAGTGGAGGGCTGTCACCGGCCTAGCAGTCTGGGAGCTCTGGGCCCGCTTCATTTACCCCTCCGCACCCACTCACACAGAACCCACCCACTATACAGCAGGTCCCTCCCAACCAGGACCAGGAAATCCTCGAACTTGACCCCAGCCTAACCCAGGTGATAATTAATTGTTTACTAACCTTTTCCTTTTCAGACAACACCTCTATATCATACAGATTTACACATAGTCTACGTTATTAATTCCACTACGGTATACTTAAACCATATCCCAACACATAGTTTTTTTTCCCCCTAATACACATATATATCGTCCGGCATCTCAACCACCTCGACTCATACATCTCATAATTCTCGGACCACACACCGTCTCTCCTCCTACGAATACAAACCTGCCAATAGACACTTTTTAACCACTGATTTACTGACTATTTTCCACGCGCACATAAACCCCCTTCCTCCCTGACATATTCATACAACACACTACCATGCCCATCTTTTGACCACAACACCATTTCATACTGACAATTTTCTAACCGCCGAATCGCCGAACCGCCGAACACCGTCGTGATGTGATGTACACTACATGACTTCGTTACGTGACACACATGTTAATCCCACTCTTTCTTCCCTTCACTCTCTCAGACGCACACCGCGTGACCACAGCACCCCGGTCATCTCCATCCAACTCAAGAACATATGGAACCCCTCCGCCCCCCCTGATACACCTTCTCATACACACACACACACACACACTCACACGCACATGCACACACGCGCACACACACATACACACATACACACACACACACACACACACACACACACACACACACACACACACACACACACACACACACACACCCTTCCCCCTCACACACATCCTTCGGCGACGGATGGACATCGATCTCCTCGTACCCACTCCTGCGGTCCCCGTTAACCACGGAACAAGACATACACACACACACACACGCACACACACACACACACATACATTCACACTCTCTGGACTTCAGGATCAACGAAGGAGCGGTCTTCAATAGACCACTGGACTGGACACCTTTTATACTTGAAAGCTTATGACGCTTGTCATTGCCATTGTTTTTTACCATTGTTGTTGTGTTTGGTGAGAATACACAGATCAGGACTTTTATAATTTTATCACTCATTGACCGTGAAATATGTTTGTTCCTTTATAGGAGGGATCCCTTATAAGTTAAATTTGCTTTTTCGTTGTACATACATGGATATATATTTATATAAATATATATATATATATATATATATAAGATCCCCTCCTTATTGTTCCTTGTAAAAATGGGCAGTGAGTCCATTGTCTTTCCCTCACTCAAGAAAGATTTTTTTGTTACACAGATTTCTTTAGAATTATTTCCTCAGGAAGGTAGTCAGTGAGACACCTCTACAGAACACATTATTTTGACATTGTTTAATCTTTTCCTCAATACATTATCTTTTTTAATATATAAAAATATAATGTTTCAATTTATCCCTTTCTGGTCCTTTCTCATATTTTCCTAGTAATATGAAGAAGTGATTTGGTGATAGTATTAGAAAGTTTTCAGCTCTAACTATGGATTTCATCAGCTAAATGGTTTTACTCCCTTAAACCTAATTGACTGTAATCTATTTATCCTTTACCTTTACTGACGTACTTTCATAATACATTACTATACAATCACATGTCCTGCTGTATTAGCAGGAATCCCTTTGGTTCCAGTATACAGCTAAGATTGACATTAACACATCAGACCTCCTTAATTTGATTGATCATTCAATACTCTCCCTACCAAATCGGGTAACAATAAATTACCCCAAGTTTTCCTTGGGTTTTCCTATTGTACATTATTGGCACCAAAAATGAAGAATGTAGACCCACAGGGGTCCATTTGGTTCTATGTATATGGTATTATTATTAGTATTTTAATTTTTCCATGGTATTTCGGGGTCAAACACGAGGGTTTTATGCCTCTCAACCCTTCCTGGTGTAGAGTTACAATATACTGTATTGTTAATGTCAGTCCCAACAGGTCCACATGGGTCCATTTGGTTACAGGATAACACAATGAGGTTCAATACATGGGTTATTTTCTTCTCCAGTTTGATTTTCCAACAATACATATAGATTCACACATAAACACACAGGAATCTCATACTTATCTAGACAGAAATAAGGTTTTGCTAAGGGTCCTTTTAATCAATATTGTATATCCTTAATTCTACAACATTATACTGTCACAATAGATAGCAAACGAAATCAGGTTAAATCCTCTCTAATATCATATAGTCGCTAATATTAGGGGGCTCTGACGTTATGCTAGGAAGTTAGGCGCCAACTACATTACCCAGAATACCTAGCGACGGCCAAAACAACATTACGCATGGCTTCCTCCCCCCTCCCACCACTCCAACGCTGAACGAGACAGAGGCAGCATCGTCGCGTGGATAAGTTCTGCAAACATTACCACTTACAAACTGGTAGGTCCAAACAACACTACTGCGACATTTATTGTTTAGATAATTTTATTTCATTCATCCCGAGACATGTCATGCCATTTTTTATATCGTTTTGGTCGTCCTACTCTAAGCCTTCACCATAACCAACCGGCTGCCTAGTAGATGTAAACGCCAACTTTGACGGTCTTATAAACACACATTGCAACAAATCCGACATCATATTTCAATTCTCTCTTCTGCCCTAAGGAATTACAATTATTTACAATGCTATGGCTAAAATACAACGCACATAAACACGGTAGAAAATCATAAAACAACATTGGAGTTTATTTAATCATTGGACCACAGCTGTGTCCACTACACATAATTAAGACACCATTCTAAATCGCCGCCGCTTGTTCCCAATCGTCAGACAATCAGACTTGATATTTTAACATGTAGAAGTTCCCTCTATGGAACCTGCTAACCGTTTTCACACCTTTTGTCTAAAAATATCCACACTTACACGGTTAATATACGAATTTTTGCTTTCTTTACCACTACTAAATCCCTTCTGCTCCTCCAGGGATAAGTAAGTTACAAATAACATCTCGAACTCTCTTTATAGTCAATTTGTGATACCAATCAATGACACAATATATATACAGGGTTTTATTTCACTTCACTACAATGATTCCAGGCCATTGTATAACTACTTTACACATATTCAGAGTCGTTGGCACCATTTTAACCTCTCCTCTAGAGGGCACAATAGCGCTACTTATAACCATTGTTTGACTGAGAATGGCTTTCTGACACTGCCTCAAATCTGCCAACACCTCACACCATACCAATTGACAACCCCAATTTCTTTACCCTACATAAGACACACACATTACATCTACTTTTGCTTTGCATAACATTACCATTACCCCTCCTACAACTGTATTGATAATAATTATTTGGTTCTAAATTAATCCTGACCCTTTACAAATTTTACATTTTGATCGACAACCACACATCACCCACTCTTTCCACTGGGCTACACCGGGACAGAGGCAGCAGACCGTACGTTCTGCTTGGACAAATCCTACCAGTCTTGACAAACACAAGCAAACACACACATAGCGGCAATGCTGAATTAATATACTTGTTCCAAAAATCATTAAAAAAAAAAAAAAAAAAAAAAAAAAAAAAAAAAAAAAAAAAAAAAAATAATAACATCACTCCTTGACACATAGCCACGGAATAAATCCGGACTATCTGGCCTCTCGACCACACTAACGTCCATTAACTATACATCCTTCTCTCGACGACCGCTCGGAACCGCTGAACAGGAGAATCGAGTTCCAGATCCTCTCCCAGGAGTGTGCCGGTCCACGCCAGGACCCAAACCGCCCAGACCATCCTGTCCACCGCCTCCCGTCCCGAATAGGACCTACCTCTCTCCAAAAACAATTCCTGGTGAGTTCGGTGTCGCCACCGTACACAAATGCCTTCTGTTGTACCGACTTATTCCAAATTGTGCCATTTCTGTTTCCCCTTCTGTCTTTCCCAAGACCACTTGCCAACCACACGTACGCGCACACACATAGTATTTTTTAGCAAAATCCCCGACTAACAGACATATTTTCTCTCACGGTATTATGGTCTTCTTCCTCTGGTAACTATACGGACAACACATAATAACAACGATTTTTGAAAAATGTATTTCTCTTACCCGACGTCCCTCACATGCATTCATTTCGCGCTAAAAACTGTTAACTGACAGACACACATAGTCTCCTCCCCTACGCTCCACTCGGTTTCCACCTCCAACAGCTTCCCCGACACTACGAGCTCTCCCCCTCACACACGATCACGCCACACATACTTTGCGTTTTAATACCCACACCGGCTTCGGTTTCGCATCACATGACGTTCTTACACCACCGACCGGGAACTGACTCACCGTAGGCCCTGGCATTTCTACAAACACACAATAGTCCTCACCGTCCTCCTTGTTCTCCTCTCCACACGCATCTCAGAGCACCATTACTTCCGGCTAACTCACACCCGGTCCACCCACCCTCCCACGGACACGTTTTAGCCACCTGGCGGTACCGCCAAGCCTCTCGCGACTGACCAACATCAACACGCACCCGTACCGGTCGACACACTACACTAACTTTGAACTCGACAAAAGGGTCGTAACTCTGATCTCGTTCGAACACGATGCAGGCACCACGACACTCCACTCGTGCTCGCTGTGAATCCACCGCCGCGCTCTCGCCACGCATGCTCCTCCTTCCCACACTTCCCTCGAGCGGACTTCACTGACTGCACACACACGCGCACACATACGCGCACACACATACACACACATACTCACATACGCACGTACACACGAACACACTTACACACGCACACCTACACACGTACACACTCGCACACACACACGCGCGCACACACACACGGACACCTGTTAAACACACACACACATAATTTCACAGGACAAAGTCGAACAAATCTACGAATCGCGCCAGTTCACATACGCTTCCTCTCACACCTCTCTCACATAACGTTTTCTTCCTCCCTCTCCTAAGCATTACACACTTTCTAGTTCAGAAATTTAATTATAATCATTTTTGTTTTGGTTACCACTCAAATACACCGCTCGCGAAACGGTACGACATCTCCCTACCTAACTCCACACTGCATGCTGAGATTCCCGTATAAATTCTAATTAGGTCCTCCTAACACTGATCTTCACCGTACTCCTCCTTCCCCCCACCGCGTAAACGTAAAAGACAGAGCTTAACACACGAGTACACAACCTGCCACACATAGTATTATTTAGCCCTCCTGCTCGATCTTCCCACACTCACATCCATACTAACATATTGCACGATTCACATTCAATAACCCCACCCAATCCTCTGCCTCTTCCCACTCACTTACCTGTAGCCTCAAGGAATCCATTACACGTCTCGGCATACTACACACAACGAAAACGAAATAATGTTACTGACTTTCCATCCCCTTGCTAACGCGCCCCCCTTAACATGATAACTCCGGCGTTTACACTGCTTTCGGAATCCTACTCCCCACAACACGCACCAGTCACACATTCAAGTTTACTGAGAGTTTCCACCTTTTTCTCTCTCGGTCGATCCTCACATCCCTCGCCACGTATGACATACCCCATCACTGACTATATCCCCCACTTCACTCCATATCCAATGTCCCTCCCAACCACTAAACCGCTCCCTACTAGGAACTGATTGTCGAGCTGGCGCGCGCTGCTTCGCAGCGCTTAAAATAAGTTCTTAGAATTGACACAACCGTTCCCTCAACACCCCAACCCATACTCAACACTCACAACACTAAAAACATCCCCTTGATTTAATTTCCAGGTTTAACACACCGCAACAGCAATCCTCCCACTCCCATATAATATCATGGAATACCCTTTAGTTGCACCCCGAGTTCTCTCGGGTTGTTGCTAAAGTGTCGGGTGTACTTCCGTTCAGATTCTTGGTAGACGGCTGTGAGTAGAGTTTCTGTATGGGCGTTGCATTCTCCCGCTTTATAACGGTTCCCTTCGGGGGCGGCGGGACAACTCAAAGCATAAAACCTAACCCGCCGGACCATGGGGGATTTGAAAACGGTCCCTGCCTCGATCTCCTCGGACAGCAGACCCCTTGTTAAAAATTTATTATAGACCAAAATATTCCCTCCATATTTCCATTCGTACCTACTGAACACATACTTACCTCCCCCCTCTCCCCACCCACCCACATATACACACACATAACCACACACACACATATACACACACACACACACATTATCTTTTCTCCTGACAACATTACACTTAGGATGAAAAATATCGCATCCGTCAACCCCTCTCCATCTCGAACCCTACACAAGTAACACCCTTTACTTGTACCACACACACGCCACATAGTCTCTCCTGATCCCCAACATAGTTATACCTATAGTCTTAAGAATCCATCATACGACCTGACAGGTCACACACAAAGAGGGTCCCCCTCAACATAACCCCCCCCCCCCCCCCCCCCCCCCCCCCCCCCACACACACACACACACACACACATTATCCTTCATTCTATCCGTTTTCTCTGATAACACCACAAAATACACTTTAGGATTAAATACCTTATCCGTCGGCCCCCTTTTGCTCCGGAACTTGCAAAAATAACACCCTTTACCTGTACCGCACACATACCACATTCCCTCTTGATCCCTAATATTGGAACGATACACCCCTTCTTATTAACTTACCTTTACTTACCTGCTCTCCTCTTCTGGCCTTTGGAATCTGTTGGTTAACATGGCTACTCACCTTATAATCTTAAAAATTTCACCTCATCATCATCCCTCTTCCCTGCCCAACCCTAATAACGCCATAATACTTGATTGAACTGGGATATTCACACAACGGACATGGTGCCCCCGTTATGAGGCCCCGTTGCCTAGGACGTACAGTTGTTAAAGGCCTGAAACGTCCAAGGACGGCACGGAGATCAACTGCTGAAGATGAATTATCCCTAATTGACACCTGATTTGACCCTTAAAAATAGGTCTGGGACCCCACGAACTCCATCGCCCTCCCCGCAATAATAGGTGCCCCTTCCCTTAGAGCCCAAACCTAAAGTATGGAGTCGGGGATTCCTAGAACCTTCCTGACCACTTAATTGTATCTCTTTTGTCTATATATACTTAGGACTCCTCCTTAAACACTCCGCCCAAATATCTTTCTCAAAATAAATCACAATCTTAATACACTTCTCACCCTTAGATAAACCTTAGTTCCTTCCCGGACTAAATAACAAAGTACTCACACTACATAAAAATACTGAATTAAACCTAACCTTTCTTACACACCATTTAGAAAGTTCGGAACATCATATCATTTGAGAGACTCCTACTAACCCCCCCCGTTTTTTCTTCCCATAACTTGATACTTTGTTTCTCTTTCAGGTACACAAATGTTGATTATCATAAACATGTTTTTTCCTGTTTTGTTAAAAACATACAACCGTTAACTACTTACATGGGTTTCAGACAACATGCAGAGACCAAGGACAGCGAGGAGACGACTATTCGGGACCTGCGGGGAAGACTCCCGTGTCCTTAGGGACGGGGACGAAACCCCTGCAGGCCCCACCCCCACCCCCCCCACACCTCATCCATCCTCTCCCATTTCCACACCTCACAACCCTAACCAAACCCCCATAATCAATAAATATAACTACGATTTTCCCAGCTCCTCCCGGGAACAAACTCCCACTACCGGGCCCCATCCTATTTGCCCTCCTTCCCTACTTCCCCACCCACGGGCGTCTTTCCTCCCTCCTCGGTATTCACCCATCCACCCTCGAACTCATTCGGACCCCAATACGGGATGGTCCATGTGGACGTCCCCCCAATTTGGCCCTCAGGTTAAACCTACTCCCCAAGTCAATTCGGACAACACACAGCAGCCCGCCAACGCACCCTTTACAGCAATAAGAATGAAAGACTGGCTAGACACTATCCCATCACTCAACCTCTCCACCATGACACTAGTGGCTCTAATCAAATCATACCACAGTCTGGAGGAGGTGGAATTGACAACGAAATTGGGGATCCTCCCTCCCAATCATACACAATCGATCAAACAGGCAATCCTCTCGGTGGCTCCTCCTGATTTTAACCCCGAATCAAACATAGAACTCTATGGGAAGCTACACGAGGCCACCGAGTCCTGGAGAGCTCAATGCTACGGCATTATTGGGGACCACTATCACCAAAAAATTGAGACCCTAATAAACATCCTCCAGAACACCATAAGTGCAGACCCGGAGACGGCCTGGGCCATCGCCTACAGGACGGTCCATGCCAGCCTCCCCTCAGGTCTTAGAACTAATACTATAGAGGTAGCAAAAAGCATGATCCCGCCCAAATTCTGGACCCCGGACCCACAGGGTCCTTCCATGCTGAATCCCCACTTCACCCCCCCAGGCCATGATTCCAACTCAGATGGAACTAAAGACAATTCCTCACAGCCCTCTCCACATGGATCATATCCACAGAGGCCCCAGACCCTACTCATATCCTCCCCTAGGGCACTTACCAATGTCCACACACCCTTTGGCCTAAACCCCAAATGGACACTACGCCCACTCCAACCGATTTTAATTCTGGGGGATGAAAACTTACAAAAACTCCCCATGATATTGGACAATCGAATTCAAATTGAAATCTTCCCGGGCGGGAGCTGGTCGGAGGTCCCAGACATCTTGTCTACAATTGCGTTCCCACACCCAAATGTCCAAAGAGTGGTGATGGCCTTCGGGCCGGACCTAGATGACCTTGAGGTCACGGACAGGGCCACGGCCCGCCTCATACAAAAAATCTGGTCTATCTCAGATGAAAAATTTCCAAAAGCAACCAAATATCTGGCTCTCTCCCCTTGTTCATACAAACTCCCCCCGGAGATCCAAACAGCCATTAGAGTCCACAATGACTGCCTTAGACTCTATGGCCACATCCCAACCATCCCTGAGGCAATCCTTGTCACAGAGGATGACAACCTAAAGTGGAGGGCTGTCACCGGCCTAGCAGTCTGGGAGCTCTGGGCCCGCTTCATTTACCCCTCCGCACCCACTCACACAGAACCCACCCACTATACAGCAGGTCCCTCCCAACCAGGACCAGGAAATCCTCGAACTTGACCCCAGCCTAACCCAGGTGATAATTAATTGTTTACTAACCTTTTCCTTTTCAGACAACACCTCTATATCATACAGATTTACACATAGTCTACGTTATTAATTCCACTACGGTATACTTAAACCATATCCCAACACATAGTTTTTTTTCCCCCTAATACACATATATATCGTCCGGCATCTCAACCACCTCGACTCATACATCTCATAATTCTCGGACCACACACCGTCTCTCCTCCTACGAATACAAACCTGCCAATAGACACTTTTTAACCACTGATTTACTGACTATTTTCCACGCGCACATAAACCCCCTTCCTCCCTGACATATTCATACAACACACTACCATGCCCATCTTTTGACCACAACACCATTTCATACTGACAATTTTCTAACCGCCGAATCGCCGAACCGCCGAACACCGTCGTGATGTGATGTACACTACATGACTTCGTTACGTGACACACATGTTAATCCCACTCTTTCTTCCCTTCACTCTCTCAGACGCACACCGCGTGACCACAGCACCCCGGTCATCTCCATCCAACTCAAGAACATATGGAACCCCTCCGCCCCCCCTGATACACCTTCTCATACACACACACACACACACACTCACACGCACATGCACACACGCGCACACACACATACACACATACACACACACACACACACACACACACACACACACACACACACACACACACACACACACACACACACACCCTTCCCCCTCACACACATCCTTCGGCGACGGATGGACATCGATCTCCTCGTACCCACTCCTGCGGTCCCCGTTAACCACGGAACAAGACATACACACACACACACACGCACACACACACACACACATACATTCACACTCTCTGGACTTCAGGATCAACGAAGGAGCGGTCTTCAATAGACCACTGGACTGGACACCTTTTATACTTGAAAGCTTATGACGCTTGTCATTGCCATTGTTTTTTACCATTGTTGTTGTGTTTGGTGAGAATACACAGATCAGGACTTTTATAATTTTATCACTCATTGACCGTGAAATATGTTTGTTCCTTTATAGGAGGGATCCCTTATAAGTTAAATTTGCTTTTTCGTTGTACATACATGGATATATATTTATATAAATATATATATATATATATATATATAAGATCCCCTCCTTATTGTTCCTTGTAAAAATGGGCAGTGAGTCCATTGTCTTTCCCTCACTCAAGAAAGATTTTTTTGTTACACAGATTTCTTTAGAATTATTTCCTCAGGAAGGTAGTCAGTGAGACACCTCTACAGAACACATTATTTTGACATTGTTTAATCTTTTCCTCAATACATTATCTTTTTTAATATATAAAAATATAATGTTTCAATTTATCCCTTTCTGGTCCTTTCTCATATTTTCCTAGTAATATGAAGAAGTGATTTGGTGATAGTATTAGAAAGTTTTCAGCTCTAACTATGGATTTCATCAGCTAAATGGTTTTACTCCCTTAAACCTAATTGACTGTAATCTATTTATCCTTTACCTTTACTGACGTACTTTCATAATACATTACTATACAATCACATGTCCTGCTGTATTAGCAGGAATCCCTTTGGTTCCAGTATACAGCTAAGATTGACATTAACACATCAGACCTCCTTAATTTGATTGATCATTCAATACTCTCCCTACCAAATCGGGTAACAATAAATTACCCCAAGTTTTCCTTGGGTTTTCCTATTGTACATTATTGGCACCAAAAATGAAGAATGTAGACCCACAGGGGTCCATTTGGTTCTATGTATATGGTATTATTATTAGTATTTTAATTTTTCCATGGTATTTCGGGGTCAAACACGAGGGTTTTATGCCTCTCAACCCTTCCTGGTGTAGAGTTACAATATACTGTATTGTTAATGTCAGTCCCAACAGGTCCACATGGGTCCATTTGGTTACAGGATAACACAATGAGGTTCAATACATGGGTTATTTTCTTCTCCAGTTTGATTTTCCAACAATACATATAGATTCACACATAAACACACAGGAATCTCATACTTATCTAGACAGAAATAAGGTTTTGCTAAGGGTCCTTTTAATCAATATTGTATATCCTTAATTCTACAACATTATACTGTCACAATAGATAGCAAACGAAATCAGGTTAAATCCTCTCTAATATCATATAGTCGCTAATATTAGGGGGCTCTGACGTTATGCTAGGAAGTTAGGCGCCAACTACATTACCCAGAATACCTAGCGACGGCCAAAACAACATTACGCATGGCTTCCTCCCCCCTCCCACCACTCCAACGCTGAACGAGACAGAGGCAGCATCGTCGCGTGGATAAGTTCTGCAAACATTACCACTTACAAACTGGTAGGTCCAAACAACACTACTGCGACATTTATTGTTTAGATAATTTTATTTCATTCATCCCGAGACATGTCATGCCATTTTTTATATCGTTTTGGTCGTCCTACTCTAAGCCTTCACCATAACCAACCGGCTGCCTAGTAGATGTAAACGCCAACTTTGACGGTCTTATAAACACACATTGCAACAAATCCGACATCATATTTCAATTCTCTCTTCTGCCCTAAGGAATTACAATTATTTACAATGCTATGGCTAAAATACAACGCACATAAACACGGTAGAAAATCATAAAACAACATTGGAGTTTATTTAATCATTGGACCACAGCTGTGTCCACTACACATAATTAAGACACCATTCTAAATCGCCGCCGCTTGTTCCCAATCGTCAGACAATCAGACTTGATATTTTAACATGTAGAAGTTCCCTCTATGGAACCTGCTAACCGTTTTCACACCTTTTGTCTAAAAATATCCACACTTACACGGTTAATATACGAATTTTTGCTTTCTTTACCACTACTAAATCCCTTCTGCTCCTCCAGGGATAAGTAAGTTACAAATAACATCTCGAACTCTCTTTATAGTCAATTTGTGATACCAATCAATGACACAATATATATACAGGGTTTTATTTCACTTCACTACAATGATTCCAGGCCATTGTATAACTACTTTACACATATTCAGAGTCGTTGGCACCATTTTAACCTCTCCTCTAGAGGGCACAATAGCGCTACTTATAACCATTGTTTGACTGAGAATGGCTTTCTGACACTGCCTCAAATCTGCCAACACCTCACACCATACCAATTGACAACCCCAATTTCTTTACCCTACATAAGACACACACATTACATCTACTTTTGCTTTGCATAACATTACCATTACCCCTCCTACAACTGTATTGATAATAATTATTTGGTTCTAAATTAATCCTGACCCTTTACAAATTTTACATTTTGATCGACAACCACACATCACCCACTCTTTCCACTGGGCTACACCGGGACAGAGGCAGCAGACCGTACGTTCTGCTTGGACAAATCCTACCAGTCTTGACAAACACAAGCAAACACACACATAGCGGCAATGCTGAATTAATATACTTGTTCCAAAAATCATTAAAAAAAAAAAAAAAAAAAAAAAAAAAAAAAAAAAAAAAAAAAAAAAAAAAAAAAAAAAAAATAACATCACTCCTTGACACATAGCCACGGAATAAATCCGGACTATCTGGCCTCTCGACCACACTAACGTCCATTAACTATACATCCTTCTCTCGACGACCGCTCGGAACCGCTGAACAGGAGAATCGAGTTCCAGATCCTCTCCCAGGAGTGTGCCGGTCCACGCCAGTGACCCAAACCGCCCAGACCATCCTGTCCACCGCCTCCCGTCCCGAATAGGACCTACCTCTCTCCAAAAACAATTCCTGGTGAGTTCGGTGTCGCCACCGTACACAAATGCCTTCTGTTGTACCGACTTATTCCAAATTGTGCCATTTCTGTTTCCCCTTCTGTCTTTCCCAAGACCACTTGCCAACCACACGTACGCGCACACACATAGTATTTTTTAGCAAAATCCCCGACTAACAGACATATTTTCTCTCACGGTATTATGGTCTTCTTCCTCTGGTAACTATACGGACAACACATAATAACAACGATTTTTGAAAAATGTATTTCTCTTACCCGACGTCCCTCACATGCATTCATTTCGCGCTAAAAACTGTTAACTGACAGACACACATAGTCTCCTCCCCTACGCTCCACTCGGTTTCCACCTCCAACAGCTTCCCCGACACTACGAGCTCTCCCCCTCACACACGATCACGCCACACATACTTTGCGTTTTAATACCCACACCGGCTTCGGTTTCGCATCACATGACGTTCTTACACCACCGACCGGGAACTGACTCACCGTAGGCCCTGGCATTTCTACAAACACACAATAGTCCTCACCGTCCTCCTTGTTCTCCTCTCCACACGCATCTCAGAGCACCATTACTTCCGGCTAACTCACACCCGGTCCACCCACCCTCCCACGGACACGTTTTAGCCACCTGGCGGTACCGCCAAGCCTCTCGCGACTGACCAACATCAACACGCACCCGTACCGGTCGACACACTACACTAACTTTGAACTCGACAAAAGGGTCGTAACTCTGATCTCGTTCGAACACGATGCAGGCACCACGACACTCCACTCGTGCTCGCTGTGAATCCACCGCCGCGCTCTCGCCACGCATGCTCCTCCTTCCCACACTTCCCTCGAGCGGACTTCACTGACTGCACACACACGCGCACACATACGCGCACACACATACACACACATACTCACATACGCACGTACACACGAACACACTTACACACGCACACCTACACACGTACACACTCGCACACACACACGCGCGCACACACACACGGACACCTGTTAAACACACACACACATAATTTCACAGGACAAAGTCGAACAAATCTACGAATCGCGCCAGTTCACATACGCTTCCTCTCACACCTCTCTCACATAACGTTTTCTTCCTCCCTCTCCTAAGCATTACACACTTTCTAGTTCAGAAATTTAATTATAATCATTTTTGTTTTGGTTACCACTCAAATACACCGCTCGCGAAACGGTACGACATCTCCCTACCTAACTCCACACTGCATGCTGAGATTCCCGTATAAATTCTAATTAGGTCCTCCTAACACTGATCTTCACCGTACTCCTCCTTCCCCCCACCGCGTAAACGTAAAAGACAGAGCTTAACACACGAGTACACAACCTGCCACACATAGTATTATTTAGCCCTCCTGCTCGATCTTCCCACACTCACATCCATACTAACATATTGCACGATTCACATTCAATAACCCCACCCAATCCTCTGCCTCTTCCCACTCACTTACCTGTAGCCTCAAGGAATCCATTACACGTCTCGGCATACTACACACAACGAAAACGAAATAATGTTACTGACTTTCCATCCCCTTGCTAACGCGCCCCCCTTAACATGATAACTCCGGCGTTTACACTGCTTTCGGAATCCTACTCCCCACAACACGCACCAGTCACACATTCAAGTTTACTGAGAGTTTCCACCTTTTTCTCTCTCGGTCGATCCTCACATCCCTCGCCACGTATGACATACCCCATCACTGACTATATCCCCCACTTCACTCCATATCCAATGTCCCTCCCAACCACTAAACCGCTCCCTACTAGGAACTGATTGTCGAGCTGGCGCGCGCTGCTTCGCAGCGCTTAAAATAAGTTCTTAGAATTGACACAACCGTTCCCTCAACACCCCAACCCATACTCAACACTCACAACACTAAAAACATCCCCTTGATTTAATTTCCAGGTTTAACACACCGCAACAGCAATCCTCCCACTCCCATATAATATCATGGAATACCCTTTAGTTGCACCCCGAGTTCTCTCGGGTTGTTGCTAAAGTGTCGGGTGTACTTCCGTTCAGATTCTTGGTAGACGGCTGTGAGTAGAGTTTCTGTATGGGCGTTGCATTCTCCCGCTTTATAACGGTTCCCTTCGGGGGCGGCGGGACAACTCAAAGCATAAAACCTAACCCGCCGGACCATGGGGGATTTGAAAACGGTCCCTGCCTCGATCTCCTCGGACAGCAGACCCCTTGTTAAAAATTTATTATAGACCAAAATATTCCCTCCATATTTCCATTCGTACCTACTGAACACATACTTACCTCCCCCCTCTCCCCACCCACCCACATATACACACACATAACCACACACACACATATACACACACACACACACATTATCTTTTCTCCTGACAACATTACACTTAGGATGAAAAATATCGCATCCGTCAACCCCTCTCCATCTCGAACCCTACACAAGTAACACCCTTTACTTGTACCACACACACGCCACATAGTCTCTCCTGATCCCCAACATAGTTATACCTATAGTCTTAAGAATCCATCATACGACCTGACAGGTCACACACAAAGAGGGTCCCCCTCAACATAACCCCCCCCCCCCCCCCCCCCCCCCCCCCCCCCACACACACACACACACACACACATTATCCTTCATTCTATCCGTTTTCTCTGATAACACCACAAAATACACTTTAGGATTAAATACCTTATCCGTCGGCCCCCCTTTTGCTCCGGAACTTGCAAAAATAACACCCTTTACCTGTACCGCACACATACCACATTCCCTCTTGATCCCTAATATTGGAACGATACACCCCTTCTTATTAACTTACCTTTACTTACCTGCTCTCCTCTTCTGGCCTTTGGAATCTGTTGGTTAACATGGCTACTCACCTTATAATCTTAAAAATTTCACCTCATCATCATCCCTCTTCCCTGCCCAACCCTAATAACGCCATAATACTTGATTGAACTGGGATATTCACACAACGGACATGGTACCCCCGTTGTGAGGCCCCGTTGCCTAGGACGTACAGTTGTTAAAGGCCTGAAACGTCCAAGGACGGCACGGAGATCAACTGCTGAAGATGAATTATCCCTAATTGACACCTGATTTGACCCTTAAAAATAGGTCTGGGACCCCACGAACTCCATCGCCCTCCCCGCAATAATAGGTGCCCCTTCCCTTAGAGCCCAAACCTAAAGTATGGAGTCGGGGGATTCCTAGAACCTTCCTGACCACTTAATTGTATCTCTTTTGTCTATATATACTTAGGACTCCTCCTTAAACACTCCGCCCAAATATCTTTCTCAAAATAAATCACAATCTTAATACACTTCTCACCCTTAGATAAACCTTAGTTCCTTCCCGGACTAAATAACAAAGTACTCACACTACATAAAAATACTGAATTAAACCTAACCTTTCTTACACACCATTTAGAAAGTTCGGAACATCATATCATTTGAGAGACTCCTACTAACCCCCCCCGTTTTTTCTTCCCATAACTTGATACTTTGTTTCTCTTTCAGGTACACAAATGTTGATTATCATAAACATGTTTTTTCCTGTTTTGTTAAAAACATACAACCGTTAACTACTTACATGGGTTTCAGACAACATGCAGAGACCAAGGACAGCGAGGAGACGACTATTCGGGACCTGCGGGGAAGACTCCCGTGTCCTTAGGGACGGGGACGAAACCCCTGCAGGCCCCACCCCCACCCCCCCCACACCTCATCCATCCTCTCCCATTTCCACACCTCACAACCCTAACCAAACCCCCATAATCAATAAATATAACTACGATTTTCCCAGCTCCTCCCGGGAACAAACTCCCACTACCGGGCCCCATCCTATTTGCCCTCCTTCCCTACTTCCCCACCCACGGGCGTCTTTCCTCCCTCCTCGGTATTCACCCATCCACCCTCGAACTCATTCGGACCCCAATACGGGATGGTCCATGTGGACGTCCCCCCAATTTGGCCCTCAGGTTAAACCTACTCCCCAAGTCAATTCGGACAACACACAGCAGCCCGCCAACGCACCCTTTACAGCAATAAGAATGAAAGACTGGCTAGACACTATCCCATCACTCAACCTCTCCACCATGACACTAGTGGCTCTAATCAAATCATACCACAGTCTGGAGGAGGTGGAATTGACAACGAAATTGGGGATCCTCCCTCCCAATCATACACAATCGATCAAACAGGCAATCCTCTCGGTGGCTCCTCCTGATTTTAACCCCGAATCAAACATAGAACTCTATGGGAAGCTACACGAGGCCACCGAGTCCTGGAGAGCTCAATGCTACGGCATTATTGGGGACCACTATCACCAAAAAATTGAGACCCTAATAAACATCCTCCAGAACACCATAAGTGCAGACCCGGAGACGGCCTGGGCCATCGCCTACAGGACGGTCCATGCCAGCCTCCCCTCAGGTCTTAGAACTAATACTATAGAGGTAGCAAAAAGCATGATCCCGCCCAAATTCTGGACCCCGGACCCACAGGGTCCTTCCATGCTGAATCCCCACTTCACCCCCCCAGGCCATGATTCCAACTCAGATGGAACTAAAGACAATTCCTCACAGCCCTCTCCACATGGATCATATCCACAGAGGCCCCAGACCCTACTCATATCCTCCCCTAGGGCACTTACCAATGTCCACACACCCTTTGGCCTAAACCCCAAATGGACACTACGCCCACTCCAACCGATTTTAATTCTGGGGGATGAAAACTTACAAAAACTCCCCATGATATTGGACAATCGAATTCAAATTGAAATCTTCCCGGGCGGGAGCTGGTCGGAGGTCCCAGACATCTTGTCTACAATTGCGTTCCCACACCCAAATGTCCAAAGAGTGGTGATGGCCTTCGGGCCGGACCTAGATGACCTTGAGGTCACGGACAGGGCCACGGCCCGCCTCATACAAAAAATCTGGTCTATCTCAGATGAAAAATTTCCAAAAGCAACCAAATATCTGGCTCTCTCCCCTTGTTCATACAAACTCCCCCCGGAGATCCAAACAGCCATTAGAGTCCACAATGACTGCCTTAGACTCTATGGCCACATCCCAACCATCCCTGAGGCAATCCTTGTCACAGAGGATGACAACCTAAAGTGGAGGGCTGTCACCGGCCTAGCAGTCTGGGAGCTCTGGGCCCGCTTCATTTACCCCTCCGCACCCACTCACACAGAACCCACCCACTATACAGCAGGTCCCTCCCAACCAGGACCAGGAAATCCTCGAACTTGACCCCAGCCTAACCCAGGTGATAATTAATTGTTTACTAACCTTTTCCTTTTCAGACAACACCTCTATATCATACAGATTTACACATAGTCTACGTTATTAATTCCACTACGGTATACTTAAACCATATCCCAACACATAGTTTTTTTTCCCCCTAATACACATATATATCGTCCGGCATCTCAACCACCTCGACTCATACATCTCATAATTCTCGGACCACACACCGTCTCTCCTCCTACGAATACAAACCTGCCAATAGACACTTTTTAACCACTGATTTACTGACTATTTTCCACGCGCACATAAACCCCCTTCCTCCCTGACATATTCATACAACACACTACCATGCCCATCTTTTGACCACAACACCATTTCATACTGACAATTTTCTAACCGCCGAATCGCCGAACCGCCGAACACCGTCGTGATGTGATGTACACTACATGACTTCGTTACGTGACACACATGTTAATCCCACTCTTTCTTCCCTTCACTCTCTCAGACGCACACCGCGTGACCACAGCACCCCGGTCATCTCCATCCAACTCAAGAACATATGGAACCCCTCCGCCCCCCCTGATACACCTTCTCATACACACACACACACACACACTCACACGCACATGCACACACGCGCACACACACATACACACACATACACACACACACACACACACACACACACACACACACACACACACACACACACACACACACACACACCCTTCCCCCTCACACACATCCTTCGGCGACGGATGGACATCGATCTCCTCGTACCCACTCCTGCGGTCCCCGTTAACCACGGAACAAGACATACACACACACACACACGCACACACACACACACACATACATTCACACTCTCTGGACTTCAGGATCAACGAAGGAGCGGTCTTCAATAGACCACTGGACTGGACACCTTTTATACTTGAAAGCTTATGACGCTTGTCATTGCCATTGTTTTTTACCATTGTTGTTGTGTTTGGTGAGAATACACAGATCAGGACTTTTATAATTTTATCACTCATTGACCGTGAAATATGTTTGTTCCTTTATAGGAGGGATCCCTTATAAGTTAAATTTGCTTTTTCGTTGTACATACATGGATATATATTTATATAAATATATATATATATATATATATATAAGATCCCCTCCTTATTGTTCCTTGTAAAAATGGGCAGTGAGTCCATTGTCTTTCCCTCACTCAAGAAAGATTTTTTTGTTACACAGATTTCTTTAGAATTATTTCCTCAGGAAGGTAGTCAGTGAGACACCTCTACAGAACACATTATTTTGACATTGTTTAATCTTTTCCTCAATACATTATCTTTTTTAATATATAAAAATATAATGTTTCAATTTATCCCTTTCTGGTCCTTTCTCATATTTTCCTAGTAATATGAAGAAGTGATTTGGTGATAGTATTAGAAAGTTTTCAGCTCTAACTATGGATTTCATCAGCTAAATGGTTTTACTCCCTTAAACCTAATTGACTGTAATCTATTTATCCTTTACCTTTACTGACGTACTTTCATAATACATTACTATACAATCACATGTCCTGCTGTATTAGCAGGAATCCCTTTGGTTCCAGTATACAGCTAAGATTGACATTAACACATCAGACCTCCTTAATTTGATTGATCATTCAATACTCTCCCTACCAAATCGGGTAACAATAAATTACCCCAAGTTTTCCTTGGGTTTTCCTATTGTACATTATTGGCACCAAAAATGAAGAATGTAGACCCACAGGGGTCCATTTGGTTCTATGTATATGGTATTATTATTAGTATTTTAATTTTTCCATGGTATTTCGGGGTCAAACACGAGGGTTTTATGCCTCTCAACCCTTCCTGGTGTAGAGTTACAATATACTGTATTGTTAATGTCAGTCCCAACAGGTCCACATGGGTCCATTTGGTTACAGGATAACACAATGAGGTTCAATACATGGGTTATTTTCTTCTCCAGTTTGATTTTCCAACAATACATATAGATTCACACATAAACACACAGGAATCTCATACTTATCTAGACAGAAATAAGGTTTTGCTAAGGGTCCTTTTAATCAATATTGTATATCCTTAATTCTACAACATTATACTGTCACAATAGATAGCAAACGAAATCAGGTTAAATCCTCTCTAATATCATATAGTCGCTAATATTAGGGGGCTCTGACGTTATGCTAGGAAGTTAGGCGCCAACTACATTACCCAGAATACCTAGCGACGGCCAAAACAACATTACGCATGGCTTCCTCCCCCCTCCCACCACTCCAACGCTGAACGAGACAGAGGCAGCATCGTCGCGTGGATAAGTTCTGCAAACATTACCACTTACAAACTGGTAGGTCCAAACAACACTACTGCGACATTTAGTGTTTAGATAATTTTATTTCATTCATCCCGAGACATGTCATGCCATTTTTTATATCGTTTTGGTCGTCCTACTCTAAGCCTTCACCATAACCAACCGGCTGCCTAGTAGATGTAAACGCCAACTTTGACGGTCTTATAAACACACATTGCAACAAATCCGACATCATATTTCAATTCTCTCTTCTGCCCTAAGGAATTACAATTATTTACAATGCTATGGCTAAAATACAACGCACATAAACACGGTAGAAAATCATAAAACAACATTGGAGTTTATTTAATCATTGGACCACAGCTGTGTCCACTACACATAATTAAGACACCATTCTAAATCGCCGCCGCTTGTTCCCAATCGTCAGACAATCAGACTTGATATTTTAACATGTAGAAGTTCCCTCTATGGAACCTGCTAACCGTTTTCACACCTTTTGTCTAAAAATATCCACACTTACACGGTTAATATACGAATTTTTGCTTTCTTTACCACTACTAAATCCCTTCTGCTCCTCCAGGGATAAGTAAGTTACAAATAACATCTCGAACTCTCTTTATAGTCAATTTGTGATACCAATCAATGACACAATATATATACAGGGTTTTATTTCACTTCACTACAATGATTCCAGGCCATTGTATAACTACTTTACACATATTCAGAGTCGTTGGCACCATTTTAACCTCTCCTCTAGAGGGCACAATAGCGCTACTTATAACCATTGTTTGACTGAGAATGGCTTTCTGACACTGCCTCAAATCTGCCAACACCTCACACCATACCAATTGACAACCCCAATTTCTTTACCCTACATAAGACACACACATTACATCTACTTTTGCTTTGCATAACATTACCATTACCCCTCCTACAACTGTATTGATAATAATTATTTGGTTCTAAATTAATCCTGACCCTTTACAAATTTTACATTTTGATCGACAACCACACATCACCCACTCTTTCCACTGGGCTACACCGGGACAGAGGCAGCAGACCGTACGTTCTGCTTGGACAAATCCTACCAGTCTTGACAAACACAAGCAAACACACACATAGCGGCAATGCTGAATTAATATACTTGTTCCAAAAATCATTAAAAAAAAAAAAAAAAAAAAAAAAAAAAAAAAAAAAAAAAAAAAAAAAAAAAAAAAAAAAAAAAAATAATAACATCACTCCTTGACACATAGCCACGGAATAAATCCGGACTATCTGGCCTCTCGACCACACTAACGTCCATTAACTATACATCCTTCTCTCGACGACCGCTCGGAACCGCTGAACAGGAGAATCGAGTTCCAGATCCTCTCCCAGGAGTGTGCCGGTCCACGCCAGTGACCCAAACCGCCCAGACCATCCTGTCCACCGCCTCCCGTCCCGAATAGGACCTACCTCTCTCCAAAAACAATTCCTGGTGAGTTCGGTGTCGCCACCGTACACAAATGCCTTCTGTTGTACCGACTTATTCCAAATTGTGCCATTTCTGTTTCCCCTTCTGTCTTTCCCAAGACCACTTGCCAACCACACGTACGCGCACACACATAGTATTTTTTAGCAAAATCCCCGACTAACAGACATATTTTCTCTCACGGTATTATGGTCTTCTTCCTCTGGTAACTATACGGACAACACATAATAACAACGATTTTTGAAAAATGTATTTCTCTTACCCGACGTCCCTCACATGCATTCATTTCGCGCTAAAAACTGTTAACTGACAGACACACATAGTCTCCTCCCCTACGCTCCACTCGGTTTCCACCTCCAACAGCTTCCCCGACACTACGAGCTCTCCCCCTCACACACGATCACGCCACACATACTTTGCGTTTTAATACCCACACCGGCTTCGGTTTCGCATCACATGACGTTCTTACACCACCGACCGGGAACTGACTCACCGTAGGCCCTGGCATTTCTACAAACACACAATAGTCCTCACCGTCCTCCTTGTTCTCCTCTCCACACGCATCTCAGAGCACCATTACTTCCGGCTAACTCACACCCGGTCCACCCACCCTCCCACGGACACGTTTTAGCCACCTGGCGGTACCGCCAAGCCTCTCGCGACTGACCAACATCAACACGCACCCGTACCGGTCGACACACTACACTAACTTTGAACTCGACAAAAGGGTCGTAACTCTGATCTCGTTCGAACACGATGCAGGCACCACGACACTCCACTCGTGCTCGCTGTGAATCCACCGCCGCGCTCTCGCCACGCATGCTCCTCCTTCCCACACTTCCCTCGAGCGGACTTCACTGACTGCACACACACGCGCACACATACGCGCACACACATACACACACATACTCACATACGCACGTACACACGAACACACTTACACACGCACACCTACACACGTACACACTCGCACACACACACGCGCGCACACACACACGGACACCTGTTAAACACACACACACATAATTTCACAGGACAAAGTCGAACAAATCTACGAATCGCGCCAGTTCACATACGCTTCCTCTCACACCTCTCTCACATAACGTTTTCTTCCTCCCTCTCCTAAGCATTACACACTTTCTAGTTCAGAAATTTAATTATAATCATTTTTGTTTTGGTTACCACTCAAATACACCGCTCGCGAAACGGTACGACATCTCCCTACCTAACTCCACACTGCATGCTGAGATTCCCGTATAAATTCTAATTAGGTCCTCCTAACACTGATCTTCACCGTACTCCTCCTTCCCCCCACCGCGTAAACGTAAAAGACAGAGCTTAACACACGAGTACACAACCTGCCACACATAGTATTATTTAGCCCTCCTGCTCGATCTTCCCACACTCACATCCATACTAACATATTGCACGATTCACATTCAATAACCCCACCCAATCCTCTGCCTCTTCCCACTCACTTACCTGTAGCCTCAAGGAATCCATTACACGTCTCGGCATACTACACACAACGAAAACGAAATAATGTTACTGACTTTCCATCCCCTTGCTAACGCGCCCCCCTTAACATGATAACTCCGGCGTTTACACTGCTTTCGGAATCCTACTCCCCACAACACGCACCAGTCACACATTCAAGTTTACTGAGAGTTTCCACCTTTTTCTCTCTCGGTCGATCCTCACATCCCTCGCCACGTATGACATACCCCATCACTGACTATATCCCCCACTTCACTCCATATCCAATGTCCCTCCCAACCACTAAACCGCTCCCTACTAGGAACTGATTGTCGAGCTGGCGCGCGCTGCTTCGCAGCGCTTAAAATAAGTTCTTAGAATTGACACAACCGTTCCCTCAACACCCCAACCCATACTCAACACTCACAACACTAAAAACATCCCCTTGATTTAATTTCCAGGTTTAACACACCGCAACAGCAATCCTCCCACTCCCATATAATATCATGGAATACCCTTTAGTTGCACCCCGAGTTCTCTCGGGTTGTTGCTAAAGTGTCGGGTGTACTTCCGTTCAGATTCTTGGTAGACGGCTGTGAGTAGAGTTTCTGTATGGGCGTTGCATTCTCCCGCTTTATAACGGTTCCCTTCGGGGGCGGCGGGACAACTCAAAGCGTAAAACCTAACCCGCCGGACCATGGGGGATTTGAAAACGGTCCCTGCCTCGATCTCCTCGGACAGCAGACCCCTTGTTAAAAATTTATTATAGACCAAAATATTCCCTCCATATTTCCATTCGTACCTACTGAACACATACTTACCTCCCCCCTCTCCCCACCCACCCACATATACACACACATAACCACACACACACATATACACACACACACACACATTATCTTTTCTCCTGACAACATTACACTTAGGATGAAAAATATCGCATCCGTCAACCCCTCTCCATCTCGAACCCTACACAAGTAACACCCTTTACTTGTACCACACACACGCCACATAGTCTCTCCTGATCCCCAACATAGTTATACCTATAGTCTTAAGAATCCATCATACGACCTGACAGGTCACACACAAAGAGGGTCCCCCTCAACATAACCCCCCCCCCCCCCCCCCCCCCCCCCCCCCCACCACACACACACACACACACACACATTATCCTTCATTCTATCCGTTTTCTCTGATAACACCACAAAATACACTTTAGGATTAAATACCTTATCCGTCGGCCCCCTTTTGCTCCGGAACTTGCAAAAATAACACCCTTTACCTGTACCGCACACATACCACATTCCCTCTTGATCCCTAATATTGGAACGATACACCCCTTCTTATTAACTTACCTTTACTTACCTGCTCTCCTCTTCTGGCCTTTGGAATCTGTTGGTTAACATGGCTACTCACCTTATAATCTTAAAAATTTCACCTCATCATCATCCCTCTTCCCTGCCCAACCCTAATAACGCCATAATACTTGATTGAACTGGGATATTCACACAACGGACATGGTACCCCCGTTGTGAGGCCCCGTTGCCTAGGACGTACAGTTGTTAAAGGCCTGAAACGTCCAAGGACGGCACGGAGATCAACTGCTGAAGATGAATTATCCCTAATTGACACCTGATTTGACCCTTAAAAATAGGTCTGGGACCCCACGAACTCCATCGCCCTCCCCGCAATAATAGGTGCCCCTTCCCTTAGAGCCCAAACCTAAAGTATGGAGTCGGGGGATTCCTAGAACCTTCCTGACCACTTAATTGTATCTCTTTTGTCTATATATACTTAGGACTCCTCCTTAAACACTCCGCCCAAATATCTTTCTCAAAATAAATCACAATCTTAATACACTTCTCACCCTTAGATAAACCTTAGTTCCTTCCCGGACTAAATAACAAAGTACTCACACTACATAAAAATACTGAATTAAACCTAACCTTTCTTACACACCATTTAGAAAGTTCGGAACATCATATCATTTGAGAGACTCCTACTAACCCCCCCCGTTTTTTCTTCCCATAACTTGATACTTTGTTTCTCTTTCAGGTACACAAATGTTGATTATCATAAACATGTTTTTTCCTGTTTTGTTAAAAACATACAACCGTTAACTACTTACATGGGTTTCAGACAACATGCAGAGACCAAGGACAGCGAGGAGACGACTATTCGGGACCTGCGGGGAAGACTCCCGTGTCCTTAGGGACGGGGACGAAACCCCTGCAGGCCCCACCCCCACCCCCCCCACACCTCATCCATCCTCTCCCATTTCCACACCTCACAACCCTAACCAAACCCCCATAATCAATAAATATAACTACGATTTTCCCAGCTCCTCCCGGGAACAAACTCCCACTACCGGGCCCCATCCTATTTGCCCTCCTTCCCTACTTCCCCACCCACGGGCGTCTTTCCTCCCTCCTCGGTATTCACCCATCCACCCTCGAACTCATTCGGACCCCAATACGGGATGGTCCATGTGGACGTCCCCCCAATTTGGCCCTCAGGTTAAACCTACTCCCCAAGTCAATTCGGACAACACACAGCAGCCCGCCAACGCACCCTTTACAGCAATAAGAATGAAAGACTGGCTAGACACTATCCCATCACTCAACCTCTCCACCATGACACTAGTGGCTCTAATCAAATCATACCACAGTCTGGAGGAGGTGGAATTGACAACGAAATTGGGGATCCTCCCTCCCAATCATACACAATCGATCAAACAGGCAATCCTCTCGGTGGCTCCTCCTGATTTTAACCCCGAATCAAACATAGAACTCTATGGGAAGCTACACGAGGCCACCGAGTCCTGGAGAGCTCAATGCTACGGCATTATTGGGGACCACTATCACCAAAAAATTGAGACCCTAATAAACATCCTCCAGAACACCATAAGTGCAGACCCGGAGACGGCCTGGGCCATCGCCTACAGGACGGTCCATGCCAGCCTCCCCTCAGGTCTTAGAACTAATACTATAGAGGTAGCAAAAAGCATGATCCCGCCCAAATTCTGGACCCCGGACCCACAGGGTCCTTCCATGCTGAATCCCCACTTCACCCCCCCAGGCCATGATTCCAACTCAGATGGAACTAAAGACAATTCCTCACAGCCCTCTCCACATGGATCATATCCACAGAGGCCCCAGACCCTACTCATATCCTCCCCTAGGGCACTTACCAATGTCCACACACCCTTTGGCCTAAACCCCAAATGGACACTACGCCCACTCCAACCGATTTTAATTCTGGGGGATGAAAACTTACAAAAACTCCCCATGATATTGGACAATCGAATTCAAATTGAAATCTTCCCGGGCGGGAGCTGGTCGGAGGTCCCAGACATCTTGTCTACAATTGCGTTCCCACACCCAAATGTCCAAAGAGTGGTGATGGCCTTCGGGCCGGACCTAGATGACCTTGAGGTCACGGACAGGGCCACGGCCCGCCTCATACAAAAAATCTGGTCTATCTCAGATGAAAAATTTCCAAAAGCAACCAAATATCTGGCTCTCTCCCCTTGTTCATACAAACTCCCCCCGGAGATCCAAACAGCCATTAGAGTCCACAATGACTGCCTTAGACTCTATGGCCACATCCCAACCATCCCTGAGGCAATCCTTGTCACAGAGGATGACAACCTAAAGTGGAGGGCTGTCACCGGCCTAGCAGTCTGGGAGCTCTGGGCCCGCTTCATTTACCCCTCCGCACCCACTCACACAGAACCCACCCACTATACAGCAGGTCCCTCCCAACCAGGACCAGGAAATCCTCGAACTTGACCCCAGCCTAACCCAGGTGATAATTAATTGTTTACTAACCTTTTCCTTTTCAGACAACACCTCTATATCATACAGATTTACACATAGTCTACGTTATTAATTCCACTACGGTATACTTAAACCATATCCCAACACATAGTTTTTTTTCCCCCTAATACACATATATATCGTCCGGCATCTCAACCACCTCGACTCATACATCTCATAATTCTCGGACCACACACCGTCTCTCCTCCTACGAATACAAACCTGCCAATAGACACTTTTTAACCACTGATTTACTGACTATTTTCCACGCGCACATAAACCCCCTTCCTCCCTGACATATTCATACAACACACTACCATGCCCATCTTTTGACCACAACACCATTTCATACTGACAATTTTCTAACCGCCGAATCGCCGAACCGCCGAACACCGTCGTGATGTGATGTACACTACATGACTTCGTTACGTGACACACATGTTAATCCCACTCTTTCTTCCCTTCACTCTCTCAGACGCACACCGCGTGACCACAGCACCCCGGTCATCTCCATCCAACTCAAGAACATATGGAACCCCTCCGCCCCCCCTGATACACCTTCTCATACACACACACACACACACACTCACACGCACATGCACACACGCGCACACACACATACACACATACACACACACACACACACACACACACACACACACACACACACACACACACACACACACACACACACACCCTTCCCCCTCACACACATCCTTCGGCGACGGATGGACATCGATCTCCTCGTACCCACTCCTGCGGTCCCCGTTAACCACGGAACAAGACATACACACACACACACACGCACACACACACACACACATACATTCACACTCTCTGGACTTCAGGATCAACGAAGGAGCGGTCTTCAATAGACCACTGGACTGGACACCTTTTATACTTGAAAGCTTATGACGCTTGTCATTGCCATTGTTTTTTACCATTGTTGTTGTGTTTGGTGAGAATACACAGATCAGGACTTTTATAATTTTATCACTCATTGACCGTGAAATATGTTTGTTCCTTTATAGGAGGGATCCCTTATAAGTTAAATTTGCTTTTTCGTTGTACATACATGGATATATATTTATATAAATATATATATATATATATATATATAAGATCCCCTCCTTATTGTTCCTTGTAAAAATGGGCAGTGAGTCCATTGTCTTTCCCTCACTCAAGAAAGATTTTTTTGTTACACAGATTTCTTTAGAATTATTTCCTCAGGAAGGTAGTCAGTGAGACACCTCTACAGAACACATTATTTTGACATTGTTTAATCTTTTCCTCAATACATTATCTTTTTAATATATAAAAATATAATGTTTCAATTTATCCCTTTCTGGTCCTTTCTCATATTTTCCTAGTAATATGAAGAAGTGATTTGGTGATAGTATTAGAAAGTTTTCAGCTCTAACTATGGATTTCATCAGCTAAATGGTTTTACTCCCTTAAACCTAATTGACTGTAATCTATTTATCCTTTACCTTTACTGACGTACTTTCATAATACATTACTATACAATCACATGTCCTGCTGTATTAGCAGGAATCCCTTTGGTTCCAGTATACAGCTAAGATTGACATTAACACATCAGACCTCCTTAATTTGATTGATCATTCAATACTCTCCCTACCAAATCGGGTAACAATAAATTACCCCAAGTTTTCCTTGGGTTTTCCTATTGTACATTATTGGCACCAAAAATGAAGAATGTAGACCCACAGGGGTCCATTTGGTTCTATGTATATGGTATTATTATTAGTATTTTAATTTTTCCATGGTATTTCGGGGTCAAACACGAGGGTTTTATGCCTCTCAACCCTTCCTGGTGTAGAGTTACAATATACTGTATTGTTAATGTCAGTCCCAACAGGTCCACATGGGTCCATTTGGTTACAGGATAACACAATGAGGTTCAATACATGGGTTATTTTCTTCTCCAGTTTGATTTTCCAACAATACATATAGATTCACACATAAACACACAGGAATCTCATACTTATCTAGACAGAAATAAGGTTTTGCTAAGGGTCCTTTTAATCAATATTGTATATCCTTAATTCTACAACATTATACTGTCACAATAGATAGCAAACGAAATCAGGTTAAATCCTCTCTAATATCATATAGTCGCTAATATTAGGGGGCTCTGACGTTATGCTAGGAAGTTAGGCGCCAACTACATTACCCAGAATACCTAGCGACGGCCAAAACAACATTACGCATGGCTTCCTCCCCCCTCCCACCACTCCAACGCTGAACGAGACAGAGGCAGCATCGTCGCGTGGATAAGTTCTGCAAACATTACCACTTACAAACTGGTAGGTCCAAACAACACTACTGCGACATTTATTGTTTAGATAATTTTATTTCATTCATCCCGAGACATGTCATGCCATTTTTTATATCGTTTTGGTCGTCCTACTCTAAGCCTTCACCATAACCAACCGGCTGCCTAGTAGATGTAAACGCCAACTTTGACGGTCTTATAAACACACATTGCAACAAATCCGACATCATATTTCAATTCTCTCTTCTGCCCTAAGGAATTACAATTATTTACAATGCTATGGCTAAAATACAACGCACATAAACACGGTAGAAAATCATAAAACAACATTGGAGTTTATTTAATCATTGGACCACAGCTGTGTCCACTACACATAATTAAGACACCATTCTAAATCGCCGCCGCTTGTTCCCAATCGTCAGACAATCAGACTTGATATTTTAACATGTAGAAGTTCCCTCTATGGAACCTGCTAACCGTTTTCACACCTTTTGTCTAAAAATATCCACACTTACACGGTTAATATACGAATTTTTGCTTTCTTTACCACTACTAAATCCCTTCTGCTCCTCCAGGGATAAGTAAGTTACAAATAACATCTCGAACTCTCTTTATAGTCAATTTGTGATACCAATCAATGACACAATATATATACAGGGTTTTATTTCACTTCACTACAATGATTCCAGGCCATTGTATAACTACTTTACACATATTCAGAGTCGTTGGCACCATTTTAACCTCTCCTCTAGAGGGCACAATAGCGCTACTTATAACCATTGTTTGACTGAGAATGGCTTTCTGACACTGCCTCAAATCTGCCAACACCTCACACCATACCAATTGACAACCCCAATTTCTTTACCCTACATAAGACACACACATTACATCTACTTTTGCTTTGCATAACATTACCATTACCCCTCCTACAACTGTATTGATAATAATTATTTGGTTCTAAATTAATCCTGACCCTTTACAAATTTTACATTTTGATCGACAACCACACATCACCCACTCTTTCCACTGGGCTACACCGGGACAGAGGCAGCAGACCGTACGTTCTGCTTGGACAAATCCTACCAGTCTTGACAAACACAAGCAAACACACACATAGCGGCAATGCTGAATTAATATACTTGTTCCAAAAATCATTAAAAAAAAAAAAAAAAAAAAAAAAAAAAAAAAAAAAAAAAAAAAAAAAAAAAAAAAATAATAACATCACTCCTTGACACATAGCCACGGAATAAATCCGGACTATCTGGCCTCTCGACCACACTAACGTCCATTAACTATACATCCTTCTCTCGACGACCGCTCGGAACCGCTGAACAGGAGAATCGAGTTCCAGATCCTCTCCCAGGAGTGTGCCGGTCCACGCCAGTGACCCAAACCGCCCAGACCATCCTGTCCACCGCCTCCCGTCCCGAATAGGACCTACCTCTCTCCAAAAACAATTCCTGGTGAGTTCGGTGTCGCCACCGTACACAAATGCCTTCTGTTGTACCGACTTATTCCAAATTGTGCCATTTCTGTTTCCCCTTCTGTCTTTCCCAAGACCACTTGCCAACCACACGTACGCGCACACACATAGTATTTTTTAGCAAAATCCCCGACTAACAGACATATTTTCTCTCACGGTATTATGGTCTTCTTCCTCTGGTAACTATACGGACAACACATAATAACAACGATTTTTGAAAAATGTATTTCTCTTACCCGACGTCCCTCACATGCATTCATTTCGCGCTAAAAACTGTTAACTGACAGACACACATAGTCTCCTCCCCTACGCTCCACTCGGTTTCCACCTCCAACAGCTTCCCCGACACTACGAGCTCTCCCCCTCACACACGATCACGCCACACATACTTTGCGTTTTAATACCCACACCGGCTTCGGTTTCGCATCACATGACGTTCTTACACCACCGACCGGGAACTGACTCACCGTAGGCCCTGGCATTTCTACAAACACACAATAGTCCTCACCGTCCTCCTTGTTCTCCTCTCCACACGCATCTCAGAGCACCATTACTTCCGGCTAACTCACACCCGGTCCACCCACCCTCCCACGGACACGTTTTAGCCACCTGGCGGTACCGCCAAGCCTCTCGCGACTGACCAACATCAACACGCACCCGTACCGGTCGACACACTACACTAACTTTGAACTCGACAAAAGGGTCGTAACTCTGATCTCGTTCGAACACGATGCAGGCACCACGACACTCCACTCGTGCTCGCTGTGAATCCACCGCCGCGCTCTCGCCACGCATGCTCCTCCTTCCCACACTTCCCTCGAGCGGACTTCACTGACTGCACACACACGCGCACACATACGCGCACACACATACACACACATACTCACATACGCACGTACACACGAACACACTTACACACGCACACCTACACACGTACACACTCGCACACACACACGCGCGCACACACACACGGACACCTGTTAAACACACACACACATAATTTCACAGGACAAAGTCGAACAAATCTACGAATCGCGCCAGTTCACATACGCTTCCTCTCACACCTCTCTCACATAACGTTTTCTTCCTCCCTCTCCTAAGCATTACACACTTTCTAGTTCAGAAATTTAATTATAATCATTTTTGTTTTGGTTACCACTCAAATACACCGCTCGCGAAACGGTACGACATCTCCCTACCTAACTCCACACTGCATGCTGAGATTCCCGTATAAATTCTAATTAGGTCCTCCTAACACTGATCTTCACCGTACTCCTCCTTCCCCCCACCGCGTAAACGTAAAAGACAGAGCTTAACACACGAGTACACAACCTGCCACACATAGTATTATTTAGCCCTCCTGCTCGATCTTCCCACACTCACATCCATACTAACATATTGCACGATTCACATTCAATAACCCCACCCAATCCTCTGCCTCTTCCCACTCACTTACCTGTAGCCTCAAGGAATCCATTACACGTCTCGGCATACTACACACAACGAAAACGAAATAATGTTACTGACTTTCCATCCCCTTGCTAACGCGCCCCCCTTAACATGATAACTCCGGCGTTTACACTGCTTTCGGAATCCTACTCCCCACAACACGCACCAGTCACACATTCAAGTTTACTGAGAGTTTCCACCTTTTTCTCTCTCGGTCGATCCTCACATCCCTCGCCACGTATGACATACCCCATCACTGACTATATCCCCCACTTCACTCCATATCCAATGTCCCTCCCAACCACTAAACCGCTCCCTACTAGGAACTGATTGTCGAGCTGGCGCGCGCTGCTTCGCAGCGCTTAAAATAAGTTCTTAGAATTGACACAACCGTTCCCTCAACACCCCAACCCATACTCAACACTCACAACACTAAAAACATCCCCTTGATTTAATTTCCAGGTTTAACACACCGCAACAGCAATCCTCCCACTCCCATATAATATCATGGAATACCCTTTAGTTGCACCCCGAGTTCTCTCGGGTTGTTGCTAAAGTGTCGGGTGTACTTCCGTTCAGATTCTTGGTAGACGGCTGTGAGTAGAGTTTCTGTATGGGCGTTGCATTCTCCCGCTTTATAACGGTTCCCTTCGGGGGCGGCGGGACAACTCAAAGCATAAAACCTAACCCGCCGGACCATGGGGGATTTGAAAACGGTCCCTGCCTCGATCTCCTCGGACAGCAGACCCCTTGTTAAAAATTTATTATAGACCAAAATATTCCCTCCATATTTCCATTCGTACCTACTGAACACATACTTACCTCCCCCCTCTCCCCACCCACCCACATATACACACACATAACCACACACACACATATACACACACACACACACATTATCTTTTCTCCTGACAACATTACACTTAGGATGAAAAATATCGCATCCGTCAACCCCTCTCCATCTCGAACCCTACACAAGTAACACCCTTTACTTGTACCACACACACGCCACATAGTCTCTCCTGATCCCCAACATAGTTATACCTATAGTCTTAAGAATCCATCATACGACCTGACAGGTCACACACAAAGAGGGTCCCCCTCAACATAACCCCCCCCCCCCCCCCCCCCCCCCCCCCCCACACACACACACACACACACACATTATCCTTCATTCTATCCGTTTTCTCTGATAACACCACAAAATACACTTTAGGATTAAATACCTTATCCGTCGGCCCCCTTTTGCTCCGGAACTTGCAAAAATAACACCCTTTACCTGTACCGCACACATACCACATTCCCTCTTGATCCCTAATATTGGAACGATACACCCCTTCTTATTAACTTACCTTTACTTACCTGCTCTCCTCTTCTGGCCTTTGGAATCTGTTGGTTAACATGGCTACTCACCTTATAATCTTAAAAATTTCACCTCATCATCATCCCTCTTCCCTGCCCAACCCTAATAACGCCATAATACTTGATTGAACTGGGATATTCACACAACGGACATGGTACCCCCGTTGTGAGGCCCCGTTGCCTAGGACGTACAGTTGTTAAAGGCCTGAAACGTCCAAGGACGGCACGGAGATCAACTGCTGAAGATGAATTATCCCTAATTGACACCTGATTTGACCCTTAAAAATAGGTCTGGGACCCCACGAACTCCATCGCCCTCCCCGCAATAATAGGTGCCCCTTCCCTTAGAGCCCAAACCTAAAGTATGGAGTCGGGGGATTCCTAGAACCTTCCTGACCACTTAATTGTATCTCTTTTGTCTATATATACTTAGGACTCCTCCTTAAACACTCCGCCCAAATATCTTTCTCAAAATAAATCACAATCTTAATACACTTCTCACCCTTAGATAAACCTTAGTTCCTTCCCGACTAAATAACAAAGTACTCACACTACATAAAAATACTGAATTAAACCTAACCTTTCTTACACACCATTTAGAAAGTTCGGAACATCATATCATTTGAGAGACTCCTACTAACCCCCCCCGTTTTTTCTTCCCATAACTTGATACTTTGTTTCTCTTTCAGGTACACAAATGTTGATTATCATAAACATGTTTTTTTCCTGTTTTGTTAAAAACATACAACCGTTAACTACTTACATGGGTTTCAGACAACATGCAGAGACCAAGGACAGCGAGGAGACGACTATTCGGGACCTGCGGGGAAGACTCCCGTGTCCTTAGGGACGGGGACGAAACCCCTGCAGGCCCCACCCCCACCCCCCCCACACCTCATCCATCCTCTCCCATTTCCACACCTCACAACCCTAACCAAACCCCCATAATCAATAAATATAACTACGATTTTCCCAGCTCCTCCCGGGAACAAACTCCCACTACCGGGCCCCATCCTATTTGCCCTCCTTCCCTACTTCCCCACCCACGGGCGTCTTTCCTCCCTCCTCGGTATTCACCCATCCACCCTCGAACTCATTCGGACCCCAATACGGGATGGTCCATGTGGACGTCCCCCCAATTTGGCCCTCAGGTTAAACCTACTCCCCAAGTCAATTCGGACAACACACAGCAGCCCGCCAACGCACCCTTTACAGCAATAAGAATGAAAGACTGGCTAGACACTATCCCATCACTCAACCTCTCCACCATGACACTAGTGGCTCTAATCAAATCATACCACAGTCTGGAGGAGGTGGAATTGACAACGAAATTGGGGATCCTCCCTCCCAATCATACACAATCGATCAAACAGGCAATCCTCTCGGTGGCTCCTCCTGATTTTAACCCCGAATCAAACATAGAACTCTATGGAAGCTACACGAGGCCACCGAGTCCTGGAGAGCTCAATGCTACGGCATTATGGGGACCACTATCACCAAAAAATTGAGACCCTAATAAACATCCTCCAGAACACCATAAGTGCAGACCCGGAGACGGCCTGGGCCATCGCCTACAGGACGGTCCATGCCAGCCTCCCCTCAGGTCTTAGAACTAATACTATAGAGGTAGCAAAAAGCATGATCCCGCCCAAATTCTGGACCCCGACCCACAGGGTCCTTCCATGCTGAATCCCCACTTCACCCCCCCAGGCCATGATTCCAACTCAGATGGAACTAAAGACAATTCCTCACAGCCCTCTCCACATGGATCATATCCACAGAGGCCCCAGACCCTACTCATATCCTCCCCTAGGGCACTTACCAATGTCCACACACCCTTTGGCCTAAACCCCAAATGGACACTACGCCCACTCCAACCGATTTTAATTCTGGGGGATGAAAACTTACAAAAACTCCCCATGATATTGGACAATCGAATTCAAATTGAAATCTTCCCGGGCGGGAGCTGGTCGGAGGTCCCAGACATCTTGTCTACAATTGCGTTCCCACACCCAAATGTCCAAAGAGTGGTGATGGCCTTCGGGCCGGACCTAGATGACCTTGAGGTCACGGACAGGGCCACGGCCCGCCTCATACAAAAAATCTGGTCTATCTCAGATGAAAAATTTCCAAAAGCAACCAAATATCTGGCTCTCTCCCCTTGTTCATACAAACTCCCCCCGGAGATCCAAACAGCCATTAGAGTCCACAATGACTGCCTTAGACTCTATGGCCACATCCCAACCATCCCTGAGGCAATCCTTGTCACAGAGGATGACAACCTAAAGTGGAGGGCTGTCACCGGCCTAGCAGTCTGGGAGCTCTGGGCCCGCTTCATTTACCCCTCCGCACCCACTCACACAGAACCCACCCACTATACAGCAGGTCCCTCCCAACCAGGACCAGGAAATCCTCGAACTTGACCCCAGCCTAACCCAGGTGATAATTAATTGTTTACTAACCTTTTCCTTTTCAGACAACACCTCTATATCATACAGATTTACACATAGTCTACGTTATTAATTCCACTACGGTATACTTAAACCATATCCCAACACATAGTTTTTTTTCCCCCTAATACACATATATATCGTCCGGCATCTCAACCACCTCGACTCATACATCTCATAATTCTCGGACCACACACCGTCTCTCCTCCTACGAATACAAACCTGCCAATAGACACTTTTTAACCACTGATTTACTGACTATTTTCCACGCGCACATAAACCCCCTTCCTCCCTGACATATTCATACAACACACTACCATGCCCATCTTTTGACCACAACACCATTTCATACTGACAATTTTCTAACCGCCGAATCGCCGAACCGCCGAACACCGTCGTGATGTGATGTACACTACATGACTTCGTTACGTGACACACATGTTAATCCCACTCTTTCTTCCCTTCACTCTCTCAGACGCACACCGCGTGACCACAGCACCCCGGTCATCTCCATCCAACTCAAGAACATATGGAACCCCTCCGCCCCCCCTGATACACCTTCTCATACACACACACACACACACACTCACACGCACATGCACACACGCGCACACACACATACACACATACACACACACACACACACACACACACACACACACACACACACACACACACACACACACACACACCCACCCTTCCCCCTCACACACATCCTTCGGCGACGGATGGACATCGATCTCCTCGTACCCACTCCTGCGGTCCCCGTTAACCACGGAACAAGACATACACACACACACACACGCACACACACACACACACATACATTCACACTCTCTGGACTTCAGGATCAACGAAGGAGCGGTCTTCAATAGACCACTGGACTGGACACCTTTTATACTTGAAAGCTTATGACGCTTGTCATTGCCATTGTTTTTTACCATTGTTGTTGTGTTTGGTGAGAATACACAGATCAGGACTTTTATAATTTTATCACTCATTGACCGTGAAATATGTTTGTTCCTTTATAGGAGGGATCCCTTATAAGTTAAATTTGCTTTTTCGTTGTACATACATGGATATATATTTATATAAATATATATATATATATATATATATAAGATCCCCTCCTTATTGTTCCTTGTAAAAATGGGCAGTGAGTCCATTGTCTTTCCCTCACTCAAGAAAGATTTTTTTGTTACACAGATTTCTTTAGAATTATTTCCTCAGGAAGGTAGTCAGTGAGACACCTCTACAGAACACATTATTTTGACATTGTTTAATCTTTTCCTCAATACATTATCTTTTTAATATATAAAAATATAATGTTTCAATTTATCCCTTTCTGGTCCTTTCTCATATTTTCCTAGTAATATGAAGAAGTGATTTGGTGATAGTATTAGAAAGTTTTCAGCTCTAACTATGGATTTCATCAGCTAAATGGTTTTACTCCCTTAAACCTAATTGACTGTAATCTATTTATCCTTTACCTTTACTGACGTACTTTCATAATACATTACTATACAATCACATGTCCTGCTGTATTAGCAGGAATCCCTTTGGTTCCAGTATACAGCTAAGATTGACATTAACACATCAGACCTCCTTAATTTGATTGATCATTCAATACTCTCCCTACCAAATCGGGTAACAATAAATTACCCCAAGTTTTCCTTGGGTTTTCCTATTGTACATTATTGGCACCAAAAATGAAGAATGTAGACCCACAGGGGTCCATTTGGTTCTATGTATATGGTATTATTATTAGTATTTTAATTTTTCCATGGTATTTCGGGGTCAAACACGAGGGTTTTATGCCTCTCAACCCTTCCTGGTGTAGAGTTACAATATACTGTATTGTTAATGTCAGTCCCAACAGGTCCACATGGGTCCATTTGGTTACAGGATAACACAATGAGGTTCAATACATGGGTTATTTTCTTCTCCAGTTTGATTTTCCAACAATACATATAGATTCACACATAAACACACAGGAATCTCATACTTATCTAGACAGAAATAAGGTTTTGCTAAGGGTCCTTTTAATCAATATTGTATATCCTTAATTCTACAACATTATACTGTCACAATAGATAGCAAACGAAATCAGGTTAAATCCTCTCTAATATCATATAGTCGCTAATATTAGGGGGCTCTGACGTTATGCTAGGAAGTTAGGCGCCAACTACATTACCCAGAATACCTAGCGACGGCCAAAACAACATTACGCATGGCTTCCTCCCCCCTCCCACCACTCCAACGCTGAACGAGACAGAGGCAGCATCGTCGCGTGGATAAGTTCTGCAAACATTACCACTTACAAACTGGTAGGTCCAAACAACACTACTGCGACATTTAGTGTTTAGATAATTTTATTTCATTCATCCCGAGACATGTCATGCCATTTTTTATATCGTTTTGGTCGTCCTACTCTAAGCCTTCACCATAACCAACCGGCTGCCTAGTAGATGTAAACGCCAACTTTGACGGTCTTATAAACACACATTGCAACAAATCCGACATCATATTTCAATTCTCTCTTCTGCCCTAAGGAATTACAATTATTTACAATGCTATGGCTAAAATACAACGCACATAAACACGGTAGAAAATCATAAAACAACATTGGAGTTTATTTAATCATTGGACCACAGCTGTGTCCACTACACATAATTAAGACACCATTCTAAATCGCCGCCGCTTGTTCCCAATCGTCAGACAATCAGACTTGATATTTTAACATGTAGAAGTTCCCTCTATGGAACCTGCTAACCGTTTTCACACCTTTTGTCTAAAAATATCCACACTTACACGGTTAATATACGAATTTTTGCTTTCTTTACCACTACTAAATCCCTTCTGCTCCTCCAGGGATAAGTAAGTTACAAATAACATCTCGAACTCTCTTTATAGTCAATTTGTGATACCAATCAATGACACAATATATATACAGGGTTTTATTTCACTTCACTACAATGATTCCAGGCCATTGTATAACTACTTTACACATATTCAGAGTCGTTGGCACCATTTTAACCTCTCCTCTAGAGGGCACAATAGCGCTACTTATAACCATTGTTTGACTGAGAATGGCTTTCTGACACTGCCCTCAAATCTGCCAACACCTCACACCATACCAATTGACAACCCCAATTTCTTTACCCTACATAAGACACACACATTACATCTACTTTTGCTTTGCATAACATTACCATTACCCCTCCTACAACTGTATTGATAATAATTATTTGGTTCTAAATTAATCCTGACCCTTTACAAATTTTACATTTTGATCGACAACCACACATCACCCACTCTTTCCACTGGGCTACACCGGGACAGAGGCAGCAGACCGTACGTTCTGCTTGGACAAATCCTACCAGTCTTGACAAACACAAGCAAACACACACATAGCGGCAATGCTGAATTAATATACTTGTTCCAAAAATCATAAAAAAAAAAAAAAAAAAAAAAAAAAAATAATAACATCACTCCTTGACACATAGCCACGGAATAAATCCGGACTATCTGGCCTCTCGACCACACTAACGTCCATTAACTATACATCCTTCTCTCGACGACCGCTCTCGGAACCGCTGAACAGGAGAATCGAGTTCCAGATCCTCTCCCAGGAGTGTGCCGGTCCACGCCAGTGACCCAAACCGCCCAGACCATCCTGTCCACCGCCTCCCGTCCCGAATAGGACCTACCTCTCTCCAAAAACAATTCCTGGTGAGTTCGGTGTCGCCACCGTACACAAATGCCTTCTGTTGTACCGACTTATTCCAAATTGTGCCATTTCTGTTTCCCCTTCTGTCTTTCCCAAGACCACTTGCCAACCACACGTACGCGCACACACATAGTATTTTTTTAGCAAAATCCCCGACTAACAGACATATTTTCTCTCACGGTATTATGGTCTTCTTCCTCTGGTAACTATACGGACAACACATAATAACAACGATTTTTGAAAAATGTATTTCTCTTACCCGACGTCCCTCACATGCATTCATTTCGCGCTAAAAACTGTTAACTGACAGACACACATAGTCTCCTCCCCTACGCTCCACTCGGTTTCCACCTCCAACAGCTTCCCCGACACTACGAGCTCTCCCCCTCACACACGATCACGCCACACATACTTTGCGTTTTAATACCCACACCGGCTTCGGTTTCGCATCACATGACGTTCTTACACCACCGACCGGGAACTGACTCACCGTAGGCCCTGGCATTTCTACAAACACACAATAGTCCTCACCGTCCTCCTTGTTCTCCTCTCCACACGCATCTCAGAGCACCATTACTTCCGGCTAACTCACACCCGGTCCACCCACCCTCCCACGGACACGTTTTAGCCACCTGGCGGTACCGCCAAGCCTCTCGCGACTGACCAACATCAACACGCACCCGTACCGGTCGACACACTACACTAACTTTGAACTCGACAAAAGGGTCGTAACTCTGATCTCGTTCGAACACGATGCAGGCACCACGACACTCCACTCGTGCTCGCTGCGAATCCACCGCCGCGCTCTCGCCACGCATGCTCCTCCTTCCCACACTTCCCTCGAGCGGACTTCACTGACTGCACACACACGCGCACACATACGCGCACACACATACACACACATACTCACATACGCACGTACACACGAACACACTTACACACGCACACCTACACACGTACACACTCGCACACACACACGCGCGCACACACACACGGACACCTGTTAAACACACACACACATAATTTCACAGGACAAAGTCGAACAAATCTACGAATCGCGCCAGTTCACATACGCTTCCTCTCACACCTCTCTCACATAACGTTTTCTTCCTCCCTCTCCTAAGCATTACACACTTTCTAGTTCAGAAATTTAATTATAATCATTTTTGTTTTGGTTACCACTCAAATACACCGCTCGCGAAACGGTACGACATCTCCCTACCTAACTCCACACTGCATGCTGAGATTCCCGTATAAATTCTAATTAGGTCCTCCTAACACTGATCTTCACCGTACTCCTCCTTCCCCCCACCGCGTAAACGTAAAAGACAGAGCTTAACACACGAGTACACAACTTGCCACACATAGTATTATTTAGCCCTCCTGCTCGATCTTCCCACACTCACATCCATACTAACATATTGCACGATTCACATTCAATAACCCCACCCAATCCTCTGCCTCTTCCCACTCACTTACCTGTAGCCTCAAGGAATCCATTACACGTCTCGGCATACTACACACAACGAAAACGAAATAATGTTACTGACTTTCCATCCCCTTGCTAACGCGCCCCCCTTAACATGATAACTCCGGCGTTTACACTGCTTTCGGAATCCTACTCCCCACAACACGCACCAGTCACACATTCAAGTTTACTGAGAGTTTCCACCTTTTCTCTCTCGGTCGATCCTCACATCCCTCGCCACGTATGACATACCCCATCACTGACTATATCCCCCACTTCACTCCATATCCAATGTCCCTCCCAACCACTAAACCGCTCCCTACTAGGAACTGATTGTCGAGCTGGCGCGCGCTGCTTCGCAGCGCTTAAAATAAGTTCTTAGAATTGACACAACCGTTCCCTCAACACCCCAACCCATACTCAACACTCACAACACTAAAAACACCCCCTTGATTTAATTTCCAGGTTTAACACACCGCAACAGCAATCCTCCCACTCCCATATAATATCATGGAATACCCTTTAGTTGCACCCCGAGTTGTCTCGTGGTGTTGCTAAAGAGCCGGGTGCGCTTCCGTTCAGATTCTTGGTAGACGGCTGTGAGTAGAATTTCTGTATGGGCGCTGCATTCTCCCGCTTTATAACGGTTCCCTTCGGGGGCGGCGGGACAACTCAAAGCATAAAACCTAACCCGCCGGACCATGGGGATTTGAAAACGGTCCCTGCCTCGATCTCCTCGGACAGCGGACCCATTGTTAAGAATTCATTATAGACCAAAATATTCCCTTCACATTTCCATTCATACTTACCTTACACATTGATCCCCAGCCCCACATCCATACTGACAACACGTACGGTTACCCCCACAATAAGCGCCTTTGCTACCGGTCCACACTTCACAGCACCACCAGATCCTCCACCTCCCTCCTCCATTTACCCACAGTCTCAAGGATCCAGCGCGCGACCTAACGTGCCACACACAACCAATGCCCCTCCCAGCCACCAGCCACTCCCTCCCGTTACCTGATTGTTGGCCGGACGCGCGCTGCTCCGCAGCGCTCTACATTAATTTAGGGTTTACACAAACATTCCCTTAAAACATCCAAGCCCATACTTACCACACACATCATTGCCCCCCCTCCAAACCATTTTTATAGCCAACACACTCCTAAAGCCACCTCTCCTATTCCCGCCCAAAATTTTGATGCACCCTTTAGTTGCACCCCGAGTTCTCTCGGGTTGTTGCTAAAGAGTCGGGTGTGCTTCCGTTCAGATTCTTGGTAGACGGCTGTGAGTAGAGTTTCTGTATGGGCGCTGCATTCTCCCGCTTTATAACGGTTTCCCTTCGGGGGCGGCGGGACAACTCAAAGCGTAAAACCTAACCCGCCGGACCATGGGGGATTTGAAAACGGTCCCTGCCTCGATCTCCTCGGACAGCAGACCCCTTGTTAAAAATTTATTATAGACCAAAATATTCCCTCCATATTTCCATTCGTACCTACTGAACACATACTTACCTCCCCCCCCCTCCCCCCACCCACCCACATATACACACACATAACCACACACACACATATACACACACACACACACATTATCTTTTCTCCTGACAACATTACACTTAGGATGAAAAATATCGCATCCGTCAACCCCTCTCCATCTCGAACCCTACACAAGTAACACCCTTTACTTGTACCACACACACGCCACATAGTCTCTCCTGATCCCCAACATAGTTATACCTATAGTCTTAAGAATCCATCATACGACCTGACAGGTCACACACAAAGAGGGTCCCCCTCAACATAACCCCCCCCCCCCCCCCCCCCCCCCCCCCCCCCCCCCCCCCCCACACACACACACACACACACATTATCCTTCATTCTATCCGTTTTCTCTGATAACACCACAAAATACACTTTAGGATTAAATACCTTATCCGTCGGCCCCCTTTTGCTCCGGAACTTGCAAAAATAACACCCTTTACCTGTACCGCACACATACCACATTCCCTCTTGATCCCTAATATTGGAACGATACACCCCTTCTTATTAACTTACCTTTACTTACCTGCTCTCCTCTTCTGGCCTTTGGAATCTGTTGGTTAACATGGCTACTCACCTTATAATCTTAAAAATTTCACCTCATCATCATCCCTCTTCCCTGCCCAACCCTAATAACGCCATAATACTTGATTGAACTGGGATATTCACACAACGGACATGGTACCCCCCCGTTGTGAGGCCCCGTTGCCTAGGACGTACAGTTGTTAAAGGCCTGAAACGTCCAAGGACGGCACGGAGATCAGCTGCTGACGATGAATTATCCCTAATTGACACCTGATTTGACCCTTAAAAATAGGTCTGGGACCCCACGAACTCCATCGCCCTCCCCGCAATAATAGGTGCCCCTTCCCTTAGAGCCCAAACCTAAAGTATGGAGTCGGGGGATTCCTAGAACCTTCCTTTCTACCCTGTATTAACTAAGAAACTCTCTTATAACACCATAAACTCCAAACTTAAACCTGTAACCTCAAATAAGGTCTTCCCTATTTTAGACTCAAAATAAAGGGTTCCTCTCTAACATCACATCAACTCTCTCGACCCGCGACACCAAACCATGACCGGGATAACTTTCTATTACTGGTTACGGAATACAAGGGTAAGGTCTCACTTTTTATATACATCAATACTAACCACTTCCTCTTCAGCCGATGATCACCACCTGGTTCTCCCACTCTTATTAAAGCTAATTCCTCCTTTCGAATGAGCATCAGACATTGCCACCACCACTAACACTATTTCTTCCTCCGGTCGTATAACAGCATTAATTTTTCTTTTTTTTCCTCCTTCCTTTCTCATTTATCAAATCTTTTTTTTCCTCTCTCATCTTTGTCTTATTCTCTCTCTCTCCTTCTCACTCTACCTCCTCTTCCTCATACACATACTTTATTATTACTAAAACTACACTTAGAAATAGTATATTAACAAATGTCCCCTTACCATCCTCAGAATATCCACCAAGCGCCACCAGACCATGGCAGAATTCGAACTTCAACCGGCTGAGGACGTCGCGGAGGCATCCCCCAGAGATGATTTCCTGGACCACACACCTCACACCACACTCCCCACACTGATGGCACTCAGACGGAGATCCCCAAGTCCCTCTCTCTCCCTTCACAGCATCCGCCCCACACTCACACTCCTCCCCCGGACACTACAAACACCTCCCATCTACCGTCACTTCTACCCTCCCCCTGGGTCCCCTCCCAGCACACCCCTTCCCCTAACAATCCCACCACATCACTGACGGAAGATCACGGCACTCCACTTAGCGGCCCCAGCGAATACTTTACACCCAGCACAACCCCCCGACACACTCCCACCACTCCCAACAGCTCCCTCGCAGCCCCCCCCACTCGTCCACCTATACTCACTCTCCCCAACGATAGGATTCAAATTTTAAATTTACTAGCGGATCTGTCCCATTTCTCCCTCGTCCACCAACACCACCTTCCCTGCATGGCACTACCTTGGTCCTTAGAGCCACTGAGACAGGTCCTCATCCTGGGGGATGCTAACCTGGCACGCCTCCCGTAATCCTGGATGACAGGATCCAAATAGAGATTTTCCCCGGGAGCCACCTGGTTCCACGCTTTGGAAATACTGTCTTCTATTCCACGACCCTGCCTGGAAACCACTGATGTAATTTTGGCCTTCGGGCCTCAGATGGTACCAGGCAACCAGGCCACGACCCTAAAACCCACACTCAAAAAGATCTGGACGGTGGCTGTCAGAAATTTCCCAGGGCACAAAAAAGATTTGCTTTAACCCCCTACTCGCCCTCTTTGAACCTTCCACACCCAGAATTTGATTAATGCCATTAATAATTGTCTCAGATTCTATAACCACATCCCCACCATCCCGCAGGTCTTCCTCCAAACGAGGATGACTTAGTGGAATGGACGGCCGCGACCGGATGTGCGGTCTGGCAACACTGGGCCCACTTCCTATACGACATTAGTCCCGCGGCCACCTCTGGCCTCTCCACCTTACACATTTGGTCCCCCAGGTCCCACACGGTTCATACCACAGCACTCAACCAGGGAGCCCTACTCTAATTTCCATTCTTACCTCCTCACTCCTCTCTTTTTATTTTTCATTTTTTTGTATATATTTTTCTTTCCTCCTTTCTCAGGAACTAAACTCCTTAGGATTGAACTTGTACAGTTTTATTACTCATTGACCGTTGAACATGTTTGTTCCTTTATGGGAGGGATCCCCCAGTGGTTAATTTTTCTGTATATATACATAAATGATCCCCTCCTTATTGATTTTTGTAAAAATGGGCAGTGAGTCCATTGTCTTTCTCTTACTTAAGAAAGAATCTTTTGTTAAACAGATTTCTTCAGAAATTATTGTTCTCAGTAAGGTAGTCAGTGAGACACCTCTATATAACTAATTTTGTTTGACATTATTTGATCCTGTTTTATACATTTACCTTTGTTTTCGATATATAAAAATACAATGCTTCAATTTATCCCTTTCTGGTCCTTTCTCATATTCTCCTAGTAATGTGAAGAAGTGATTTGGTGACAGTATTAGAAAGTTTTCAACTCTAACTATGGATTTCATCAGCTAAATGGTTTTACTCTATTTTGTCCTTTACCTTTACTGACGTACTTTCATAATACATTACTATACAATCACATGTCCTGCTGTATTAGCAGGAATCCCTTTGGTTCCAGTATACAGCTAAGATTGACATTAACACATCAGACCTCCTTAATTTGATTGATCATTCAATACTCTCCCTACCAAATCGGGTAACAATAAATTACCCCAAGTTTTCCTTGGGTTTTCCTATTGTACATTATTGGCACCAAAAATGAAGAATGTAGACCCACAGGGTCCATTTGGTTCTATGTATATGGTATTATTATTAGTATTTTAATTTTTCCATGGTATTTCGGGGTCAAACACGAGGGTTTTATGCCTCTCAACCCTTCCTGGTGTAGAGTTACAATATACTGTATTGTTAATGTCAGTCCCAACAGGTCCACATGGGTCCATTTGGTTACAGGATAACACAATGAGGTTCAATACATGGGTTATTTTCTTCTCCAGTTTGATTTTCCAACAATACATATAGATTCACACATAAACACACAGGAATCTCATACTTATCTAGACAGAAATAAGGTTTTGCTAAGGGTCCTTTTAATCAATATTGTATATCCTTAATTCTACAACATTATACTGTCACAATAGATAGCAAACGAAATCAGGTTAAATCCTCTCTAATATCATATAGTCGCTAATATTAGGGGGCTCTGACGTTATGCTAGGAAGTTAGGCGCCAACTACATTACCCAGAATACCTAGCGACGGCCAAAACAACATTACGCATGGCTTCCTCCCCCCTCCCACCACTCCAACGCTGAACGAGACAGAGGCAGCATCGTCGCGTGGATAAGTTCTGCAAACATTACCACTTACAAACTGGTAGGTCCAAACAACACTACTGCGACATTTATTGTTTAGATAATTTTTATTTCATTCATCCCGAGACATGTCATGCCATTTTTTATATCGTTTTGGTCGTCCTACTCTAAGCCTTCACCATAACCAACCGGCTGCCTAGTAGATGTAAACGCCAACTTTGACGGTCTTATAAACACACATTGCAACAAATCCGACATCATATTTCAATCTCTCTCTCTGCCCTAAGGAATTACAATTATTTACAATGCTATGGCTAAAATACAACGCACATAAACACGGTAGACAAATCATAAAACAACATTGGAGTTTATTTAATCATTGGACCACAGCTGTGTCCACTACACATAATTAAGACACCATTCTAAATCGCCGCCGCTTGTTCCCAATCGTCAGACAATCAGACTTGATATTTTAACATGTAGAAGTTCCCTCTATGGAACCTGCTAACCGTTTTCACACCTTTTGTCTAAAAATATCCACACTTACACGGTTAATATACGAATTTTTGCTTTCTTTACCACTACTAAATCCCTTCTGCTCCTCCAGGGATAAGTAAGTTACAAATAACATCTCGAACTCTCTTTATAGTCAATTTGTGATACCAATCAATGACACAATATATATACAGGGTTTTATTTCACTTCACTACAATGATTCCAGGCCATTGTATAACTACTTTACACATATTCAGAGTCGTTGGCACCATTTTAACTTCTCCTCTAGAGGGCACAATAGCGCTACTTATAACCATTGTTTGACTGAGAATGGCTTTCTGACACTGCCTCAAATCTGCCAACACCTCACACCATACCAATTGACAACCCCAATTTCTTTACCCTACATAAGACACACACATTACATCTACTTTTGCTTTGCATAACATTACCATTACCCCTCCTACAACTGTATTGATAATAATTATTTGGTTCTAAATTAATCCTGACCCTTTACAAATTTTACATTTTGATCGACAACCACACATCACCCACTCTTTCCACTGGCTACACCGGGACAGAGGCAGCAGACCGTACGTTCTGCTTGGACAAATCCTACCAGTCTTGACAAACACAAGCAAACACACACATAGCGGCAATGCTGAATTAATATACTTGTTCCAAAAATCATATAAAAAAAAAAAAAAAAAAAAAAAAAAATAATAACATCACTCCTTGACACATAGCCACGGAATAAATCCGGACTATCTGGCCTCTCGACCACACTAACGTCCATTAACTATACATCCTTCTCTCGACGACCGCTCGGAAACCGCTGAACAGGAGAATCGAGTTCCAGATCCTCTCCCAGGAGTGTGCCGGTCCACGCCAGTGACCCAAACCGCCCAGACCATCCTGTCCACCGCCTCCCGTCCCGAATAGGACCTACCTCTCTCCAAAAACAATTCCTGGTGAGTTCGGTGTCGCCACCGTACACAAATGCCTTCTGTTGTACCGACTTATTCCAAATTGTGCCATTTCTGTTTCCCCTTCTGTCTTTCCAAGACCACTTGCCAACCACACGTAACGCGCACACACATAGTATTTTTTTAGCAAAATCCCCGACTAACAGACATATTTTCTCTCACGGTATTATGGTCTTCTTCCTCTGGTAACTATACGGACAACACATAATAACAACGATTTTTGAAAAATGTATTTCTCTTACCCGACGTCCCTCACATGCATTCATTTCGCGCTAAAAACTGTTAACTGACAGACACACATAGTCTCCTCCCCTACGCTCCACTCGGTTTCCACCTCCAACAGCTTCCCCGACACTACGAGCTCTCCCCCTCACACACGATCACGCCACACATACTTTGCGTTTTAATACCCACACCGGCTTCGGTTTCGCATCACATGACGTTCTTACACCACCGACCGGGAACTGACTCACCGTAGGCCCTGGCATTTCTACAAACACACAATAGTCCTCACCGTCCTCCTTGTTCTCCTCTCCTCCACACGCATCTCAGAGCACCATTACTTCCGGCTAACTCACACCCGGTCCACCCACCCTCCCACGGACACGTTTTAGCCACCTGGCGGTACCGCCAAGCCTCTCGCGACTGACCAACATCAACACGCACCCGTACCGGTCGACACACTACACTAACTTTGAACTCGACAAAAGGTCGTAACTCTGATCTCGTTCGAACACGATGCAGGCACCACGACACTCCACTCGTGCTCGCTGCGAATCCACCGCCGCGCTCTCGCCACGCATGCTCCTCCTTCCCACACTTCCCTCGAGCGGACTTCACTGACTGCACACACACGCGCACACATACGCGCACACACATACACACACATACTCACATACGCACGTACACACGAACACACTTACACACGCACACCTACACACGTACACACTCGCACACACACACGCGCGCACACACACACGGACACCTGTTAAACACACACACACATAATTTCACAGGACAAAGTCGAACAAATCTACGAATCGCGCCAGTTCACATACGCTTCCTCTCACACCTCTCTCACATAACGTTTTCTTCCTCCCTCTCCTAAGCATTACACACTTTCTAGTTCAGAAATTTAATTATAATCATTTTTGTTTTGGTTACCACTCAAATACACCGCTCGCGAAACGGTACGACATCTCCCTACCTAACTCCACACTGCATGCTGAGATTCCCGTATAAATTCTAATTAGGTCCTCCTAACACTGATCTTCACCGTACTCCTCCTTCCCCCCACCGCGTAAACGTAAAAGACAGAGCTTAACACACGAGTACACAACCTGCCACACATAGTATTATTTAGCCCTCCTGCTCGATCTTCCCACACTCACATCCATACTAACATATTGCACGATTCACATTCAATAACCCCACCCAATCCTCTGCCTCTTCCCACTCACTTACCTGTAGCCTCAAGGAATCCATTACACGTCTCGGCATACTACACACAACGAAAACGAAATAATGTTACTGACTTTCCATCCCCTTGCTAACGCGCCCCCCTTAACATGATAACTCCGGCGTTTACACTGCTTTCGGAATCCTACTCCCCACAAACACGCACCAGTCACACATTCAAGTTTACTGAGAGTTTTCCACCTTTTCTCTCTCGGTCGATCCTCACATCCCTCGCCACGTATGACATACCCCATCACTGACTATATCCCCCACTTCACTCCATATCCAATGTCCCTCCCAACCACTAAACCGCTCCCTACTAGGAACTGATTGTCGAGCTGGCGCGCGCTGCTTCGCAGCGCTTAAAATAAGTTCTTAGAATTGACACAACCGTTCCCAACAACACCCCAACCCATACTCAACACTCACAACACTAAAAACATCCCCTTGATTTAATTTCCAGGTTTAACACACCGCAACAGCAATCCTCCCACTCCCATATAATATCATGGAATACCCTTTAGTTGCACCCCGAGTTGTCTCGTGGTGTTGCTAAAGAGCCGGTGCGCTTCCGTTCAGATTCTTGGTAGACGGCTGTGAGTAGAATTTCTGTATGGGCGCTGCATTCTCCCGCTTTATAACGGTTCCCTTCGGGGGCGGCGGGACAACTCAAAGCATAAAACCTAACCCGCCGGACCATGGGGATTTGAAAACGGTCCCTGCCTCGATCTCCTCGGACAGCGGACCCATTGTTAAGAATTCATTATAGACCAAAATATTCCCTTCACATTTCCATTCATACTTACCTTACACATTGATCCCCAGCCCCACATCCATACTGACAACACGTACGGTTACCCCCACAATAAGCGCCTTTGCTACCGTCCACACTTCACAGCACCACCAAGATCCTCCACCTCCCTCCTCCATTTACCCACAGTCTCAAGGATCCAGCGCGCGACCTAACGTGCCACACACAACCAATGCCCCTCCCAGCCACCACCAGCCACTCCCTCCCGTTACCTGATTGTTGGCCGGACGCGCGCTGCTCCGCAGCGCTCTACATTAATTTAGGGTTTACACACAAACATTCCCTTAAAACATCCAAGCCCATACTTACCACACACATCATTGCCCCCCCTCCAAACCATTTTTTATAGCCAACACACTCCTAAAGCCACCTCTCCTATTCCCGGCCCAAAATTTTGATGCACCCTTTAGTTGCACCCCGAGTTTCTCTCGGGTTTTTTGCTAAAGAGTCGGGTGTACTTCCGTTCAGATTCTTGGTAGAACGGCTGTGAGTAGAGTTTCTGTATGGGCGTTGCATTCTCCCGCTTTATAACGTTCCCTTCGGGGGGGCGGCGGGACAACTCAAAGCATAAAACCTAACCCGCCGGACCATGGGGATTTGAAAACGGTCCCTGCCTCGATCTCCTCGGACAGCAGACCCCTTGTTAAAATTTATTATAGACCAAAATATTCCCTCCATATTTCCATTCGTACCTACTGAACACATACTTACCTCCCCCTCCCCTCCACCCACCCACCACATATACACACACATAACCACACACACACATATACACACACACACACACATTATCTTTTCCTCCTGACAACATTACACTTAGGATGAAAAATATCGCATCCGTCAACCCCTCTCCATCTCGAACCCTACACAAGTAAACACCCTTTACTTGTACACACACACACGCCACATAGTCTCTCCTGATCCCCAACATAGTTATACCTATAGTCTTAAGAATACCATCAATACGACCTGACAGGTCACACACAAAGAGGGTCCCCCCTCAACATAACCCCCCCCCCCCCACCCCCCCCCCCCCCCCCCCACACAC
>CM076980.1:49321697-49324290 GCA_039105355.1 Benthosema pterotum | reverse complement strand
GGCTGTTTAACCGAGAGGATGGTGGTTCGAGCCCACCCAGGGACGGTTAACTGTGTACCGATAGAAGGGGGCGGTGCGCTGTACTGGGGAGGAAGAAGTGAAGGAGGCATGCTGAAACCAAGGAGGTAGAGCATGCTGTGCCAGGGAAGAAGATGCAGAGGAGGTGTGCTGAGCCAGGAGGTGGGAGGCACACCGTGCCGGGGGAGGAAGATGCAGAAGGAGGCGCGCTGAACCAAGGGGCGGAGCACGCTGTGCCAGGGGGGAAGAAGCAGAAGGGAGGCGCGCTAAACCCGGTTTTTGTGAGGCCCGCCTGTCCGGAGGAGGAAGATGCAGAAGAAAGCTCGCTGAACCAGAGGAGTTGGGAGCCACGCTGTGCCAGGGGAGGAAGATGCAGAAGGAGGCGCTCTGAACCGGAGTGTCGGAGGCCCGCTGTGCCAGAGGATTAGATGCAGAAGCGGCGCACTGAACCAAGGGTGGGAGGCCACGCTGTGCCATAGAGGAAGATGCAGAAGGAGCGCGCTGAAACCAGTGGTGGAGTGAGGCACGCTGTGCCCGGGGGGGGGATCAGAAAGAGGCGGGCTTAACCAGAGGTGGGAGGCACACTGTACCAGAGGTAGGAGGCATCTGTGCCGAGGAGGGACATGCGGACCAAAGAGGAAGACGGGGAAGGAGGCGCGTAGCACCTGGAGAAGGGTGGCTTGCTGTACCCGATGAAGGAATGCAGAGGGAGCGAGCTGCCTCCAGAAGGTGGGAGATGCAAAGGAGGTGCGCTGCTGGGGGTGTAAGGAAGCGTGCAGTGTGCGGAGGGAGGCCGCTGAGCCGAGAGAGATCTCAGAAGCTAAGCGGGGTAAAAGGGCCCGGTTTAGTACTTGGATGGGAGAGACCGCCTGGAATTGCAACGGGTGCTGTAAGCATTTTTTTTTTCTGTAGCCCATGAGCAGATCCATGTGCGTGTACATGGGCCGCACGGGGCACTGCTGCTGTCGCTTACGGCCATACCACCCTGAACACGCCCGATCTCGTCCGATCTCGGAAGCTAAGTGTGGTAGGGCCCGGTTAGTACTTGGATGGGAGACCGCCTGGCAATACCGGTGCTATAAGCATTTTTTTTCTGAAGCCATGAGCAGATCCATGTGCGTGTACTTGGGCCGCACGGGGCACTGCTGCTGTCGCTTACGGCCATACCACCCTGAACACCCCGATCTTGTCCGATCTCGGAAGCTAAGCGGGTTAGGGCCCGGTTAGTACTGGCTGGTAGACCGCCTGGGAATACCGGTGCTGTAAGCATTTTTTTTTCTGAAGCCCATGAGCAGATCCATGTGCGTGTACTTGGGCCGCACGGGGCACTGCTGCTGTCGCTTACGGCCATACCACCCTGAACACGCCCGATCACGCCCGATCTCGTCCGATCTCGGAAGCTAAGCGGGGTAGGGCCCGGTTAGTACTTGGATGGGAGACGCCCTGGGAATACCGGGTGCTGTAAGCATTTTTTTTTCTGAACCCTGAGCAGATCCATGTGCGTGTACTTGGGCCGCACGGCACTGCTGCTGTCCTTACGGCCATACCACCCTGAACACGCCCGATCTCGTCCGATCTCGGAAGCTAAGCGGGGTAGGGCCCGGTTAGTACTTGGATGGGAGACCGCCTGGGAATACCGGGTGCTGTAAGCATTTTTTTTTCTGAAGCCCATGAGCAGATCCATGTGTGTGTACTTGGGCCGCACGGGGCACTGCTGCTGTCGCTTACGGCCATACCACCCTGAACACGCCCGATCTCGTCCGATCTCGGAAGCTAAGCGGGGTAGGGCCCGGTTAGTACTTTGATGGAGAGCCGCCTGGGAAACGGGTGCTGTAAGCATTTTTTTTTCTGAAGCCCATGAGCAGATCCATGTGCGTGTACTTGGGCCGCACGGGGCACTACCGCTGTCGCTTACGGCCATACCACCCTGAACACGCCCGATCTTGTCCGATCTCGGAACTAAGCGGTAGGCCCGGTTAGTACTTGGATGGGAGACCGCCTGGGAATCCCGGTTAGTGCTGTAAGCATTTTTTTTTTCTGAAGCCCATGAGCAGATCCATGTCCGTGTACTTGGGCCGCACAGGGCACTGCTGCTGTCGCTTACGGCCATACCACCCTGAACACGCCTGATCTCGTCCGATCTCGGAAGCTATGCGAGGTAGGCCCTGGTTAGTACTTGGATGGGAGACCGCCTGGGAATACCGGGTGCTGTAAGCATTTTTTTTTTCTGAAGCCCATGAGCAGATCCATGTGCGTGTACTTGGGCCGCACGGGGCACTGCTGCCTTCACTTACGGCCATACCACCCTGACACGCCCGATCTCGTCCGATCTCGGAAGCTAAGCGGGGTAGGGCCTGGTTAGCACTTGGATGGGAGACGCCTGGGAATACCGGTGCTGTAAGCATTTTTTTTTTTCTAAAGCCCATGAGCAGATACATGTGCGTGTACTTGGGCCGCACGGGCACTGCTGCTGTCGCTTACGGCCATACCACCCTCAACACGCCCGATCTCGTCCGATCTTGGAAGCTAAGCGGGGTAGGGCCCGGTTAGTACTTGGATGGGAGACCGCCTGGGA
>CM076980.1:49279197-49319197 GCA_039105355.1 Benthosema pterotum | reverse complement strand
GGCTAGCGCGCTCGGCTGTTAACCGAGAGGATGGTGGTTCGAGCCCACCAGGGACGAATGGTGATGCAAGAGGATTATTGTGAGTCAAGCAAGAGACACAACCATAGAGCTGCCGTTGTTTTCAAGTAAAAAAACCTAAACATTTTTCTCAGAATAGTCTGTACCCAACCAGGCACAAAGAAAAGAAATATCACACAAGATAGAAGTCTCTGTGGCGCAATAGGCTAGCGCGCTCGGCTGTTAACCGAGAGGATGGTGGTTCGAGCCCACCCAGGGAAGGTATACTGTGTACCAGAGAAGGGGCGGTGCGCTGTACTGGGGGAGGAAGAAGTGGAAGGAGGCATGCTGAACCAGAGGAGGTAGGAGGCGTGCTGTGCCAGGGGAGGAAGATGCAGAAGGAGGTGTGCTGAGCCAGGAGGTGGGAGGCACACCGTGCCGAGGGAGGAAGATGCAGAAGGAGGCGCGCTGAACCAGAGGTGGCGGGAGGCACGCTGTGCCAGGGGGGGAAGAAGCAGAAGGAGGCGCCTAAACCAGGGTTGTGTGAGGCCCGCTGTGCCGGAGGAGGAAGATGCAGAAGAAAGCTCGCTGAACCAGAGGAGTGGAGGCACGCTGTGCCAGGGAGGAAGATGCAGAAGGAGCGCGCTGAACCGGAGGTGGTCGGAGGCACGCTGGGCCAGGGATGAAGATGCAGAAGCGGGCGCACTGAACCAGAGGTGGTGGGAGGCACGCTGTGCCAAGAGGAAATGCAGAAGGAGGCGCGCTGAACCCGTGGTGGAGTGAGGCACCTGTGCCGGGGGGGGGGTAATGCAGAAGAGGGCGGGCTGAACCAAGTGGGAGGCACAACTGTACCAGAGGTTGGAGCATGATGCTGTGCCGGAGGTGGACAGCTGGACCAAAGTGAAGACGTGGAAGGAGGCGCGTAGCACTGAGAAGGGTGGCTTGCTGTACCCGAGGAAGGAGATGCAGAGGGAGCGTGGTGCTCCAGAGGTGGGAGATGCAAAGGGATTGCGCTGCAGGTGGTGTAAGGAAGCGTGCAGTGTGGGAGGAGGCAGCTGAGCCGAGAGAGATCTCAGAAGCTAAGCGGGGTAGGGCCCGGTTAGTACTTGGATGGGAGACCGCCTGGGAATACCGGGTGCTGTAAGCATTTTTTTTCTGTAGCCCATGAGCAGATCCATGTGCGTGTACTTGGGCCGCACGGGGCACTGCTGCTGTCGCTTACGGCCATACCACCCTGAACACGCCCGATCTCGTCCGATCTCGGAAGCTAAGCGGGGTAGGGCCCGGTTAGTACTTGGATGGGAGACCGCCTGGCAATACCGGGTGCTGTAAGCATTTTTTTTTCTGAAGCCCATGAGCAGATCCATGTGCGTGTACTTGGGCCGCACGGGGCACTGCTGCTGTCGCTTACGGCCATACCACCCTGAACACGCCCGATCTCGTCCGATCTCGGAAGCTAAGCGGGTTAGGCCCGGTTAGTACTTGGATGGTAGACCGCCTGGGAATACCGGTGCTGTAAGCATTTTTTTTTCTGAAGCCCATGAGCAGATCCATGTGCGTGTACTTGGGCCGCACGGGGCACTGCTGCTGTCCCTTATTGCCATACCACCCTGAACACGCCCGATCTCGTCCGATCTCGGAAGCTAAGCGGGGTAGGCCCGGTTAGTGCTTGGATGGGAGACCGCCTGGGAATACCGGGTGCTGTAAGCATTTTTTTTTCTGAAGCCCATGAGCAGATCCATGTGCGTGTACTTGGGCCGCACGGGGCACTGCTGCTGTCGCTTACGGCCATACCACCCTGAACACGCCCGATCTCGTCCGATCTCGGAAGCTAAGCGGGGTAGGGCCCGTTTAGTACTTGGATGGGAGACCGCCTGGGAATACTGGGTGCTGTAAGCATTTTTTTTTCTGAAGCCCATGAGCAGATCCATGTGCGTGTACTTGGGCCGCACGGGGCACTGCTGCTGTCGCTTACGGCCATACCACCCTGAACACGCCCGATCTTGTCCGATCTCGGAAGCTAAGCGGGGTAGGCCCGGTTAGTACTTGGATGGGAGACCGCCTGGGAATCCCGGGTGCTGTAAGCATTTTTTTTTCTGAAGCCCATGAGCAGATCCATGTCCGTGTACTTGGGCCGCACAGGGCACTGCTGCTGTCGCTTACGGCCATACCACCCTGAACACGCCTGATCTCGTCCGATCTCGAAGCTATGCGGGGTAGGGCCCGGTTAGTACTTGGATGGGAGACCGCCTGGGAATACCGGGTGCTGTAAGCATTTTTTTTTCTGAAGCCCATGAGCAGATCCATGTGCGTGTACTTGGGCCGCACGGGGCACTGCTGCCTTCGCTTACGGCCATACCACCCTGAACACGCCCGATCTCGTCCGATCTCGGAAGCTAAGCGGGGTAGGGCCTGGTTAGTACTTGGATGGGAGACCGCCTGGGAATACCGGGTGCTGTAAGCATTTTTTTTTTTTCTAAAGCCCATGAGCAGATACATGTGCGTGTACTTGGGCCGCACGGGGCACTGCTGCTGTCGCTTACGGCCATACCACACTCAACACGCCCGATCTCGTCCGATCTTGGAAGCTAAGCGGGGCAGGGCCCGGTTAGTACTTGGATGGGAGAGACCGCCTGGGAATACCGGGTGCTGTAAGCATTTTTTTTTTCTGAAGCCCATGAGCAGATCCATGTGGCCGCACGGGGCACTGCTGCTGTCGCTTACACCATACCACCCTGAACACGCCCGATCTCGTCCGATCTCGGAAGCTAAGCGGGTAGGGCCCGGTAATACTTGGATGGGAGACCGCCTGGGAATACGGGTGCTGTAAGCATTTTTTTTTTCTGAAGCCCATGAGCAGATCCATGTGCGTGTACTTGGGCCGCACGGGGCACTGCTGCTGTCGCTTACGGCCATACCACCCTGAACACGCCCGATCTCGTCTGATCTTGGAAGCTAAGCGGGGTAGGGCCGGGTTAGTACTTGGATGGGAGACCGCCTGGGAATACTGGGTGCTGTAAGCATTTTTTTTTTCTGAAGCCCATGAGCAGATCCATGTGCGTGTACTTGGGCCGCACGGGGCACTGCTGCTGTCGCTTACGGCCATACCACCCTGAACACGCCCGATCTCGTCCGATCTCGGAAGCTAAGCGGGGTAGGGCCCGGTTAGTACTTGGATGGGAGACCGCCTGGGAATACCGGGTGCTGTAAGCAGTTTTTTTTTCTGAAGCCCATGAGCAGATCCATGTGCGTGTACTTGGGCCGCACGGGGCACTGCTGCTGTCGCTTACGGCCATACCACCCTGAACACGCCCGATCTCGTCCGATCTCGGAAGCTAAGCGGGGTAGGGCCCGGTTAGTACTTGGATGGGAGACCGCCTGGGAATACTGGGTGCTGTAAGCATTTTTTTTTTCTGAAGCCCATGAGCAGATCCATGTGCGTGTACTTGGGCCGCACGGGGCACTGCTGCTGTCGCTTACGGCCATACCACCCTGAACACGCACGCCCGATCTCGTCCGATCTCGGAAGCTAAGCGGGGTAGGGCCCGGTTAGTACTTGGATGGGAGACCGCCTGGGAATACCGGTGCTGTAAGCATTTTTTTTTCTGAAGCCCATGAGCAGATCCATGTGCGTGTACTTGGGCCGCACGGGGCACTGCTGCTGTCGCTTACGGCCATACCACCCTGAACACGCCCGATCTCGTCCAATCTCGGAAGCTAAGCGGGGTAGGGCCCGGTTAGTACTTGGATGGGAGACCGCCTGGGAATACCGGGTGCTGTAAGCAGCTTTTTTTTTTCTGAAGCCCATGAGCAGATCCATGTGCGTGTACTTGGGCCGCACGGGGCACTGCTGCTGTCGCTTACGGCCATACCACCCTGAACACGCCCGATCTCGGAAGCTAAGCGGGGTAGGGCCCGGTTAGTACTTGGATGGGAGACCGCCTGGGAATACCGGGTGCTGTAAGCATTTTTTTTTTCTGAAGCCCATGAGCAGATCCATGTGCGTGTACTTGGGCCGCACGGGGCACTGCTGCTGTCGCTTACGGCCATACCACCCTGAACACGCCCGATCTCGTCCGATCTCGGAAGCTAAGCGGGGTAGGGCCCGGTTAGTACTTGGATGGGAGACCGCCTGGGAATACCGGGTGCTGTAAGCATTTTTTTTTTGAAGCCCATGAGCAGATCCATGTGCGTGTACTTGGGCCGCACGGGGCACTGCTGCTGTCGCTTACGGCCATACCACCCTGAACACGCCCGATCTCGTCCGATCTCGGAAGCTAAGCGGGGTAGGGCCCGGTTAGTACTTGGATGGGAGACCGCCTGGGAATACCGGGTGCTGTAAGCATTTTTTTTTCTGAAGCCCATGAGCAGATCCATGTGCGTGTACTTGGGCCGCACGGGCACTGCTGCTGTCGCTTACGGCCATACCACCCTGAACACGCCCGATCTCGCCCGATCTCGTCCGATCTCGGAAGCTAAGCGGGTAGGTCCCGTTAGTACTTGGATGGAGACCGCCTGGGAATACCTGGTGCTGTAAGCATTTTTTTTCTGAAACCCAGAGCAGATCCATGTGCGTGTACTTGGGCCGCACGGGGCACTGCTGCTGTCGCTTACGGCCATACCACCCTGAACACGCCCGATCTCGGAAGCTAAGCGGGGTAGGGCCCGGTTAGTACTTGGATGGGAGACCGCCTGGGAATACCGGGTGCTGTAAGCATTTTTTTTTCTGAAGCCCATGAGCAGATCCATGTGCGTGTACTTGATCTTTCAATGGGTTTCAGGCTATAGTTGGTTCCAATATCAAACTCCTGGTGTGTGGCTGTTAAATTCAATAAAATGAGCCTCTTCCTGTTTGATGGCCAACGGTGGGGCTCTGTGGTGCAATGGATAGCGCATTGGACTTCTAGGCATGTCGATAAAGATATTCAAAGGTTGTGGGTTCGAGTCCCACCAGAGTCACAAGCACACGTACGGAACTTGTGCACTTTTCAAATGAAACAAAAATCCATGTTTTTTACAATAGGCTGTACCAAACCAGGCAAAAGTGAAGAAATATCAACTATGCGCCAGGTCTCTGTGGCGCAATAGGCTAGCGCGCTCGGCTGTTAACCGAGAGGATGGTGGTTCGAGCCCACCCAGGGACGAATGGTGATGCAACAGGATTATTGTGAGTCCAGCGAGAGACACAACCATAGAGCTGCCGTTGTTTTCAAGTAAAAAAACCTAAACATTTTTCTCAGAATAGTCTGTACCCAACCAGGCACAAAGAAAAGAAATATCACACAAGATAGAAGTCTCTGTGGCGCAATAGGCTAGCGCGCTCGGCTGTTAACCGAGAGGATGGTGGTTCGAGCCCACCCAGGGACGGTATACTGTGTACCAGAGAAGGGGCGGTGCGCTGTACTGGGGGAGGAAGAAGTGGAAGGAGGCATGCTGAACCAGAGGAGGTAGGAGGCGTGCTGTGCCAGGGGAGGAAGATGCAGAAGGAGGTGTGCTGAGCCAGGAGGTGGGAGCACACCGTGCCGGGGGAGGAAGATGCAGAAGGAGGCGCGCTGAACCAGAGGTGGCGGAGGCACGCTGTGCCAGGGGGAAGAAGCAGAAGGAGGCGCGCTAAACCAGGGTGGTGTGAGGCACGCTGTGCCGGAGGAGGAAGATGCAGAAGAAAGCTCGCTGAACCAGAGGAGGTCGGAGGCACGCTGTGCCAGGGGAGGAAGATGCAGAAGGAGGCGCGCTGAACCGGAGGTGGTCGGAGGCACGCTGTGCCAGGGGAGGAAGATGCAGAAGGAGGTGCGCTGAACCAGAGGTGGTGGGAGGCACGCTGTGCCAGAGGAGGAAAATGCAGAAGAAGGCGCACTGAACCAGAGGTGGTGGGAGGCACGCTGTGCCAGAGGAGGAAGATGCAGAAGGAGGCGCGCTGAACCAGTGGTGGTGAGGCACGCTGTGCCGGGGGGGGGATGCAGAAAGACCAAAGGAGGAAGACGTGGAAGGAGGCGCGTAGCACCGGAGAAGGGTGGCTTGCTGTACCCGAGGGAGCGTGCTGCTCCAGAGGTGGGAGATGCAGAGGGAGGTGCGCTGCAGGGGGTGTAAGGAAGCGTGCAGTGTGGAGGGAGGCAGAGCTGAGCGAGAGAGATCTCAGAAGCTAAGCGGGGTAGGGCCCGGTTAGTACTTGGATGGGAGACCGCCTGGGAATACCGGGTGCTGTAAGCATTTTTTTTCTGAAGCCCATGAGCAGATCCATGTGCGTGTACTTGGGCCGCACGGGGCACTGCTGCTGTCGCTTACGGCCATACCACCCTGAACACGCCCGATCTCGTCCGATCTCGGAAGCTAAGCGGGGTACGGCCCGGTTAGTACTTGGATGGGAGACCGCCTGGGAATACCGCGTGCTGTAAGCACTTTTTTTTTTCTGAAGCCCATGAGCAGATCCATGTGCGTGTACTTGGGCCACACGGGGCACTGCTGCTGTCGCTTACGGCCATACCACCCTGAAAAAGCCCGATCTCGTCCGATCTCGGAAGCTAAGCGGGGTAGGGCCCGGTTAGTACTTGGATGGGAGACCGCCTGGGAATACCGGGTGCTGTAAGCATTTTTTTTTTCTGAAGCCCATGAGCAGATCCATGTGCGTGTACTTGGGCCGCACGGGGCACTGCTGCTGTCGCTTACGGCCATACCACCCTGAACACGCCCGATCTCGTCTGATCTCGGAAGCTAAGCGGGGTAGGGCCCGGTTAGTACTTGGATGGGAGACCGCCTGGGAATACCGGGTGCTGTAAGCAGTTTTTTTTTCTGAAGCCCATGAGCAGATCCATGTGCGTGTACTTGGGCCGCACGGGGCACTGCTGCTGTCGCTTACGGCCATACCACCCTGAACACGCCCGATCTCGTCCGATCTCGGAAGCTAAGCGGGGTAGGGCCCGGTTAGTACTTGGACGGGAGACCGCCTGGGAATACCTGGTGCTGTAAGCATTTTTTTTTCTGAAGCCCATGAGCAGATCCATGTGCGTGTACTTGGGCCGCACGGGCACTGCTGCTGTCGCTTACGGCCATACCACCCTGAACACGCCCGATCTCGTCCGATCTCGGAAGCTAAGCGGGGTAGGGCCCGGTTAGTTCTTGGATGGGAGACCGCCTGGGAATACCGGGTGCTGTAAGCATTTTTTTTTTCTGAAGCCCATGAGCAGATCCATGTGCGTGTACTTGGGCCGCACGGGGCACTGCTGCTGTCGCTTACGGCCATACCACCCTGAACACGCCCGATCTCGTCCGATCTCGGAAGCTAAGCGGGGTAGGGCCCGGTTAGTACTTGGATGGGAGACCGCCTGGGAATACCGGGTGCTGTAAGCATTTTTTTTCTGAAGCCCATGAGCAGATCCATGTGCGTGTACTTGGGCCGCACAGGGCACTGCTGCTGTCGCTTACGGCCATACCACCCTGAACACGCCCGATCTCGTCCGATCTCGGAAGCTAAGCGGGGTAGGGCCCGGTTAGTACTTGGATGGGAGACCGCCTGGGAATACCTGGTGCTGTAAGCATTTTTTTTCTGAAGCCCATGAGCAGATCCATGTGCGTGTACTTGGGCCGCACGGGGCACTGCTGCTGTCGCTTACGGCCATACCACCCTGAACACGCCCGATCTCGTCCGATCTCGGAAGCTAAGCGGGTAGGGCCCGGTTAGTACTTGGATGGGAGACCGCCTGGGAATACCGGGTGCTGTAAGCATTTTTTTTTCTGAAGCCCATGAGCAGATCCATGTGCGTGTACTTGGGCCGCACGGGGCACTGCTGCTGTCGCTTATGGCCATACCACCCTGAACACGCCCGATCTCGTCCGATCTCGGAAGCTAAGCGGGGTAGGGCCCGGTTAGTATTTGGATGGGAGACCGCCTGGGAATACCGGGTGCTGTAAGCATTTTTTTTTTCTGAAGCCCATGAGCAGATCCATGTGCGTGTACTTGGGCTGCACGGGGCACTGCTGCTGTCGCTTACGGCCATACCACCCTGAACACGCCCGATCTCGTCCGATCTCGGAAGCTAAGCGGGGTAGGGCCCGGTTAGTACTTGGATGGGAAGACCGCCTGGGAATACCGGGTGCTGTAAGCATTTTTTTTCTGAAGCCCATGAGCAGATCCATGTGCGTGTACTTGGGCCGCACGGGGCACTGCTGCTGTCGCTTACGGCCATACCACCCTGAACACGCCCGATCTCGTCCGATCTCGGAAGCTAAGCGGGGTAGGGCCCGGTTACTACTTGGATGGGAGACCGCCTGGGAATACCGGGTGCTGTAAGATTTTTTTTTCTGAAGCCCATGAGCAGATCCATGTGCGTGTACTTGGGCCGCACGAGCACTGCTGCTGTCGCTTACGGCCATACCACCCTGAACACGCCCGATCTCGCCCGATCTCGTCCGATCTCAGAAGCTAAGCGGGGTAGGGCCCGGTTAGTACTTGGATGGGAGACCGCCTGGGAATCCGGGTGCTGTAAGCATTTTTTTTTCTGAAGCCCATGAGCAGATCCATGTGCGTGTACTTGGGCCGCACGGGGCACTGCTGCTGTCGCTTACGGCCATACCACCCTGAACACGCCCGATCTTGTCCGATCTTGGAAGCTAAGCGGGGTAGGCCCGGTTAGTACTTGGATGGGAGACCGCCTGGGAATACCTGGTGCTGTAAGCATTTTTTTTCTGAAGCCCATGAGCAGATCCATGTGCGTGTACTTGGGCCGCACGGGGCACTGCTGCTGTCGCTTACGGCCATACCACCCTGAACACGCCCGATCTTGACCGATCTCGGAAGCTAAGCGGGGTAGGGCCCGGTTGTACTTGGATGGGAGACCGCCTGGGAATACCAGGTGCTGTAAGCATTTTTTTTTCTGAAGCCCATGAGCAGATCCATGTGCGTGTACTTGGGCCGCACGGGGCACTGCTGCTGTCGCTTACGGCCATACCACCCTGAACACGCCCGATCTCGTCTGATCTCGGAAGCTAAGCGGGGTAGGGCCTGGTTAGTACTTGGATGGGAGACCGCCTGGGAATACCGGGTGCTGTAAGCAATTTTTTTTTTCTGAAGCCCATGAGCAGATCCATGTGCGTGTACTTGGGCCGCACGGGGCACTGCTGCTGTCGCTTACGGCCATACCACCCTGAACACGCCCGATCTCGTCTGATCTCGGAAGCTAAGCGGGGTAGGGCCTGGTTAGTACTTGGATGGGAGACCGCCTGGGAATACCGGGTGCTCTAAGCAATTTTTTTTTCTGAAGCCCATGAGCAGATCCATGTGCGTGTACTTGGGCCGCACGGGGCACTGCTGCTGTCGCTTACGGCCATACCACCCTGAACACGCCCGATCTCGTCTGATCTCGGAAGCTAAGCGGGGTAGGGCCCGGTTAGTACTTGGATGGAGACCGCCTGGGAATACCGGGTGCTGTAAGCAGTTTTTTTTTTCTGAAGCCCATGAGCAGATCCATGTGCGTGTACTTGGGCCGCACGGGGCACTGCTGCTGTCGCTTACGGCCATACCACCCTGAACACGCCCGATCTCGTCCGATCTCGGAAGCTAAGCGGGGTAGGGCCCGTTTAGTACTTGGATGGGAGACCGCCTGGGAATACTGGGTGCTGTAAGCATTTTTTTTTCTGAAGCCCATGAGCAGATCCATGTGCGTGTACTTGGGCCGCACGGGGCACTGCTGCTGTCGCTTACGGCCATACCACCCTGAACACGCCCGATCTCGTCCAATCTCGGAAGCTAAGCGGGGTAAGGCCGGTTAGTACTTGGATGGGAGACCGCCTGGGAATACCGGGTGCTGTAAGCAGCTTTTTTTTTCTGAAGCCCATGAGCAGATCCATGTGCGTGTACTTGGGCCGCACGGGGCACTGCTGCTGTCGCTTACGGCCATACCACCCTGAACACGCCCGATCTCGGAAGCTAAGCGGGGTAGGGCCCGGTTAGTACTTGGATGGGAGACCGCCTGGGAATACCGGGTGCTGTAAGCATTTTTTTTTTCTGAAGCCCATGAGCAGATCCATGTGCGTGTACTTGGGCCGCACGGGGCACCCTGCTGTCGCTTACGGCCATACCACCCTGAACACGCCCGATCTCGTCCGATCTCGGAAGCTAAGCGGGGTAGGGCCCGGTTAGTACTTGGATGGGAGACCGCCTGGGAATACCGGTGCTGTAAGCATTTTTTTTTTCTGAAGCCCATGAGCAGATCCATGTGCGTGTACTTGGGCCGCACGGGGCACTGCTGCTGTCGCTTACGGCCATACCACCCTGAACACGCCCGATCTCGTCCGATCTCGGAAGCTAAGCGGGGTAGGGCCCGGTTAGTACTTGGATGGGAGACCGCCTGGGAATACCGGGTGCTGTAAGCATTTTTTTTTTCTGAAGCCCATGAGCAGATCCATGTGCGTGTACTTGGGCCGCACGGGGCACTGCTGCTGTCGCTTACGGCCATACCACCCTGAACACGCCCGATCTCGCCCGATCTCGTCCGATCTCGGAAGCTAAGCGGGGTAGGTCCCGGTTAGTACTTGGATGGGAGACCGCCTGGGAATACCGGGTGCTGTAAGCATTTTTTTTTCTGAAGCCCATGAGCAGATCCATGTGCGTGTACTTGGGCCGCACGGGGCACTGCTGCTGTCGCTTACGGCCATACCACCCTGAACACGCCCGATCTCGGAAGCTAAGCGAGGTAGGGCCCGGTTAGTACTTGGATGGGAGACCGCCTGGGAATACCGGGTGCTGTAAGCATTTTTTTTTCTGAAGCCCATGAGCAGATCCATGTGCGTGTACTTGATCTTTCAATGGGTTTCAGGCTATAGTTGGTTCCAATATCAAACTCCTGGTGTGTGGCTGTTAAATTCAATAAAATGAGCCTCTTCCTGTTTGATGGCCAACGGTGGGCTCTGTGGTGCAATGGATAGCGCATTGGACTTCTAGGCATGTCGATAAATATATTCAAAGGTTGTGGGTTCGAGTCCCACAGAGTCACAAGCACACGTACGGAACTTGTGCACTTTTCAAATGAAACAAAAATCCATGTTTTTTACAATAGGCTGTACCAAACCAGGCAAAAGTGAAGAAATATCAACTATGCGCCAGGTCTCTGTGGCGCAATAGGCTAGCGCGCTCGGCTGTTAACCGAGAGGATGGTGGTTCGAGCCCACCCAGGGACGAATGGTGATGCAACAGGATTATTGTGAGTCCAGCGAGAGACACAACCATAGAGCTGCCGTTGTTTTCAAGTAAAAAAACCTAAACATTTTTCTCAGAATAGTCTGTACCCAACCAGGCACAAAGAAAAGAAATATCACACAAGATAGAAGTCTCTGTGGCGCAATAGGCTAGCGCGCTCGGCTGTTAACCGAGAGGATGGTGGTTCGAGCCCACCCAGGGACGGTATACTGTGTACCAGAGAAGGGGCGGTGCGCTGTACTGGGGAGGAAGAAGTGGAAGGAGGCATGCTGAACCAGAGGAGGTAGGAGGCGTGCTGTGCCAGGGGAGGAAGATGCAGAAGGAGGTGTGCTGAGCCAGGAGGTGGGAGGCACACCGTGCCGGGGGAGGAAGATGCAGAAGGAGGCGCGCTGAACCAGAGGTGGCGGGAGGCACGCTGTGCCAGGGGGGGAAGAAGCAGAAGGAGGCGCGCTAAACCAGGGTTGGTGTGAGGCACGCTGTGCCGGAGGAGGAAGATGCAGAAGAAAGCTCGCTGAACCAGAGGAGGTCGGAGGCACGCTGTGCCAGGGGAGGAAGATGCAGAAGGAGGCGCGCTGAACCGGAGGTGGTCGGAGGCACGCTGTGCCAGGGGAGGAAGATGCAGAAGGAGGTGCGCTGAACCAGAGGTGGTGGGAGGCACGCTGTGCCAGAGGAGGAAAATGCAGAAGAAGGCGCACTGAACCAGAGGTGGTGGGAGGCACGCTGTGCCAGAGGAGGAAGATGCAGAAGGAGGCGCGCTGAACCAGTGGTGGTGTGAGGCACGCTGTGCCGGGGGGGAGGGATGCAGAAAGACCAAAGGAGGAAGACGTGGAAGGAGGCGCGTAGCACCGAGAAGGGTGGCTTGCTGTACCCGAGGAAGGAGATGCAGAGGGAGCGTGCTGCTCCAGAGGTGGGAGATGCAGAGGGAGGTGCGCTGCAGGGGTGTAAGGAAGCGTGCAGTGTGGGGAGGGAGGCAGCTGAGCCGAGAGAGATCTCAGAAGCTAAGCGGGGTAGGGCCCGGTTAGTACTTGGATGGGAGACCGCCTGGGAATACCGGGTGCTGTAAGCATTTTTTTTTCTGAAGCCCATGAGCAGATCCATGTGCGTGTACTTGGGCCGCACGGGGCACTGCTGCTGTCGCTTACGGCCATACCACCCTGAACACGCCCGATCTCGTCCGATCTCGGAAGCTAAGCGGGGTACGGCCCGGTTAGTACTTGGATGGGAGACCGCCTGGAAATACCGGGTGCTGTAAGCACTTTTTTTTCTGAAGCCCATGAGCAGATCCATGTGCGTGTACTTGGGCCACACGGGGCACTGCTGCTGTCGCTTACGGCCATACCACCCTGAAAAAGCCCGATCTCGTCCGATCTCGGAAGCTAAGCGGGGTAGGGCCCGGTTAGTACTTGGATGGGAGACCGCCTGGGAATACCGGGTGCTGTAAGCATTTTTTTTTTCTGAAGCCCATGAGCAGATCCATGTGCGTGTACTTGGGCCGCACGGGGCACTGCTGCTGTCGCTTACGGCCATACCACCCTGAACACGCCCGATCTCGTCTGATCTCGGAAGCTAAGCGGGGTAGGCCCGGTTAGTACTTGGATGGGAGACCGCCTGGGAATACCGGGTGCTGTAAGCAGTTATTTTTTCTGAAGCCCATGAGCAGATCCATGTGCGTGTACTTGGGCCGCACGGGCACTGCTGCTGTCGCTTACGGCCATACCACCCTGAACACGCCCGATCTCGTCCGATCTCGGAAGCTAAGCAGGGTAGGGCCCGGTTAGTACTTGGATGGGAGACCGCCTGGGAATACCTGGTGCTGTAAGCATTTTTTTTTCTGAAGCCCATGAGCAGATCCATGTGCGTGTACTTGGGCCGCACGGGGCACTGCTGCTGTCGCTTACGGCCATACCACCCTGAACACGCCCGATCTCGTCCGATCTCGGAAGCTAAGCGGGGTAGGGCCCGGTTAGTTCTTGGATGGAGACCGCCTGGGAATACCGGGTGCTGTAAGCATTTTTTTTTTCTGAAGCCCATGAGCAGATCCATGTGCGTGTACTTGGGCCGCACGGGGCACTGCTGCTGTCGCTTACGGCCATACCACCCTGAACACGCCCGATCTCGTCCGATCTCGGAAGCTAAGCGGGGTAAGGCCCGGTTAGTACTTGGATGGGAGACCGCCTGGGAATACCGGGTGCTGTAAGCATTTTTTTTCTGAAGCCCATGAGCAGATCCATGTGCGTGTACTTGGGCCGCACAGGGCACTGCTGCTGTCGCTTACGGCCATACCACCCTGAACACGCCCGATCTCGTCCGATCTCGGAAGCTAAGCGGGGTAGGGCCCGGTTAGTACTTGGATGGGAGACCGCCTGGGAATACCTGGTGCTGTAAGCATTTTTTTTCTGAAGCCCATGAGCAGATCCATGTGCGTGTACTTGGGCCGCACGGGGCACTGCTGCTGTCGCTTACGGCCATACCACCCTGAACACGCCCGATCTCGTCCGATCTCGGAAGCTAAGCGGGGTAGGGCCCGGTTAGTACTTGGATGGGAGACCGCCTGGGAATACCGGGTGCTGTAAGCATTTTTTTTTCTGAAGCCCATGAGCAGATCCATGTGCGTGTACTTGGGCCGCACGGGGCACTGCTGCTGTCGCTTATGGCCATACCACCCTGAACACGCCCGATCTCGTCCGATCTCGGAAGCTAAGCGGGGTAGGGCCCGGTTAGTATTTGGATGGGAGACCGCCTGGGAATACCGGGTGCTGTAAGCATTTTTTTTTTCTGAAGCCCATGAGCAGATCCATGTGCGTGTACTTGGGCTGCACGGGGCACTGCTGCTGTCGCTTACGGCCATACCACCCTGAACACGCCCGATCTCGTCCGATCTCGGAAGCTAAGCGGGGTAGGGCCCGGTTAGTACTTGGATGGGAGACCGCCTGGGAATACCGGGTGTTGTAAGCATTTTTTTTCTGAAGCCCATGAGCAGATCCATGTGCGTGTACTTGGGCCGCACGGGGCACTGCTGCTGTCGCTTACGGCCATACCACCCTGAACACGCCCGATCTCGTCCGATCTCGGAAGCTAAGCGGGGTAGGGCCCGGTTAGTACTTGGATGGGAGACCGCCTGGGAATACCGGGTGCTGTAAGGATTTTTTTTTCTGAAGCCCATGAGCAGATCCATGTGCGTGTACTTGGGCCGCACGGGGCACTGCTGCTGTCGCTTACGGCCATACCACCCTGAACACGCCCGATCTCGCCCGATCTCGTCCGATCTCAGAAGCTAAGCGGGGTAGGGCCCGGTTAGTACTTGGATGGGAGACCGCCTGGGAATCCCGGGTGCTGTAAGCATTTTTTTTTCTGAAGCCCATGAGCAGATCCATGTGCGTGTACTTGGGCCGCACGGGGCACTGCTGCTGTCGCTTACGGCCATACCACCCTGAACACGCCCGATCTTGTCCGATCTCGGAAGCTAAGCGGGGTAGGGCCCGGTTAGTACTTGGATGGGAGACCGCCTGGGAATACCTGGTGCTGTAAGCATTTTTTTTCTGAAGCCCATGAGCAGATCCATGTGCGTGTACTTGGGCCGCACGGGGCACTGCTGCTGTCGCTTACGTCAATACCACCCTGAACACGCCCGATCTTGTCCGATCTCGGAAGCTAAGCGGGGTAGGGCCCGGTTGGTACTTGGATGGGAGACCGCCTGGGAATACCAGGTGCTGTAAGCATTTTTTTTTCTGAAGCCCATGAGCAGATCCATGTGCGTGTACTTGGGCCGCACGGGGCACTGCTGCTGTGTAGCTTACGGCCATACCACCCTGAACACGCCCGATCTCGTCTGATCTCGGAAGCTAAGCGGGGTAGGGCCTGGTTAGTACTTGGATGGGAGACCGCCTGGGAATACCGGGTGCTCTAAGCAATTTTTTTTTTCTGAAGCCCATGAGCAGATCCATGTGCGTGTACTTGGGCCGCACGGGGCACTGCTGCTGTCGCTTACGGCCATACCACCCTGAACACGCCCGATCTCGTCTGATCTCGGAAGCTAAGCGGGGTAGGGCCTGGTTAGTACTTGGATGGGAGACCGCCTGGGAATACCGGGTGCTCTAAGCAATTTTTTTTTTCTGAAGCCCATGAGCAGATCCATGTGCGTGTACTTGGACGCACGGGGCACTGCTGCTGTCGCTTACGGCCATACCACCCTGAACACGCCCGATCTCGTCTGATCTCGGAAGCTAAGCGGGGTAGGGCCCGGTTAGTACTTGGATGGGAGACCGCCTGGGAATACCGGGTGCTGTAAGCAGTTTTTTTTTTTCTGAAGCCCATGAGCAGATCCATGTGCGTGTACTTGGGCCGCACGGGGCACTGCTGCTGTCGCTTACGGCCATACCACCCTGAACACGGCCGATCTCGTCCGATCTCGGAAGCTAAGCGGGGTAGGGCCCGGTTAGTACTTGGATGGGAGACCGCCTGGGAATACCTGGTGCTGTAAGCATTTTTTTTCTGAAGCCCATGAGCAGATCCATGTGCGTGTACTTGGGCCGCACAGGGCACTGCTGCTGTCGCTTACGGCCATACCACCCTGAACACGCCCGATCTCGTCCGATCTCGGAAGCTAAGCGGGGTAAGGCCCGGTTAGTACTTGGATGGGAGACCGCCTGGGAATACCGGGTGCTGTAAGCATTTTTTTCTGAAGCCCATGAGCAGATCCATGTGCGTGTACTTGGGCCGCACGGGGCACTGCTGCTGTCGCTTACGGCATACCACCCTGAACACGCCGATCTCGTCCGATCTCGGAAGCTAAGCGGGGTAGGGCCCGTTACTACTTGGATGGGAGACCGCCTGGGAATACCGGGTGCTGTAAGCATTTTTTTTCTGAAGCCCATGAGCAGATCCATGTGCGTGTACTTGGGCCGCACGGGGCACTGCTGCTGTCGCTTACGGCCATACCACCCTGAACACGCCCGATCTCGCCCGATCTCGTCCGATCTCAGAAGCTAAGCGGGGTAGGGCCCGGTTAGTACTTGGATGGGAGACCGCCTGGGAATCCCGGGTGCTGTAAGCATTTTTTTTTTCTGAAGCCCATGAGCAGATCCATGTGCGTGTACTTGGGCCGCACGGGGCACTGCTGCTGTCGCTTACGGCCATACCACCCTGAACACGCCCGATCTCGTCCGATCTTGGAAGCTAAGCGGGGTAGGGCCCGGTTAGTACTTGGATGGGAGACCGCCTGGGAATACCTGGTGCTGTAAGCATTTTTTTTCTGAAGCCCATGAGCAGATCCATGTGCGTGTACTTGGGCCGCACGGGGCACTGCTGCTGTCGCTTACGTCAATACCACCCTGAACACGCCCGATCTTGTCCGATCTCGGAAGCTAAGCGGGGTAGGGCCCGGTTAGTACTTGGATGGGAGACCGCCTGGGAATACCAGGTGCTGTAAGCATTTTTTTTTTCTGAAGCCCATGAGCAGATCCATGTGCGTGTACTTGGGCCGCACGGGGCACTGCTGCTGTAGCTTACGGCCATACCACCCTGAACACGCCGATCTCGTCTGATCTCGGAAGCTAAGCGGGGTAGGGCCTGGTTAGTACTTGAATGGGAGACCGCCTGGGAATACCGGGTGCTCTAAGCAATTTTTTTTTTTCTGAAGCCCATGAGCAGATCCATGTGCGTGTACTTGGACGCACGGGGCACTGCTGCTGTCGCTTACGGCCATACCACCCTGAACACGCCCGATCTCGTCTGATCTCGGAAGCTAAGCGGGGTAGGGCCCAGTTAGTACTTGGATGGGAGACCGCCTGGGAATACCGGGTGCTGTAAGCAGTTTTTTTTTTCTGAAGCCCATGAGCAGATCCATGTGCGTGTACTTGGGCCGCACGGGGCACTGCTGCTGTCGCTTACGGCCATACCACCCTGAACACGCCCGATCTCGTCCGATCTCGGAAGCTAAGCGGGGTAGGGCCCGGTTAGTACTTGGATGGGAGACCCGCCTGGGAATACCTGGTGCTGTAAGCATTTTTTTTCTGAAGCCCATGAGCAGATCCATGTGCGTGTACTTGGGCCGCACAGGGCACTGCTGCTGTCGCTTACGGCCATACCACCCTGAACACGCCCGATCTCGTCCGATCTCGGAAGCTAAGCGGGGTAGGGCCCGGTTAGTACTTGGATTGGAGACCGCCTGGGAATACCGGGTGCTGTAAGCATTTTTTTTTCTGAAGCCCATGAGCAGATCCATGTGCGTGTACTTGGGCCGCACGGGGCACTGCTGCTGTCGCTTATGGCCATACCACCCTGAACACGCCCGATCTCGTCCGATCTCGGAAGCTAAGCGGGGTAGGGCCCGGTTAGTACTTGGATGGGAGACCGCCTGGGAATCCCGGGTGCTGTAAGCATTTTTTTTTCTGAAGCCCATGAGCAGATCCATGTGCGTGTACTTGGGCCGCACGGGGCACTGCTGCTGTCGCTTACGGCCATACCACCCTGAACACGCCCGATCTCGTCCGATCTTGGAAGCTAAGCGGGGTAGGGCCGGTTAGTACTTGGATGGGAGACCGCCTGGGAATACCTGGTGCTGTAAGCATTTTTTTTTCTGAAGCCCATGAGCAGATCCATGTGCGTGTACTTGGCCGCACGGGGCACTGCTGCTGTCGCTTACGTCAATACCACCCTGAACACGCCCGATCTTGACCGATCTCGGAAGCTAAGCGGGGTAGGGCCCGGTTGGTACTTGGATGGGAGACCGCCTGGGAATACCAGGTGCTGTAAGCATTTTTTTTTCTGAAGCCCATGAGCAGATCCATGTGCGTGTACTTGGGCCGCACGGGCACTGCTGCTGTAGCTTACGGCCATACCACCTGAACACGCCCGATCTCGTCTGATCTCGGAAGCTAAGCGGGGTAGGGCCTGGTTAGTACTTGGATGGGAGACCGCCTGGGAATACCGGGTGCTCTAAGCAATTTTTTTTTTCTGAAGCCCATGAGCAGATCCATGTGCGTGTACTGGACGCACGGGGCACTGCTGCTGTCGCTTACGGCCATACCACCCTGAACACGCCCGATCTCGTCTGATCTCGGAAGCTAAGCGGGGTAGGGCCCGGTTAGTACTTGGATGGGAGACCGCCTGGGAATACCGGGTGCTGTAAGCAGTTTTTTTTTTCTGAAGCCCATGAGCAGATCCATGTGCGTGTACTTGGGCCGCACGGGGCACTGCTGCTGTCGCTTACGGCCATACCACCCTGAACACGCCCGATCTCGTCCGATCTCGGAAGCTAAGCGGGGTAGGCCCGGTTAGTACTTGGATGGAGACCGCCTGGGAATACCTGGTGCTGTAAGCATTTTTTTTCTGAAGCCCATGAGCAGATCCATGTGCGTGTACTTGGGCCGCACAGGGCACTGCTGCTGTCGCTTACGGCCATACCACCCTGAACACGCCGATCTCGTCCGATCTCGGAAGCTAAGCGGGGTAGGGCCCGGTTAGTACTTGGATGGGAGACCGCCTTGGAATACCACTGCTGCTGTGCCCCGTGCGGCCCAATTACACGCACATGGATCTGCTCATGGGCTTCAGAAAAAAAGATGCTTACAGCACCCGGTATTCCCAGGCGGTCTCCCATCCAAGTACTAACCGGGCCCTACCCCGCTTAGCTTCCGAGATCTGACGAGATCGGGCGTGTTCAGGGTGGTATGGCCGTAAGCGATAGCAGTGGTGCCCCGTGCGCCCCAATACACGCACATGGATCTGCTCATGGGCTTCAGAAAAAAAAATGCTTACAGCACCCGTATTCCCAGGCGGTCTCCCATCCAAGTACTAACCTGGCGCTACACCGCTTAGCTTCCGAGATCGGATGAGATCGGGCTTGTTCAGGGTGGTATGGCCGTAAGCGACAGCAGCGGTGCCCCGTGCGGCCCAAGTACAAGCACATGGATCTGCTCATGGGCTTCAGAAAAAAAAAAAGCTTACAGCACCCGGTATTCCCAGGCGGTCTCCATCCAAGTACTAACCGGGCCCTACCCCGCTTAGCTTCCGAGATCGGACGAAATCGGGCGTGTTCAGGGTGGTATGGCCGTAAGCAACAGTAGCGGTGCCCCGTGCGGCCCAAGTACACGCAAAGGGATCTGCTCATGGGCTTCAGAAAAAAAAATGCTTACAGCACCCGGTATTCCCAGGCGGTCTCCCATCCAAGTACTAACCGGCCCTAACCCGCTTAGCTTCCGAGATCGGACGTGTTCAGGGTGTTATGACCGTAAGCAACAGCAGTGGTGCCCCGTGCGGCTCAAGTACACACGCACATGGATCTGCTCATGGGCTTCAGAAAAAAAAAATGCTAACAGCACCCGGTATTCCCAGGCGGTCTCCCATCCAAGTACAAACCAAGTACTAACCGGGCCCTACCCCTCTTAGCTTCCGAGATCGGACGAGATCGGACGTGTTCAGGGTGGTATGGCCGTAAGCGACAGCAGTGGTGCCCCGTGCGGCCCAAGTACACGCACATGGATCTGCTCATGGGCTTCAGAAAAAAAAAATGCTTACAGCACCCGGTATTCCCAGGCGGTCTCCCATCCAAGTACTAACCTGGCCCTACACCGCTTAGCTTCCGAGATCGGACGAGATCGGGCGTGTTCAGGGTGGTATGGCCGTAAGCGACAGCAGCGGTGCCCCGTGCCGCCCAAGTACACGCACATGGATCTGCTCATGGGCTTCAGAAAAAAAAATGCTTACAGCACCCGGTATTTCCAGGCGGCCGCCCATCCAAGTACTAACCAGGCCCTACCCCGCTTAGTTTCCGAGATCGGACGAGATCGTGCGTGTTCAGGGTGTTATGACCGTAAGCGACAGCAGCGGTCCCCCGTGCGGCCCAAGTACACGCACATGGATCTGCTCATGGGCTTCAGAAAAAAAAATGCTTACACCACCCGTATTCCAGGCGGTCTCTCATCCAAGTACTAACCAGGCCCTATCCCGCTTAGCTTCCGAGATCGGACAAGATCAGGCTTGTTCAGGGTGGTATGGCCGTAAGCGACAGCAGCGGTGCCCCGTGCGGCTCAAGTACACACGCACATGGATCTGCTCATGGGCTTCAGAAAAAAAAATGCTAACAGCACCCGGTATTCCCAGGCGGTCTCCCATCCAAGTACTTACCGGGCCCTAACCCGCTTAGCTTCCGAGATCGGACGAGATCGGGCGTGTTCAGGGTGGTATGGCCGTAAGCGACAGCAGCGGTGCCCCGTGCGGCCCAAGTACATGCACATGGATCTGCTCATGGGCTTCAGAAAAAAAAGTGTGCTTACACCACCCGTATTCCCAGGCGGTCTCCCATGCAAGTACTAACCTGGCCCTACCCCGCTTAGCTTCCGAGATCGGACGAGATCGGGCGTGTTCAGGGTGGTATGGCCGTAAGCGACAGCAGCGGTGCCCCGTGCGGCCTAAAAACACGCAAATGGATCTGTTCATGGGCTTCAGAAAAAAAATGCTAACAGCACCCGGTATCCCCAGATGGTCTCCCAGCCAAGTACTAACTGCGCCCTAGCCCGCTTAGCTTCCGAGATCGGACAAGATCAGGCGTGTTCAGGGTGGTATGGCCGTAAGCGACAGCAGCGGTGCCCCGTGCGGCCCAAGTACACGCAAAGGGATCTGCTCATGGGCTTCAGACAAAAAATGCTTACAGCACCCGGTGTTGCCGAGGGCGACGCTGCCACAGCGTGACGTCACGATAATGCGCCCGAAGGCGAACTCCAGACCATAAAGCCCGTGGTCGGGGGGGGAGCGGGTTCTCGGAGAAGGGTTTATAAGGTTCTGTATACCTCACTATTGGTTGCCACTAAAGAAAGGCATCCGCGACCCACATCGAGCGATCGGTAGCCTCGGACATTGTGTCCCATTTCATATAACCCCGAGATCTAGGACGTCCGGCCTAAGCCCGCCGGCCGTCCACCGCTCCGTAGCACGTTCCCCGGGTTCGTGGCTACATTTTGGTCCTTCGAAAACGACTTTGCCAGCCTAGGGACCCACTCGCACGCCGCGGGACCCGAGTGAGTGCCCTGACTGTGCACGTCAAACCTCCCTAAGTTACAGCGCCTGGACTGAACACCGCCTACACAGTCCCCTGAGCACCCATCTACAACATTAAGATGGCTAGCGTCGACGAGGAAAGCGAGGTTCAACAGGTCCTCAACTGCCTCAAAGCTATACAGTCCTCCGCTGAGGCGCAGAACCGCAGGTACGCCGCGGATCGTGAAGCCGACCGTGAGCGCCACGCCGAGGACGTCAAGGCCATAGCGGCCCTCAAGAACGACATCGAGCGCCTTACCAGAGAGCGCGCGAAAGATCAGGCACATTACGCCAAGGCGCTGACCGACACCGCAATGGAGCTCTGCAGCACCATCTCCACCGTGCATCTGACAGTGGCCAACGAAGTTTGTAAGTCCCTCGAAGGCAGGTTTGAGTCCCTCGAGGAGGCTGTCGGGGACGTCCTCACACACCTCGAGAACCCCCGAGCTCACCCCAACGGCATGGGCTGCGATTCGCCGCCCGGATTCTCGGCAAACCACCCTCACCGCGGGGCCCAATACCCGCCTGAACCAGCCGCAAACTAACCTGCGGAGGCCCAGCGCCCACCCCAAGCGATAGTAATAGAAGACCTACGGAAGGCCTTCCAGGACAACTCAGTCACCCTCGAGACTTTCGATGGCCGCCGCCCTACCTACTACCCCATCTGGAAAGAAGAGTTCAACCGCCTCTTCGCCACCAGGCCAGTGGCGGAGCGAATCAACCTCCTGCGCAAGTATACGGGAGGCGACGCAAAGCGCGCCATCAAACACACCTTAGACACCATCAGGGGTGAAGAGGGCTACATCAGAGCCTTCCAGGAGCTTGACGAGACTTACGATGGCCCAGGGGTCATCGTTACGCTGCTCGCTCAGTTGGAACAATCGCCCACACCAACCGACTACAAGACCCTGAAACCCCTGGTAGAATTGCTGGAGGACCTGTGCACGAAGCTTGAGGATCACAACCGTGATACCACCTACGACTTAAACCCCATCGGGGGACAGATCGCCCAGAAGCTTCCGCTAGCGACCAGAGCCACCTGGGACTTCGCACTCATGAATATGCCCGAAGGCTCAGGAGCCGTAACGCTCCGGCATCTCGCCATGCACCTGCGACGGACCCTCTCCATCTGTAAGAAATCGCCTCCCGCCCCGAACACGCCCCCACCCCCTCAACGACCGCATTTTGCACAGACGGACACGCTGCACGATGCACCTCGTCCCCAGAACCAACAGCCGCCCCAGCCGAGCAATTACCACCGCGGCAATGGCCAGGCGGCTAAATACGGGCCAACGACCAGGTATCAGCCCAACAGGTCTGATGGGGGGAGGGACGGGGGGAGAGACAGAGACAGACAAGCAACCGTCTCCCATGTTATTATGAAGAGAGCTGAGCCCCCTAAAGAGCCGTGCCGCTCTCCCCAGCCCCAGCCATCGCAGGCCCTCAGGCAGCAGGCTGCCTCTCCGAGTTCGAAGAGCTGAGCCTGCCCGGTATGCAACTTTACTATGGAATTAAAACCATGCCATAATTAATTCGTAACTGTAATTAATAATCTGTAACTGTAATTAATAATCCGTAACTGTAATTGTGCTCCGTGTCTCTGCAAAATAAATCCAGTATTAATTAGTATCTGTAATTTTTTCTGTATATCTGCAAAATAATCTGTGTCAAATTTTGCATGTGTAGAAAACAATTTGTAAGTTTGTATTTGCTGTTTGTATCACTGCAAAATTTCACAGGTGTAGAAAACAATTTTGCAGTGGTGAGGTTTGTATTTTTTGTATTTGCAGCTTTCAATCACTGCAAAATCGTTTTGTACCTCTGCAAAATAAATATTGTGGTCTGCACAACGCGACATCTGCTGTTCAAGTACAACACCACACATCTACAGTTTAAAAAAAACACAGTTCAAAAAGTTACGAATTTTGGCAGTGTCTTCACTTCACCGCGGAGAGCCAATCAGCAGTTGGCTTACTCAGCAGTGCACCATTTTGATTGGTTGGCCAAAGGAAGCAGTCTCGCCAATCCCAGTCATTCATAATACATGAATATGAGATCCCATTGTTGGGAAGTACAGAGGTCTAATGGTGGCTGTTCTATAGCCCAGCACAGCTTTAGTGATCTTAAATCCCTTTATTTTAGATCGTTTTGTGTAATAGTAATGCATAAACATTGCAGAGACTTTAGACGTTTCTGTACAATGGTTTAAAACTGCACGAGGGTATGCTTAAAGTATCTTATTTAAACAGGGACAAACTCTGACTGCAGTTTCTGCCCCTCAATGTCGCCCCTCCACCCTCTGACAGCTGTGTGATTGCTGTGCTAGCACACAGCATTAGCATAACTATAGCAGTTCTGACAACAGCTATGTGATTGCTGTGCTAGCACAGCATTAGCATAACCAGCAGTTGTGACAACAAAAGAAGAACATTTGAGGAAAACTCCACTATTTATATAAGATACCATTAGTCTGTTGGCTTGTGTATAATCTAAATATCAGATAAACGTGCATTAGCGACAATGTAACCAGTGTTATTTTAGCAATTCTATTAAAGCTAACAAATATAAGACTTCCGTGCCGATCACTTCAAAATAAGACAATTCACTGGGAGACGGCTCGGTTGCCATGTAGTGCCATGTAGTTGAGAGAACAACAAGCAAACTGGTCTATTCAAATGACTGTTGCAGCTATAGTCAGTGTTGTAGTGGTACGTTAAGAAGTGGGGGACGCCTCTTAAAGGAAAATTCCACCCATTTTACGATTTTTTCTGAGAGTGCACAAATGTGTTCCATTTGTGCACTCTCAGAAAAAGGAAACTCATTAACATGGTGAAACACATCTTGATGATGTCATTAAGATGTATTTCACAATGCTAATGATTTTTTGAATGAAACCGTTTACGAATTACGAATTACTATAGCCAGGGGTGTAGTGGAGGGGGGGCGCGGGGGGACAGCGTCCCCCCACTTTTCTAAAATATTTTTGGGGCAAAAGGAAAAAAAATCATTAGCATTGTGAAATACATCTTAATGACATCATCAAGATGTGTTTCACCATGTTAATGAGTTTCCTTTTTTCTGAGAGTGCACAAATGGAACACATTTGTGCACTCTCAGAAAAAATCGTAAAATGGGTGGAATTTCCTTTAAGAGGCGTCCCCCCACTTCTTAACGTACCACTACAACACTGACTATAGCTGCAACAGTCATTTGAATAGACCAGTTTGCTTGTTGTTCTCTCAACTACATGGCACTACATGGCAACCAAGCCGTCTCCCAGTGAATTGTCTTATTTTGAAGTGATCAGCACCGGAAGTCTTATATTTGTTAGCTTTAATAGAATTGCTAAAATAACACTGGTTACATTGTCGCTAATGCACGTTTATCTGATATTTAGATTATACACAAGCCAACAGACTAATGGTATCTGTCAAAACGATAGTATATAAATAGTGGAGTTTTCCTCAAATGTTCTTCTTTTGTTGTCACAACTGCTGGTTATGCTAATGCTGTGCTAGCACAGCAATCACATAGCTGCTGTCAGAACTGCTATAGTTATGCTAATGCTGTGTGCTAGCACAGCAATCACACAGCTGTCAGAGGGTGGAGGGGCGACATTGAGGGGCAGAAACTGCAGTCAGAGTTTGTCCCTGTTTAAATAAGATACTTTAAGCATACCCTCGTGCAGTTTTAAACCATTGTACAGAAACGTCTAAAGTCTCTGCAATGTTTATGCATTACTATTACACAAAACGATCTAAAATAAAGGGATTTAAGATCACTAAAGCTGTGCTGGGCTATAGAACAGCCACCATTAGACCTCTGTACTTCCCAACAATGGGATCTCATATTCATGTATTATGAATGACTGGGATTGGCGAGACTGCTTCCTTTGGCCAACCAATCAAAATGGTGCACTGCTGAGTAAGCCAACTGCTGATTGGCTCTCCGCGGTGAAGTGAAGACACTGCCAAAATTCGTAACTTTTTGAACTGTGTTTTTTTAAACTGTAGATGTGTGGTGTTGTACTTGAACAGCAGATGTTGCGTTGTGCAGACCACAATATTTATTTTGCAGAGGTACAAAACGATTTTGCAGTGATTGAAAGCTGCAAATACAAAAAATACAAACCTCACCACTGCAAAATTGTTTTCTACACCTGTGAAATTTTGCAGTGATACAAACAGCAAATACAAACTTACAAATTGTTTTCTACACATGCAAAATTTGACACGGATTATTTTGCAGATATACAGAAAAAAATTACAGATACTAATTAATACTGGATTTATTTTGCAGAGACACGGAGCACAATTACAGTTACGGATTATTAATTACAGTTACAGTTAATTACGAATTAATTATGGCATGGTTTTAATTCCATACTTAGCCCACCCCACCAACAAATGCCCGTCCCTGAGGGCCATGCACAAAGACGAGAGGGAAGAGTGGATAACCGCCAAGAACGCCTGCAGGAAATGTGCCAAAGGTCACCCAGTCCAGGACTGTGACCCATTAAGCGGTAACTGCCCGGTGTGCGGAGGAGACCACCTCCCGATTCTCCATGAGCTGAATGAAGACGCCAGGCCCCCGAAACCCAACAACACCAAATGGACCTGCTTCACACGCCCCGTAGGGCGCCGGCAAGGAGGAATCCTGTGGACGGCACGCGTAACCCTCAGCAATGGGCCCAAGGCCCTCACAACATACGCCCTCCTTGACACTGGCTCCGAGATATCGGTCGTCCTCCCGGAGGCAGCAAGAACGCTGGGGCTCCGTGGTCCGCAGGACAGGTTCAACCTAAAGACAATAGAACGGGCTAGTGGAAGGCAGGTCGCAGGCTCCTCGGTGACCTTCCACATTCAAGCGGCGTCTGGTGCGCAACACAAGTACCTTCTCAAGAACGTGTTCGCCCCAGACACAGACTTCCTCAGCTTCGATCCAGTCAATTACCGGATCAAGGAGCTACAGAAGAGATACCTCCACCTCCAAGACCTGGAACTGGAGGACGTCGATAACGCCACCCCACAGCTGCTGCTTGGGATGGACCACGCCAACTTAATGTTCCCCACGGAGGCAGTCAGGAGGTGCCCAGAAGGTTCGCCGATAGCAGTACGCACAGTATTCGGGTGGACCATAGTGGGCAGCGCGGGCGTGAGCGGCACCGAACCTCGCTAAAGGTGAGCTCGTCCTGGTCATCGACCCCCAGCTCCCGAGGGCCTTCTGGCAGATGGGGAGCGTGAAGGAGGTCCAGCCAGGCAAGGACGGGCGGGTCAGAACAGCCACGATACAGGTAGATGGCCGCGCCTACACGCGACCGGTCTCCAGGCTGGTCAAGCTCCCGAAGCTGCCGACGAGGCAGCCACGCTGAGGGAGCACGTCAGGAAGGTAGAGGAGGAGAGGTCTCGGCGCAAGGCCCGCTGTCGAGGCGGGCCGCGACGGGGGGAGCCGGACGGGCCGCCCCCCAGCCTCCCAGTGCACGGGAGAGAAGACGAACCGAAGGGCTAGACACGCTGCAGCACGCCACCCTTGACGGACGATCCGTGAAGCCGGGGCCCGGCTTCAGGGGGGAGTGTTGCCGAGGGCGACGCTGCCACAGCGTGACGTCACGATAATGCGCCCGAAGGCGAACTCCAGACCATAAAGCCCGTGGTCTGTGGGGGAGCGGGTTCTTGGAGAAGGGTTTATAAGGTTCTGTATACCTCACTATTGGTTGCCACTAAAGAAAGGCATCCGCGACCCACATCGAGCGATCGGTCGCCTCGGACATTGTGTCCCATTTCATATAACCCCGAGATCTAGGACGTCCGGCCTAAGCCCGCCGGCCGTCCACCGCTCCGTAGCACGTTCCCCGGTTCGTGGCTACACCCGGTATTCCCAGGCGGACTCTCATCCAAGTACTATCCGGGCCCTACCCTGCTTAGCTTCCGAGAACGGACATGTTCAGGGTGGTATGGCGGTAAGCGACAGCAGCGGTGCCCCGTGCGGCCCAAGTACACGAAAAGGGATCTGCTCATGGGCTTCAGAAAAAAAAATGCTTACAGCACCCGGTATTCCCAGGCGGTCTCCCATCCAAGTACTAACCAGGCCCTACCCCGCTTAGCTTCCGAGATCGGACAAGATCAGACTTGTTCAGGGTGGTATGGCCGTAAGCGACAGCAGCGTTGCCCGTGCGGCTCAAGTACACACGCACATGATCTGCTCATGGGCTTCAGAAAAAAAAATGCTAACAGCACCCGGTATTCCCAGGCGGTCTCGCATCCAAGTACTAACCTGGCCCTATCCCGCTTAGCTTCCAGATCGGACGAGATCGGCTTGTTCAGGTTGTATGGCCGTAAGCGACAGCAGCGTTGCCCTGTACGGCCCAAGTACACGCACATGGATCTGCTCATGGGCTTCAGAAAAAAAAATGCTTACAGCACCCGTATTCTCAGGCGGAGTCTCATCCAATTACTAACCCGGCCCTACCCCGCTTAGCTTCCGAGATCGGACGAGATCGAGCGTGTTCAGGGTGGTATGGCCGTAAGCTACACAGCGGTGCCCTGTGCGGCCCAAGTACACGCACATGGATCTGCTCATGGGCTTCAGAAAAAAAAATGCTTACAGCACCCAGTACTCCCGGGCGGTCTCCCATCCAAGTACTAACCGGGACCTACCCCGCTTAGCTTCCGAGACCGGACGAGATCAGGCGTGTTCAGGGTTGTATGGCCGTAAGCGAGAGCAGCGGTGTCCCGTGCGGCCCAAGTACACGCACATGGATCTGCTCATGGGCTTCAGAAAAAAAATGCTTACAGCACCCGGTATTCCCAGGCGGTCTCCCATCCAAGTACTAACCGGGCCCTACCCCGCTTAGCTTCCGAGATCGGACGAGATCGGGCGTGTTCAGGGTGTATGGTCGTAAGCAACAGTAGCGGTGCCCCGTGCGGCCCAAGTACACGCACATGGATCTGCTCATGGGCTTCAGAAAAAAAAACGCTTACAGCACCCGGTATTCCCAGGCGGTCTCCCATCCAAGTACTAACCGGGCCCTACCCCGCTTAGCTTCCGAGATCGGACGAGATCGGGCGTGTTCAGGGTGGTATGTCCGCAAGCGATAGCAGTGGTGCCCCGTGCGGCCCAAGTACACGCACATGGATCTGCTCATGGGCTTCAGAAAAAAAAAATGCTTACAGCACCCGGTATTCCCAGGCGGTCTCCCATCCAAGTACTAACCGGGCCCTACCCCGCTTAGCTTCCGAGATCGGATGAGATCGGGCGTGTTCAGGGTGGTATGGCTGTAAGCGACAGCAGCGGTGCCCTGTGCGGCCCAAGTACACGCATATGGATCTGCTCATGGGCTTCAGAAAAAAAAATGCTTACAGCCCCCAGTATTCGCAGGCCGTCTCCCATCAAAGTACTAACCCGGCCGTACACCGCTTAGCTTCCGAGATCGGACAAGATCGGGCGTGTTCAGGGTGGTATGGCCGTAAGGGACAGCAGCGGTGCCCCGTGCGGCCCAAATACACGCAAAGGGATCTGCTCATGGGCATCAGACAAAAAATTCTTACAGCACCCGGTATTCCCAGGCGGCCTCCCATCCAAGTACTAACCGGGCCCTACCTCGCTTAGCTTCCGAGATCAGACGTGTTTAGGTGTTATGACCGTAAGCAACAGCAGTGGTGGCCCGTGCGGCTCAAGTACACACGCACATGGATCTGGTCATGGGCTTCAGGAAAAAAAAATGCTAACAGCACCCGGTATTCCCAGGCGGTCTCCCATCCAAGTACAAACCAAGTACTAAGCGGCCCTACCCCGCTTAGCTTCCGAGATCGGACGAGATCGGGCGTGTTCAGGGTGGTATGGCCGTAAGCGATAGCAGCGGTGCCCCGTGCGGCCCAAGTACACACACATGGATCTGCTCATGGGCTTCAGAAAAAAAAAAAGCTTACAGCACCCGGTATTTCCAGGCGGCCTCCCATCCAAGTACTAACCGGGCCCTACCCCGCTTAGCTTCCGAGATCGGACGAGATCGGGCGTGTTCAGGGTGGGATGGCCGTAAGCAACAGTAGCGGTGCCCCGTGCGGCCCAAGTACACGCACATTGATCTGCTCATGGGCTTCAGAAAAAAAATGCTTACAGCACCCGGTATTCCCAGGCGGTCTCCCATCCAAGTACTAACCGGGCCCTACCCCGCTTAGCTTCCGAGATCGGACGAGATCGGGCGTGTTCAGGGTGGTATGGCCGTAAGCGACAGCAGCGGTGCCCTGTGCAGCCCAAGTACACGCACATGGATCTGCTCATGGGCTTCAGAAAAAAAAAATGCTTACAGCACCCGGTATTCTCAGGCGGACTCTCATCCAAGTACTATCCGGGCCCTACCCTGCTTAGCTTCCGAGATCGGACGAGATCGGGCGTGTTCAGGGTGGTATGGCCGTAAGCAACAGGGGCTGTTCGCTGTGCGGCCCAAGTACACGCACATGGATCTGCTCATGGGCTTCAGAAAAAAAAAAACGCTTACAGCACCTTATTCCCAGGCGGTCTCCCATCCAAGGTCTCCCATCCAAGTACTAACGGGGCCCTACCCTGCTTAGCTTCCGAGATCGGACGAGATCGGGCGTGTTCAGGGTGGTATGGCCGTAAGCAACAGCAGCGGTGCGCCGTGCGGCCCAAGTACACGCACATGGATCTGCTCATGGGCTTCAGAAAAAAAATGCTTACAGCACCCGTTATTCCCAGGCGGTCTCCCATCCAAGGTCTCCCATCGAAGTACTAACGGGGCCCTACCCTGCTTAGCTTCCGAGATCGGACAAGATCGGGCGTGTTCAGGGTGGTATGGCCGTAAGCAACAGCAGCAGTGCGCCGTGCGGCCCAAGTACACGCACATGGATCTGCTCATGGGCTTCAGAAAAAAGAATGCTTACAGCCCCCAGTATTCGCAGGCCGTCTCCCATCAAAGTACTAACCGGGCCCTACACCGCTTAGCTTCCGAGATCGGACGAGATCGGGCGTGTTCAGGGTGGTATGGCCGTAAGCGACAGCAGCGGTGCCCCGTGCGGCCCAAGTACACGCCAAGGGATCTGCTCATGGGCTTCAGAAAAAAAATTCTTACAGCACCCGGTATTCCCAGGCGGCCTCCCATCCAAGTACTAACCGGGCCCTACCCCGCTTAGCTTCCAAGATCGGACAAGATCGGGCGTGTTCAGGGTGGTATGGCCGTAAGCAACAGTAGCGGTGCCCTGTGCGGCCCAATTACACGCAAAGGGATCTGCTCATGGGCTTCAGAAAAAATGTTTACAACACCCGTATTCCCAGGCGGCCTCCCATCCAAGTACTAACCGGCCCCTACCCCGCTTAGCTTCGGAGATGGGACATGTTCAGGGTGTTATGACCGTAAGCAACAGCAGTGGTGCCCCGTGCGGCCCAAGTACACGCACATGGATCTGCTCATGGGCTTCAGAAAAAAAAATGCTTACAGCACCCGTTATTCCCAGGCGGTCTCCCATCCAAGTACTAACCGGCCCCTACCCTGCTTAGCTTCCAAGATCGGACAAGATCGGGCGTGTTCTGCTCATGGCCGTAAGCGACAGCAGCCGTGCGCCGTGCGGCCCAAGTACACGCACATGGATCTGCTCATGGGCTTCAGAAAAAAAATGCTTACAGCACCCGGTATTCTCAGGCCGACTCTCAGTATGCAATGGACCTTTAGCTAAGCCCCGCCCTCTTGTCCACCCTAGGACACTTTCCTGCCAGGCACATTCATTCCAATGTAAATATCATGGACTTTACACAATAAATACTGGTTCATTTTTGAAACCAGACCCTCAAAATCTCTTCCAAATCCATCAACAAGACATGCCCTATGCAGTGAAAAGATGTGTGTGGGGCATTTATTTTTTAAAACAATGTTTTATCATACAGGAAAGCTATTGGTGGAGAGGTTTGTCTATCACATGTTATGCTTAGCTGTGAATGGATCATAGTAGTTTGGGGATGGGTTATCTAAAGGTCTATTGGACAATAGCAGTTTGGGAGGGGCTTAGCTAAAGGTCCATTACTAACCGGCCCTACCCCGCTTAGCTTCCGAGATCGGACGAGATCAGGCGTGTTCAGGGTGGTATGGCCGTAAGCGACAGCAGCGGTGCCCTGTTAGGCCCAAGTACACGCACATGGATCTGCTCATGGGCTTCAGAAAAAAAAATGCTTACAGCACCCGGTATTCTCAGGCGGACTCTCATCCAATTATTAACCGGGCCCTATCCCGCTTAGCTTCCGAGATCGGACGAGATCGGGCGTGTTCAGGGTGGTATGGCCGTAAGCGACAGCAGCGGTGCCCCGTGCGGCCCAAGTACACGCACATGGATCTGCTCATGGGCTTCAGAAAAAAAATGCATACTGCACCCGGTATTCCAGGCGGTCTCCCATCCAAGTACTAACCGTCCCTACCCGGCTTAGCTTCCGAGATCGGACGAGATCGGGCGTGTTCAGGGTGGTATGTCCGTAAGCAACAGTAGCGGTGCCCCGTGCGGCCCAAGTACACGCACATGGATCTGCTCATGGGCTTCAAAAAAAAAATGCTTACAGCACCCGGTATTCCCAGGCGGTCTCCCATCCAAGTACTAACCGGGCCCTACCCGCTTAGCTTCCGAGATCGGACGAGATCGGGCGTGTTCAGGGTGGTATGGCCGTAAGCGACAGCAGCGGTGCCCCGTGCGGCCCAAGTACACGCACATGGATCTGCTCATGGGCTTCAGAAAAAAAATGCTTACAGCACCCGGTATTGCCAGGCGGTCTCCATCCAAGTACTAACCGGTCCCTACCCCGCTTAGCTTCCGAGATCTGACGAGATCGGGCGTGTTCAGGGTGGTATGGCCGTAAGCAACAACAGCGGTGCGCCATGCGGCCCAGGTACACGTACATGGATCTGCTCATGGGCTTCAGAAAAAAAATATGCTTACAGCACTCGTTATTCCAAGGCGGTCTCCATTCCAAGTACTAATCGGGCTCTACCCTGCTTAGCTTCCGAGATCGGACGAGATCGGGCGTGTTCAGGGTGGTATGGCCGTAAGCAACAGCAGCGGTGCGCCGTGCGGCCCAAGTACACGCACATGGATCTGCTCATGGGCTTCAGGAAAAAAATGCTTACAGCACCCGTAATTCCCAGGCGGTCTCCCATCCAAGTACTAACCGGGCCCTACCCTGCTTAGCTTCCGAGATCGGACAAGATCGGGCATGTTCAGGGTGGTTTGGGCCGTAAGCAACAGCAGCGGTGTGCCGTGCGGCCCAAGTACACGCACATGGATCTGCTCATGGGCTTCAGAAAAAAAAAAATGCTTTCAGCACCGTTATTCCCAGGCTGTCTCCCATCGAAGTACTAACCGGGCCCTACCCTGCTTAGCTTCCGAGATCGGACAAGATCGGGCATGTTCAGGGTGGTATGGCCGTAAGCAACAGCAGCGGTGCGCCGTGCGGCCCAAGTACACGCACATGGATCTGCTCATGGGCTTCAGAAAAAAAAGCTTACAGCACCCGTTACTCCCAGGCGGTCTCCCATCCAAGTACTAACCGGGCCATACCCTGCTTAGCTTCCGTGATCGGACGTGTCCAGGGTGTTATGACCGTAAGCAACAGCACTGGTGCCCCGTGCGGCTCAAGTACACACGCACATGGATCTGCTCATGGGCTTCAGAAAAAAAATGCTAACAGCACCCGGTATTCCCAGGCGGTCTCCCCATCCAAGTACTAACCAAGTACTAACCAGGCCCTACCCCGCTTAGCTTCTGAGATCGGACGAGATTGGGCGTGTTCAGGGTGGTATGGCCGCAAGCAACAGCAGCGGTGCGCCGTGCGGCCCAGGTACACGTACATGGATCTGCTCATGGGCTTCAGAAAAAAAAAATGCTTACAGCACTCGTTATTCCAAGGCGGTCTCCAATCCAAGTACTAATCGGGCTCTACCCTGCTTAGCTTCCGAGATCGGACGAGATCGGGCGTGTTCAGGGTGGTATGGCCGTAGGCAACAGCAGCGGTGCGCCGTGCGGCCCAAGTACACGCACATGGATCTGCTCATGGGCTTCAGGAAAAAATGCTTACAGCACCCAGTATTCTCAGGCCGTCTCCCATCCAAGTACTAACCGGGCCCTACCCCGCTTAGCTTCCGAGATCGGACGAGATCGGACGTGTTCAGCGTGGTATGGCCGTAAGCAACAGCAGCGGTGCCCCGTGCGGCCCAAGTACACGCAAAGGGATCTGCTCATGGGCTTCAGAAAAAAATTGCTTACAGCACCCTGTATTCCCAGGCGGCCTCCCAACCAAGTACTAACCGGCCCTACCCCGCTTAGCTTCCGGGATCGGGCGTGTTCAGGGTGTTATGACCGTAAGCAACAGCAGTGGTGCCCCGTGCGGCTCAATTACACACGCACATGGATCTGCTCATGGGCTTCAGAAAAAAAAATGCTAACAGCACCCGGTATTCCCAGTCGGTCTCCCATCCAAGTACTAACCAAGTACTAACCGGGCCCTACCCCACTTAGCTTAGCTTCCGAGATCGGACGAGAACGGGCGTGTTCAGGGTGGTATGGCCGTAAGCGACAGCATCGGTGCCCCGTGCGGCCCAAGTACACGCACATAATGTAGATCTGCTCAGGGCTTCAGAAAAAAATTTGCTTACAGCACCCGGTATTCCCAGGCGGTCTCCCACCCAAGTACTAACCGGGCCCTACCCCGCTTAGCTTCGGAGATCGGACGAGATCGGGCGTTTTTAGGGTGGTATGGCCGTAAGCGACAGCAGCGGTGCCCCGTGCGGCCCAAGTACACGCACATGGATCTGCTCATGGGCTTCAGAAAAAAAATGCTTACAGCACCCGGTATTCCCAGGCGGTCTCTCCCATCCAAGTACTACCCCTACTCCGCTTAGCTTCCGAGATCAGGCGTGTTCAGGGTGGTATGGCCATAAGCGACAGCAGCGGTGCCCCGTGCGGCCTAAAAACACGCACATGGATCTGCTCATGGGCTTCAGAAAAAAATGCTAACAGCACCCGTTATTCCCAGGTGGTCTCCCAGCCAAGTACTAACCGGGCACTAGCCCGCTTAGCTTACGAGATCGGACGGAGATCGGGGCGTGTTCAGGGTGGTATTGCCCAAGTACATGCACATGGATTCCCTGCCAATGCAATATGCAGTGTTTCATGCCAGAGATTCCCAGCCAAGTCGCAATGTGTCATTGGGATTGCACTTTTGTTTCCCTAGTATGTTGTACTGTAGCTCAGGAATTATTTGGACACCTTACCACTGGCACCACATGCCTAGGTGGTGTAGTGGTGAGAGTAGTAGCCTTTCAAGCAGCGACCTGGGTTCGATTCCCTGCCAACGCAATACACTGTGTTTCATGCTAGAGATTCCCAGCCAAATCACAATGTATCATCGGGATTGCACTTTTGTTTCCCTTCTATGTTGTACTGTAGCTCAGGAATTAGTTGGACACCTTACCACTGGCACTACATGCCTAGGTGGTGTAGTGGTGGAGTAGCTGCCTTTCAAGCAGGCGACCCGGGTTCGATTCCCCGCCAATGCAAGTTATGTACTGCCAGAGTAACACCGCTCCTGAAGAAACCAACCCTGGACCCATCAGACTTAAAGAACTACAGGCCGGTATCACTCCTCTCCTTCCTCTCCCAAACCACTGAGCGTGTGGTCTCGAAACAACTCTCTGACCACCTCTCGCAGAATAACTTGCTGGATACCAGCCAGTCCGGATTCAAGAAGGCCCACTCCACGGAAACTGCACTCCTCGCCGTGACAGAAGCACTACATGCTGCCCAGGCCGCCTCCCAATCCGCGGTCCTGATTCTCCTGGACCTATCAGCAGAGTTCGACACAGTGAACCACCAGCTGCTCCTACACAACCTTGTGGGGCTTGGCATCAACGGGACAGCCCTCAGATGGTTCTCCTCCTACCTCACTGACCGGACCTACCAGGTCTCATGGAAAGGATTGCTGTCAACCCCCTGCACCCTTCAAACTGGGGTCCCACAGGGATCTGCTCATGGGCTTCAGAAAAAAAAAATGCTTACAGCACCCAGTATTCCCAGGCGGTCTCCCATCCAAGTACTAACCGGGCCCTACCCCGCTTAGCTTCCGAGATCGGACGAGATCGGGCGTGTTCAGGGTGGTATGGCCGCAAGCGACAGCAGCAGTGCCCCGTGCGGCCCAAGTACACGCACATGGATCTGCTCATGGGCTTCAGAAAAAAAAATGCTTACAGCACCCGGTATTCTCAGGCGGTCTCCCATCCAAGTACTAACCGGCCCTAGCCCACTTAGCTTACGAGATCTGACGAGATCGGGCGTGTTCAGGTTGGTATGGCCCAAGTACATGCACATGGATTCCCTGCCAATGCAATACGCAGTGTTTCATGCCAGAGATTCCCAGCCAAGTCGCAATGTGTCATTGGGAATGCACTTTTGTTTCCCTTGTATGTTGTACTGTAGCTCAGGAATTAGTTGGACACCTTACCACTGGCAGTACATGCCTAGGTGGTGTAGTGGTGAGAGTAGCTGCCTTTCAAGCAGGTGACCTGGGTTCGACTCCCTGCCAACGCAATACGCTGTTTCATGCCAGAGATTCCCAGCCAAATCGCAATGTATCATCGGGATTGCACTTTTGTTTCCCTTGTATGTTGTAATGTAGCTCAGGAATTAGTTGGACACCTTACCACTGGCAGTACATGCCTAGGTGGTGTAGTGGTGAGAGTAGCTGCCTTTCAAGCAGGCGACCCGGGTTCGATTCCTGAAGAAACCAACCCTGGACCCATCAGACGCAAAGAACTACAGACCGGTATCACTCCTCTCCTTCGTCTCCAAAACCACTGAGCGTGTGGTCTCGAAACAACTCTCTGACCACCTCTCGCAGAACAACTTGGTGGATACCAACCAGTCAGGATTCAAGAAGGCCCACTCCACAGAAACTGCACTCCTCGCCATGACAGAAGCACTACATGCTGCCCAAGCCGCCTCCCAATCCGCTGTCCTGATTCTCCTGGACCTATCAGCAGAGTTCGACACAGTGAACCACCAGCTGCTCCTACACAACCTTGTGGAGCTCGCATCAACGGGACAGCCCTCAGATGGTTCTCCTCCTACCTCACTGACCGTACCTACCAGGTCTCATGGAAAGGATTGCTGTCAACCCCTGCACCCTTCAAACTAAGGGTCCACAGGGATCCCCTCCTGTTCTCCCTATATACCAAGTCTCTCGGGACTATCATCACTGCCCACAACCTAAGTCCTCCTGCCTTGGTGGTGTAGTGGTGAGAGTAGCGCTCTCGTTTCCCTTGTATGTTGTACTGTAGCTTAGGAATTAGTTGGACACCTTACCACTGGGAGTACATGCCTTGGTGGTGTAGTGGTGAGAGTAGCACGCAGGCGACCCGGGTTCCATTCCCCCCCCAGCGCAATACGCTTTGTTTCATGCCAGAGATTCCCAGCCAATCGCATTGTTTTACGGATTAGACCCTTCATCACCCAAGAGTCAGCCAGCTTCTCATCCAGACAACAGTCATATCTAAACTGGACTACTGTAACTCCCTCCTTACTGGTCTACCGGCATGTGCACTTAAGCCCTCCGAATGATCCAAAATGCTGCAGCCCGTCTGGTCTTTAACCAGCCCAAATTCTCACATGTCACTCCGCTTCTCCGCTCCCTCCATTGGCTCCCAGTCGCTGCACGCACAGTGTTCAAAACTCTCACGCTTGCATTCAAAGCAACCAAAGGTTTGACTGCACCTTACCTCAGTGGCCTCATAAAACCCTTCAAGTCCTCCGCGCACTCCGATCAGCCGACACTGGGAAGCTGGCAGTAGCCCCACTAAAAACGCCTGGACAACCCTCCACGCGCCCCAAGCTCTTCTCCCAACTGGCCCCAAAACAATGGAATGAACTTCCCCCTGCAATCAGGACCTCAGACTCACTACCTATTTTCCGCCGCAGTCTTAAGACACACCTCTTCAGACTCCATCTCAGCCCATAGCACTTGTATTATATACCAACCCACAGTACTTGCTGCAATGACTTATATAGGTTGCCTAATGTGTTACAATGTTTTTAGCGCGTCATTGTATGTTGTAAAATGTATTGTAAATCCAGATTAAATTGTAAACTTTTTACCATTGTAAGTCGCTCTGGATCAAGAGCGTCTGCTAAATGCCTAAATTGTAATTGTAAATTGCTGTGTTTCATGCCAGAGATTCCCAGCCAAGTCGCAATGTGTCATCGCGATTGCACTTGTTTCCCTTGTATGTTGTGCTGTAGCTCAGGAATTAGTTGGACACCTTACCACTGGGAGTACATGCCTTGGTGGTGTAGTGGTGAAAGTAGCTGCCTTTCAAGCAGGCGACCCGGGTTCGATTCCCCGCCAACGCAATACGCTGTGTTTCATGCCAGAGATTCCCAGCCAAGTTGCGATGTCTCATCGGGATTGCACTTTTGTTTCCCTTGTATGTTGTACTGTAGCTCAGGAATTAGTTGGACACCTTACCACTGGCAGTACATGCCTTGGTGATGTAGTGGTGAGAGTAGCTGCCTTTCAAGCAGGTGCCCGTGGTTCGATTCCCCGTCAACGCAATACGCTGTGTTTCATGTCAGAGATTCCAGCCAAGTTGCAATGTGTTATCGGGATTGCACTTTTGTTTCCTTTGTATGTTCTACTGTAGCTCAGGAATTAGTTGGACACCTTACCACTGGCAGTACATTCCTTGGTGGTGTAGTGGTGAGAGTAGCTGCCTTTCAAGCAGGCGACCCGGGTTCGATTCCCGCCAACGCAATACGCTGTGTTTCATGCCAGAGATTCGCCGCCAAGTCACAATTGTCATCGGGATGCACTTTTTTTTCCTTTGTATGTTGTACTGAGCTCAGGAATTAGTTGGACACCTTACCACTGGCAGTACATGCCTTGGTGGTGTAGTGGTGAGAGTAGCTGCCTTTCAAGCAGGCGATCCGGGTTCGGTTCCCTGCTAAAGCAATACGCAGTGTTTCATGCAAAGATTCCCAGCCAAGTCGGAATATGTCACCGGGATTGCGCTTTTGTTTCCTTTGTATGTTGTACTGTAGCTCAGGAATTAGTTGGACACCTTACCACTAGCAGTACATGCCTTGGTGGTGTAGTGGTGAGTAGCTGCCTTTCACGCGGGGGCCGGTCGCGGATAGCTGGCACAGACAAACAGCCAATGAAACACACCCTGCCTCGGCTGCCAGAATTTTGCACTGTTCTCTGTTAGAGATCTGGAGAGATCTGGAGATGGGTGTTCGATTCCCACTCAAGGAAGATAGAATCAGTCAGTTTTTGAACAGTTAATGTGATATTTAATGTGACAATGGATGTAAAATTACCAAAACATATATTTTGAGTTATAATAGTACCAGTGTGTGTGTGTGTGTGTGACTTACTTCTCTGCCCTTGATTTTCTATAATGGTTATTTTTTACATTGTTAGTAGCTAATATTCAATTAATAAGTCATATTCTTTCTTCTTAGATGACCAATCTGGAAGAAGCAGCTTTCTATCGGCACGCAAGGAAGTGCAAAATAAAAACCTGTTGTCAGACCCTACTAGGACTGACATGGCCCCTGCTTGACTTTGCATTATTACTAAAATAATAAGCTGTGCATGTATTGTTATGTTTGAACCATTGATTGTTGTTGTTTACCTGTTGTTGTTATCTGTTGTATTGCTAATGGAATTTATTATTCTCCTGTAAGGAGTCCTGTAGTTAAACTCAAGCTCTCATTGTCATCTATTGTAATTTGTTCCTATTCACAATGATCACTTTTAGTTTTCTTGCTAAAGGTAAAAATGCAGTGCTCAAATATTGTTAAACATCATCTTTTTCTGTCTATGTTTGACACCATCATCATGAAGACTCCAGTACTAATAAACATTTATTCCCTCAAAAATGCTGTCAATGATTTTTTTTAAACACTGTCTGTGTTTACTAACACTCTGTAGGGAGGCTAGAGACTTAGACTTGGTACAATGAATCTGAAATGTTTAAATGTTGTGAAAATAGCTGATCAGCACTCTCTCTCCCAATCCCTCAGGCGTTGATACTGAAGATGATGATGCTGAAGCAGGGGTCCACCTTGAATCGGCAGGCAGCTCCCCTCTTCTGTAGGGGAGAGCCAGCAGAGGAGAAGGGTGAGTGGACAATCTTATGGAGGAAAGTGTGGGACTAGTGGACAATTTGTCTGTGAACTCTCACAGCAAAGGAACCTGTGCACATAAAAAAAGCAAGATGATGTTCAATGTGTAAACCTTCAGCAGACCATTTAAAACACCAACACCATTCAGTGACCGGTATATGAGGCAGCAAGTCATCACGTTTCTGTAGTGCACTGGACACTGTCTGTGTGACCCCACTTCTGCATCACCTCTTACAGGGAGGCGATGCAGAAGCGCCGCCTCACAGACTGTTTGTGGGTTTTCATTCAACAGTATTAATTTTCACACTTGCTGCAGTTTGGTACACTACATTAGATGAAAGTTTCTCCCAAATAGTGTGTGTGTGTGTGTGTGTGTGTGTGTGTGTGTGTGTGTGTGTGTGTGTGTGTGTGCGTGTGGTGTGTGAGTGTGTGTGGGTGTGTGTGTGTGTGGGGGTGTGTGTGTGTGTGTGGTGTGTGTGTGTGTGTGTGTGTGTGTGTGTGTGTGTGTGTGTGTGTTATGGTTGTGTTTACAAGCTGTGGTATACAGTAACATATTGATATGATATATGATGTATTAATGTGATAGACCATATATAGTGGGTTTTAAGTG
>CM076980.1:49268408-49278697 GCA_039105355.1 Benthosema pterotum | reverse complement strand
AAGCTAAGCGGGGTAGGGCCCGTTTAGTACTTGGATGGGAGGACCGCCTGGGAATACCGGGTGCTGTAAGCATTTTTTTTTCTGAAGCCCATGAGCAGATCCATGTGCGTGTACTTGGGCCGCCGGGGCACTACCGCTGTCGCTTACGGCCAACCCCTGAACACGCCCCGATCTTGTCCGATCTCGGAAGCTAAGCGGGGTAGGGCCCGGTTAGTATCTTGGATGGGAGACGCCTGGGAATCCGGGTGCTGTAAGCTTTTTTTTTCTGAAGCCATGAGCAGATCCATGTCCGTGTACTTGGGGCCGCACAGGGCACTGCTGCTGTCGCTTACGGCCATACCACCCTGAACACGCCTGATCTCGTCCGATCTCGGAAGCTATGCGAGGTAGGGCCCGGTTAGTACTTGGATGGGAGAACGCCTGGGAATACCGGGTGCTGTAAGCATTTTTTTTTTTCTGAAGCCATGAGCAGATCCATGTGCGTGTACTTGGGCCGCACGGGGGCACTGCTGCCTTCACTTACGGCCATACCACCCTGAACACGCCCGATCTCGTCCGATCTCGGAAGCTAAGCGGGGTAGGCCTGGTTAGCACTTGGATGGGAGACCGCCTGGGAATACGGGGTGCTGTAAGCAGTTTTTTTTTTTTCTAAAGCCCATGAGCAGATACATGTGCGTGTACTTGGGCCGCACGGGGCACTGCTGCTGTCGCTTACGGCCATACCACCTCACACGCCCGATCTCGTCCGATCTTGAAGCTAAGCGGGGTAGGGCCCGGTTAGTACTTGGATGGGAGACGCCTGGGAATTACCGGGTGCTGTAAGCATTTTTTTTTTCTGAAGCCCATGAGCAGATCCATGTGGCCGCACGGGGCACTGCTGCTGTCGCTTACAGCCATACCCCCTGAACACGCCCGATCTCGTCCGATCTCGGAAGCTAAGCGGGGTAGGCCCGGTTAATACTTTGGATGGGAGAAACCGGCTGGGGGGGGGGGGGAATACCGGTGTGCTGTAAGCATTTTTTTTCTGAAGCCCATGAGCAGATCCATGTGCGTGTACTTGGGCCGCACGGGGCACTGCTGCTTTCGCTTACGGCCATACCACCTGAACACGGCCGATCTCGTCTGATCTTGGAAGCTAAGCGGGGTAGGGCCTGGTTAGTACTTGGATGGGAGACCGCTGGGAATACTGGGTGCTGTAAGCATTTTTTTTTTGAAGCCCATGAGCAGATCCATGTGTGTGTACTTGGCCACAGGGGCACTGCTGCTGTCGCTTACGGCCATACCACCTGAACACGATCTCCGATCTCGTCCGATCTCAGAAGCTAAGGGGGTAGGGCCCGGTTAGTACTTGGATGGGAGACCGCTGGGAATCCCGGGTGCTGTAAGCAGTTTTTTTTTCTGAAGCCCATGAGCAGATCCATGTGCGTGTACTTGGGCCGCACGGGGCACTACTGCTGTCGCTTACGGCATACCACCTGAACACGCCCGATCTCGTCCGATCTCGGAAGCTAAGCGGGGTAGGGCCGGTTAGTACTTGGATGGGAGACCGCCTGGGAATACTGGGTGCTGTAAGCATTTTTTTTTTCTGAAGCCCATGAGCAGATCCATGTGCGTGTACTTGGGCCGCACGGGGCACTGCTGCTGTCGCTTATGGCCATACCACCCTGAACACGCCCGATCTCGTCCGATCTCGGAAGCTAAGCGGGGTTGGGCCGGTTAGTACTTGGATGGGAGACCGCCTGGGAATACCGGGTGCTGTAAGGATTTTTTTTGAAGCCCATGAGCAGATCCATGTGCGTGTACTTGGGCCGCACGGGGCACTGCTGCTGTCGCTTACGGCCATACCACCTTAACACGCCCGATCTCGTCCGATCTCGGAAGCTAAGCGGGGTAAGGCCCGGTTAGTACTTGGATGGGAGACGCCTGGGAATACCGGGTGCTGTAAGCATTTTTTTTTCTTGAAGCCCATGAGCAGATCCATGTGCGTGTACTTGGGCCGCACGGGGCACTGCTGCTGTCGCTTACGGCCATACCACCCTGAACACGCCCGATCTCGGAAGCTAAGCGGGGTAGGGCCCGGTTAGTACTTGGATGGGAGACCGCCTGGGAATACGGGGTGCTGTAAGCATTTTTTTTTTCTGAAGCCCATGAGCAGATCCATGTGCGTGTACTTGGGCCGCACGGGGCACTGCTGCTGTCGCTTACGGCCATACCACCCTGAACACGCCGATCTCGTCCGATCTCGGAAGCTAAGCGGGGTACGGCCCGGTTAGTACTTGGATGGGAGACCGCCTGGGAATACTGGTGCTGTAAGCATTTTTTTCTGAAGCCATGAGCAGATCCATGTGTGTGTAATTGGGCCACAGGGGCACTGCTGCTGTCGCTTAGGCCATACCACTGAACACGCCCGATCTTGTCCGATCTCGGAAGCTAAGCGGGTAGGGCCCGGTTAGTACTTGGATGGGAGACCGCCTGGGAATACCGGGTGCTGTAAGCATTTTTTTTTTTTCTGAGCCCATGAGCAGATCCATGTGCGTGTACTTGGGCCGCACTGGGCACTGCTGCTGTCGCTTACGGCCACTACCACCCTGAACACGCCCGATCTCGTCCGATCTCGGAAGCTAAGTGGGGTAGGGCCGGTTAGTACTTGGATGGGAGACGCTGGGAATACGGGTGCTGTAAGCATTTTTTTTTCTGAAGCCCATGAGCAGATCCACGTGCGTGTACTTGGGCCGCACAGGGCACCACTGCTTTCGCTTACGGCCACACCACCTGAACACGTCCGATTTGTCAGATCTCGCAAGCTAAGCGGGGTAGGGCCCGGTTAATACTTGGATGGGAGACCGCCTGGGAATACCGGGTGCTGTAAGCATCTTTTTTTTTCTGAAGCCCATGAGCAGATCCATGTGCGTGTACTTGGGCCGCACGGGGCACCACTGCTTTCTTTACGGCCACACCACCCTGAACACGTCAGATCTCGGAAGCTAAGCGGGGTAGGGCCCGGTTAGTACTTGGATGGGAGACCACCTGGGAATAAAATGAGGCTCTTCCCGTTTGATGGCCAACAGTGGGGCTCTGTGGCGCAATGGATAGCGCATTGGACTTCTAGGCATGTCGATAAAGATATTCAAAGGTTGTCGGTTCGAATCCTACCAGAGTCACAAGCACACGTACGGATCTTGTTACTTTTCAAATGAAACAAAATTCCATGTTTTTCACAATAGGCTGTACCAAACCAGGCAAAAGTGAAGAAATATCAACTATGCGCCAGGTCTCTGTGGCGCAATAGGCTAGCGCGTTTGGCTGTTAACCGAGAGGATGGTGGTTCGAGCCCACCAGGGACGAATGGTGATGCAAGAGGATTATTGTGAGTCCAGCAAGAGACACAACCATAGAGCTGCCGTTGTTTTCAAGTAAAAAAACCTAAACATTTTTCTCAGAATAGTCTGTACCCAACCAGGCACAAAGAAAAGAAATATCACACAAGATAGAAGTCTCTGTGGCGCAATAGGCTAGAGCGCTCGGCTGTTAACCGAGAGGATGGTGGTTCGAGCCCACCCAGGGACGGTATACTGTGTACCAGAGAAGGGGCGGTGCGCTGTACTGGGGGAGGAAGAAGTGGAAGGAGGCATGCTGAACCAGAGGAGGTAGGAGGCGTGCTGTGCCAGGGGAGGAAGATGCAGAAGGAGGTGTGCTGAGCCAGGAGGTGGGAGGCACACCGTGCCGGGGGAGGAAGATGCAGAAGGAGGCGCGCTGAACCAGAGGTGGCGGGAGGCACGCTGTGCCAGGGGGGGAAGAAGCAGAAGGAGGCGCGCTAAACCAGGGTTGTTGTGAGGCACGCTGTGCCGGAGGAGGAAGATGCAGAAGAAAGCTCGCTGAACCAGAGGAGGTGGGAGGCACGCTGTGCCAGGGGAGGAAGATGCAGAAGGAGGCGCGCTGAACCGGAGGTGGTCGGAGGCACGCTGTGCCAGAGGAGGAAGATGCAGAAGCGGGCGCACTGAACCAGAGGTGGTGGGAGGCACGCTGTGCCAGAGGAGGAAGATGCAGAAGGAGGCGCGCTGAACCAGTGGTGGTGTGAGGCACGCTGTGCCGGGGGGGGGGGGATGCAGAAAGAGGCGGGCTGAACCAGAGGTGGGAGGCACACTGTACCAGAGGTAGGAGGCATGCTGTGCCGGAGGTGGGACATGCTGGACCAAAGGAGGAAGACGTGGAAGGAGGCGCGTAGCACCGGAGAAGGGTGGCTTGCTGTACCCGAGGAAGGAGATGGCTGGGGGAGCGTGCTGCTCCAGAGGTGGGAGATGCAGAGGGAGGTGCGCTGCAGGGGGTGTAAGGAAGCGTGCAGTGTGGGGAGGGAGGCAGCTGAGCCGAGAGAGATCTCAGAAGCTAAGCGGGGTAGGGCCCGGTTAGTACTTGGATGGGAGACCGCCTGGGAATACCGGGTGCTGTAAGCATTTTTTTTTTCTGAAGCCCATGAGCAGATCCATGTGCGTGTACTTGGGCCGCACGGGGCACTGCTGCTGTCGCTTACGGCCATACCACCCTGAACACGCCCGATCTCGTCCGATCTCGGAAGCTAAGTGGGGTAGGGCACGGTTAGTACTTGGATGGGAGACCGCCTGGCAATACCGGGTGCTGTAAGCATTTTTTTTTCTGAAGCCCATGAGCAGATCCATGTGCGTGTACTTGGGCCGCATGGGGCACTGCTGCTGTTGCTTACGGCCATACCACCCTGAACACGCCCGATCTGTCCGATCTCGGAAGCTAAGCGGGTTAGGGCCGGTTAGTACTTGGATGGTAGACCGCCTGGGAATACCGGTGCTGTAAGCATTTTTTTTTTCTGAAGCCCATGAGCAGATCCATGTGCGTGTACTTGGGCCGCACGGGGCACTGCTGCTGTCCCTTACGGCCATACCACCCTGAACACGCCCGATCTCGTCCGATCTCGGAAGCTAAGCGGGGTAGGGCCCGGTTAGTACTTGGATGGGAGACCGCCTGGGAATACCGGGTGCTGTAAGCATTTTTTTTTCTGAAGCCCATGAGCAGATCCATGTGTGTGTACTTGGGCCGCACGGGGCACTGCTGCTGTCGCTTACGGCCATACCACCCTGAAACCCGGCGCCCGATCTTGTCCGATCTCGGAAGCTAAGCGGGGGTAGGGCCCGTTTAGTACTTGGATGGGAGACCGCCTGGGAATACCGGGTGCTGTAAGCATTTTTTTTTCTGAAGCCCATGAGCAGATCCATGTGCGCGTGTACTTGGGCCGCACGGGGCACTACCGCTGTCGCTTACGGCCATACCACCCTGAACACGCCCGATCTTGTCCGATCTCGGAAGCTAAGCGGGGGTAGGGCCGGTTAGTACTTGGATGGGAGACGCCTGGGAATCCGGGTGCTGTAAGCATTTTTTTTTCTGAAGCCCATGAGCAGATCCATGTCCGTGTACTTGGGCCGCACAGGGCACTGCTGCTGTCGCTTACGGCCATACCACCCTGAACACGCCCTGATCTCGTCCGATCTCGGAAGCTATGCGGGGTAGGGCCGGTTAGTACTTGGATGGGAGACCGCCTGGGAATACCGGGTGCTGTAAGCATTTTTTTTTTCTGAAGCCATGAGCAGATCCATGTGCGTGTACTTGGGCCGCACGGGGCACTGCTGCTTCACTTACGGCCATACCACCCTGAACACGCCCGATCTCGTCCGATCTCGGAAGCTAAGCGGGGTAGGGCCTGGTTAGCACTTGGATGGGAGACCGCCTGGGAATACCGGGTGCTGTAAGCAGTTTTTTTTTTTTCTAAAGCCCATGAGCAGATACATGTGCGTGTACTTGGGCCGCACGGGGCACTGCTGCTGTCGCTTACGGCCATACCACCCTGAACACGCCCGATCTCGTCCGATCTTGGAAGCTAAGCGGGGGTAGGGCCGGTTAGTACTTGGATGGGAGACCGCCTGGGAATACCGGGTGCTGTAAGCATTTTTTTTTCTGAAGCCCATGAGCAGATCCATGTGGCCGCACGGGGCACTGCTGCTGTCGCTTACGGCCATACCACCCTGAACACGCCCGATCTCGTCCGATCTCGGAAGCTAAGCGGGGTAGGGCCCGGTTAATACTTGGATGGGAGACCGCCTGGGAATACCGGGTGCTGTAAGCATTTTTTTTCTGAAGCCCATGAGCAGATCCATGTGCGTGTACTTGGGCCGCACGGGGCACTGCTGCTGTCGCTTACGGCCATACCACCCTGAACACGCCCGATCTCGTCTGATCTTGGAAGCTAAGCGGGGTAGGGCCCGGTTAGTACTTGGATGGGAGACCGCCTGGGAATACTGGGTGCTGTAAGCATTTTTTTTTTTCTGAAGCCCATGAGCAGATCCATGTGCGTGTACTTGGGCCGCACGGGGCACTGCTGCTGTCGCTTACGGCCATACCACCCTGAACACGCCCGATCTCGTCCGATCTCGGAAGCTAAGCGGGGTAGGGCCCGGTTAGTACTTGGATGGGAGACCGCCTGGGAATACCGGGTGCTGTAAGCAGTTTTTTTTTCTGAAGCCCATGAGCAGATCCATGTGCGTGTACTTGGGCCGCACGGGGCACTGCTGCTGTCGCTTACGGCCATACCACCCTGAACACGCCCGATCTCGTCCGATCTCGGAAGCTAAGCGGGGTAGGGCCCGGTTAGTACTTGGATGGGAGACCGCCTGGGAATACTGGGTGCTGTAAGCATTTTTTTTTCTGAAGCCCATGAGCAGATCCATGTGCGTGTACTTGGGCCGCACGGGGCACTGCTGCTGTCGCTTACGGCCATACCACCCTGAACACGCCCGATCTCGTCCGATCTCGGAAGCTAAGCGGGGTAGGGCCCGGTTAGTACTTGGATGGGAGACCGCCTGGGAATACCGGGTGCTGTAAGCATTTTTTTTTCTGAAGTCCATGAGCAGATCCATGTGCGTGTACTTGGGCCGCACGGGGCACTGCTGCTGTCGCTTACGGCCATACCACCCTGAACACGCCCGATCTCGTCCAATCTCGGAAGCTAAGCGGGGTAGGGCCCGGTTAGTACTTGGATGGGAGACCGCCTGGGAATACCGGGTGCTGTAAGCAGCTTTTTTTTTTCTGAAGCCCATGAGCAGATCCATGTGCGTGTACTTGGGCCGCACGGGGCACTGCTGCTGTCGCTTACGGCCATACCACCCTGAACACGCCCGATCTCGGAAGCTAAGCGGGGTAGGGCCCGGTTAGTACTTGGATGGGAGACCGCCTGGGAATACCGGGTGCTGTAAGCATTTTTTTTTCTGAAGCCCATGAGCAGATCCATGTGCGTGTACTTGGGCCGCACGGGGCACTCCTGCTGTCGCTTACGGCCATACCACCCTGAACACGCCCGATCTCGTCCGATCTCGGAAGCTAAGCGGGGTAGGGCCCGGTTAGTACTTGGATGGGAGACCGCCTGGGAATACCGGGTGCTGTAAGCATTTTTTTTTTCTGAAGCCCATGAGCAGATCCATGTGCGTGTACTTGGGCCGCACGGGGCACTGCTGCTGTCGCTTACGGCCATACCACCCTGAACACGCCCGATCTCGTCCGATCTCGGAAGCTAAGCGGGGTAGGGCCCGGTTAGTACTTGGATGGGAGACCGCCTGGGAATACCGGGTGCTGTAAGCATTTTTTTTTCTGAAGCCCATGAGCAGATCCATGTGCGTGTACTTGGGCCGCACGGGGCACTGCTGCTGTCGCTTACGGCCATACCACCCTGAACACGCCCGATCTCGCCCGATCTCGTCCGATCTCGGAAGCTAAGCGGGGTAGGTCCCGGTTAGTACTTGGATGGGAGACCGCCTGGGAATACCTGGTGCTGTAAGCATTTTTTTTCTGAAGCCCATGAGCAGATCCATGTGCGTGTACTTGGGCCGCACGGGGCACTGCTGCTGTCGCTTACGGCCATACCACCCTGAACACGCCCGATCTCGGAAGCTAAGCGAGGTAGGGCCGGTTAGTACTTGGATGGGAGACCGCCTGGGAATACCGGGTGCTGTAAGCATTTTTTTTTCTGAAGCCCATGAGCAGATCCATGTGCGTGTACTTGATCTTTCAATGGGTTTCAGGCTATAGTTGGTTCCAATATCAAACTCCTGGTGTGTGGCTGTTAAATTCAATAAAATGAGCCTCTTCCTGTTTGATGGCCAACGGTGGGGCTCTGTGGTGCAATGGATAGCGCATTGGACTTCTAGGCATGTCGATAAAGATATTCAAAGGTTGTGGGTTCGAGTCCCACCAGAGTCACAAGCACACGTACGGAACTTGTGCACTTTTCAAATGAAACAAAAATCCATGTTTTTTACAATAGGCTGTACCAAACCAGGCAAAAGTGAAGAAATATCAACTATGCGCCAGGTCTCTGTGGCGCAATAGGCTAGCGCGCTCGGCTGTTAACCGAGAGGATGGTGGTTCGAGCCCACCCAGGGACGAATGGTGATGCAACAGGATTATTGTGAGTCCAGCGAGAGACACAACCATAGAGCTGCCGTTGTTTTCAAGTAAAAAAACCTAAACATTTTTCTCAGAATAGTCTGTACCCAACCAGGCACAAAGAAAAGAAATATCACACAAGATAGAAGTCTCTGTGGCGCAATAGGCTAGCGCGCTCGGCTGTTAACCGAGAGGATGGTGGTTCGAGCCCACCCAGGGACGGTATACTGTGTACCAGAGAAGGGGCGGTGCGCTGTACTGGGGGAGGAAGAAGTGGAAGGAGGCATGCTGAACCAGAGGAGGTAGGAGGCGTGCTGTGCCAGGGGAGGAAGATGCAGAAGGAGGTGTGCTGAGCCAGGAGGTGGGAGGCACACCGTGCCGGGGGAGGAAGATGCAGAAGGAGGCGCGCTGAACCAGAGGTGGCGGGAGGCACGCTGTGCCAGGGGGGGAAGAAGCAGAAGGAGGCGCGCTAAACCAGGGTTGGTGTGAGGCACGCTGTGCCGGAGGAGGAAGATGCAGAAGAAAGCTCGCTGAACCAGAGGAGGTCGGAGGCACGCTGTGCCAGGGGAGGAAGATGCAGAAGGAGGCGCGCTGAACCGGAGGTGGTCGGAGGCACGCTGTGCCAGGGGAGGAAGATGCAGAAGGAGGTGCGCTGAACAGAGGTGGTGGGAGGCACGCTGTGCCAGAGGAGGAAAATGCAGAAGAAGGCGCACTGAACCAGAGGTGGTGGGAGGCACGCTGTGCCAGAGGAGGAAGATGCAGAAGGAGGCGCGCTGAACCAGTGGTGGTGTGAGGCACGCTGTGCCGGGGGGGGGATGCAGAAAGACCAAAGGAGGAAGACGTGGAAGGAGGCGCGTAGCACCGGAGAAGGGTGGCTTGCTGTACCCGAGGAAGGAGATGCAGAGGGAGCGTGCTGCTCCAGAGGTGGGAGATGCAGAGGGAGGTGCGCTGCAGGGGGTGTAAGGAAGCGTGCAGTGTGGGGAGGGAGGCAGCTGAGCCGAGAGAGATCTCAGAAGCTAAGCGGGGTAGGGCCCGGTTAGTACTTGGATGGGAGACCGCCTGGGAATACCGGGTGCTGTAAGCATTTTTTTTTCTGAAGCCCATGAGCAGATCCATGTGCGTGTACTTGGGCCGCACGGGGCACTGCTGCTGTCGCTTACGGCCATACCACCCTGAACACGCCCGATCTCGTCCGATCTCGGAAGCTAAGCGGGGTACGGCCCGGTTAGTACTTGGATGGGAGACCGCCTGGAAATACCGGGTGCTGTAAGCACTTTTTTTTCTGAAGCCCATGAGCAGATCCATGTGCGTGTACTTGGGCCACACGGGGCACTGCTGCTGTCGCTTACGGCCATACCACCCTGAAAAAGCCCGATCTCGTCCGATCTCGGAAGCTAAGCGGGGTAGGGCCCGGTTAGTACTTGGATGGGAGACCGCCTGGGAATACCGGGTGCTGTAAGCATTTTTTTTTTCTGAAGCCCATGAGCAGATCCATGTGCGTGTACTTGGGCCGCACGGGGCACTGCTGCTGTCGCTTACGGCCATACCACCCTGAACACGCCCGATCTCGTCTGATCTCGGAAGCTAAGCGGGGTAGGGCCCGGTTAGTACTTGGATGGGAGACCGCCTGGGAATACCGGGTGCTGTAAGCAGTTTTTTTTTCTGAAGCCCATGAGCAGATCCATGTGCGTGTACTTGGGCCGCACGGGGCACTGCTGCTGTCGCTTACGGCCATACCACCCTGAACACGCCCGATCTCGTCCGATCTCGGAAGCTAAGCGGGGTAGGGCCCGGTTAGTACTTGGATGGGAGACCGCCTGGGAATACCT
>CM076980.1:49155908-49263408 GCA_039105355.1 Benthosema pterotum | reverse complement strand
TGAACCAGTGGTGGTGTGAGGCACGCTGTGCCGGGGGGGGGATGCAGAAAGACCAAAGGAGGAAGACGTGGAAGGAGGCGCGTAGCACCGGAGAAGGGTGGCTTGCTGTACCCGAGGAAGGAGATGCAGAGGGAGCGTGCTGCTCCAGAGGTGGGAGATGCAGAGGGAGGTGCGCTGCAGGGGGTGTAAGGAAGCGTGCAGTGTGGGGAGGGAGGCAGCTGAGCCGAGAGAGATCTCAGAAGCTAAGCGGGGTAGGGCCCGGTTAGTACTTGGATGGGAGACCGCCTGGGAATACCGGGTGCTGTAAGCATTTTTTTTTCTGAAGCCCATGAGCAGATCCATGTGCGTGTACTTGGGCCGCACGGGGCACTGCTGCTGTCGCTTACGGCCATACCACCCTGAACACGCCCGATCTCGTCCGATCTCGGAAGCTAAGCGGGGTACGGCCCGGTTAGTACTTGGATGGGAGACCGCCTGGGAATACCGGGTGCTGTAAGCACTTTTTTTTCTGAAGCCCATGAGCAGATCCATGTGCGTGTACTTGGGCCACACGGGGCACTGCTGCTGTCGCTTACGGCCATACCACCCTGAAAAAGCCCGATCTCGTCCGATCTCGGAAGCTAAGCGGGGTAGGGCCCGGTTAGTACTTGGATGGGAGACCGCCTGGGAATACCGGGTGCTGTAAGCATTTTTTTTTTCTGAAGCCCATGAGCAGATCCATGTGCGTGTACTTGGGCCGCACGGGGCACTGCTGCTGTCGCTTACGGCCATACCACCCTGAACACGCCCGATCTCGTCTGATCTCGGAAGCTAAGCGGGGTAGGGCCCGGTTAGTACTTGGATGGGAGACCGCCTGGGAATACCGGGTGCTGTAAGCAGTTTTTTTTTCTGAAGCCCATGAGCAGATCCATGTGCGTGTACTTGGGCCGCACGGGGCACTGCTGCTGTCGCTTACGGCCATACCACCCTGAACACGCCCGATCTCGTCCGATCTCGGAAGCTAAGCGGGGTAGGGCCCGGTTAGTACTTGGACGGGAGACCGCCTGGGAATACCTGGTGCTGTAAGCATTTTTTTTTCTGAAGCCCATGAGCAGATCCATGTGCGTGTACTTGGGCCGCACGGGGCACTGCTGCTGTCGCTTACGGCCATACCACCCTGAACACGCCCGATCTCGTCCGATCTCGGAAGCTAAGCGGGGTAGGGCCCGGTTAGTTCTTGGATGGGAGACCGCCTGGGAATACCGGGTGCTGTAAGCATTTTTTTTTTCTGAAGCCCATGAGCAGATCCATGTGCGTGTACTTGGGCCGCACGGGGCACTGCTGCTGTCGCTTACGGCCATACCACCCTGAACACGCCCGATCTCGTCCGATCTCGGAAGCTAAGCGGGGTAAGGCCCGGTTAGTACTTGGATGGGAGACCGCCTGGGAATACCGGGTGCTGTAAGCATTTTTTTTCTGAAGCCCATGAGCAGATCCATGTGCGTGTACTTGGGCCGCACAGGGCACTGCTGCTGTCGCTTACGGCCATACCACCCTGAACACGCCCAATCTCGTCCGATCTCGGAAGCTAAGCGGGGTAGGGCCCGGTTAGTACTTGGATGGGAGACCGCCTGGGAATACCTGGTGCTGTAAGCATTTTTTTTCTGAAGCCCATGAGCAGATCCATGTGCGTGTACTTGGGCCGCACGGGGCACTGCTGCTGTCGCTTACGGCCATACCACCCTGAACACGCCCGATCTCGTCCGATCTCGGAAGCTAAGCGGGGTAGGGCCCGGTTAGTACTTGGATGGGAGACCGCCTGGGAATACCGGGTGCTGTAAGCATTTTTTTTTCTGAAGCCCATGAGCAGATCCATGTGCGTGTACTTGGGCCGCACGGGGCACTGCTGCTGTCGCTTATGGCCATACCACCCTGAACACGCCCGATCTCGTCCGATCTCGGAAGCTAAGCGGGGTAGGGCCCGGTTAGTATTTGGATGGGAGACCGCCTGGGAATACCGGGTGCTGTAAGCATTTTTTTTTTCTGAAGCCCATGAGCAGATCCATGTGCGTGTACTTGGGCTGCACGGGGCACTGCTGCTGTCGCTTACGGCCATACCACCCTGAACACGCCCGATCTCGTCCGATCTCGGAAGCTAAGCGGGGTAAGGCCCGGTTAGTACTTGGATGGGAGACCGCCTGGGAATACCGGGTGTTGTAAGCATTTTTTTTTCTGAAGCCCATGAGCAGATCCATGTGCGTGTACTTGGGCCGCACGGGGCACTGCTGCTGTCGCTTACGGCCATACCACCCTGAACACGCCCGATCTCGTCCGATCTCGGAAGCTAAGCGGGGTAGGGCCCGGTTACTACTTGGATGGGAGACCGCCTGGGAATACCGGGTGCTGTAAGGATTTTTTTTTCTGAAGCCCATGAGCAGATCCATGTGCGTGTACTTGGGCCGCACGGGGCACTGCTGCTGTCGCTTACGGCCATACCACCCTGAACACGCCCGATCTCGCCCGATCTCGTCCGATCTCAGAAGCTAAGCGGGGTAGGGCCCGGTTAGTACTTGGATGGGAGACCGCCTGGGAATCCCGGGTGCTGTAAGCATTTTTTTTTCTGAAGCCCATGAGCAGATCCATGTGCGTGTACTTGGGCCGCACGGGGCACTGCTGCTGTCGCTTACGGCCATACCACCCTGAACACGCCCGATCTTGTCCGATCTCGGAAGCTAAGCGGGGTAGGGCCCGGTTAGTACTTGGATGGGAGACCGCCTGGGAATACCTGGTGCTGTAAGCATTTTTTTTCTGAAGCCCATGAGCAGATCCATGTGCGTGTACTTGGGCCGCACGGGGCACTGCTGCTGTCGCTTACGTCAATACCACCCTGAACACGCCCGATCTTGTCCGATCTCGGAAGCTAAGCGGGGTAGGGCCCGGTTAGTACTTGGATGGGAGACCGCCTGGGAATACCAGGTGCTGTAAGCATTTTTTTTTCTGAAGCCCATGAGCAGATCCATGTGCGTGTACTTGGGCCGCACGGGGCACTGCTGCTGTCGCTTACGGCCATACCACCCTGAACACGCCCGATCTCGTCTGATCTCGGAAGCTAAGCGGGGTAGGGCCTGGTTAGTACTTGGATGGGAGACCGCCTGGGAATACCGGGTGCTCTAAGCAATTTTTTTTTTCTGAAGCCCATGAGCAGATCCATGTGCGTGTACTTGGGCCGCACGGGGCACTGCTGCTGTCGCTTACGGCCATACCACCCTGAACACGCCCGATCTCGTCTGATCTCGGAAGCTAAGCGGGGTAGGGCCTGGTTAGTACTTGGATGGGAGACCGCCTGGGAATACCGGGTGCTCTAAGCATTTTTTTTTTCTGAAGCCCATGAGCAGATCCATGTGCGTGTACTTGGACGCACGGGGCACTGCTGCTGTCGCTTACGGCCATACCACCCTGAACACGCCCGATCTCGTCTGATCTCGGAAGCTAAGCGGGGTAGGGCCCGGTTAGTACTTGGATGGGAGACCGCCTGGGAATACCGGGTGCTGTAAGCAGTTTTTTTTTTCTGAAGCCCATGAGCAGATCCATGTGCGTGTACTTGGGCCGCACGGGGCACTGCTGCTGTCGCTTACGGCCATACCACCCTGAACACGCCCGATCTCGTCCGATCTCGGAAGCTAAGCGGGGTAGGGCCCGGTTAGTACTTGGATGGGAGACCGCCTGGGAATACCTGGTGCTGTAAGCATTTTTTTTTCTGAAGCCCATGAGCAGATCCATGTGCGTGTACTTGGGCCGCACTGGGCACTGCTGCTGTCGCTTACGGCCATACCACCCTGAACACGCCCGATCTCGTCCGATCTCGGAAGCTAAGCGGGGTAAGGCCCGGTTAGTACTTGGATGGAAGACCGCCTGGGAATACCGGGTGCTGTAAGCATTTTTTTTCTGAAGCCCATGAGCAGATCCATGTGCGTGTACTTGGGCCGCACGGGGCACTGCTGCTGTCGCTTACGGCCATACCACCCTGAACACGCCCGATCTCGTCCGATCTCGGAAGCTAAGCGGGGTAGGGCCCGGTTACTACTTGGATGGGAGACCGCCTGGGAATACCGGGTGCTGTAAGCATTTTTTTTCTGAAGCCCATGAGCAGATCCATGTGCGTGTACTTGGGCCGCACGGAGCACTGCTGCTGTCGCTTACGGCCATACCACCCTGAACACGCCCGATCTCGCCCGATCTCGTCCGATCTCAGAAGCTAAGCGGGGTAGGGCCCGGTTAGTACTTGGATGGGAGACCGCCTGGGAATCCGGGTGCTGTAAGCATTTTTTTTTCTGAAGCCCATGAGCAGATCCATGTGCGTGTACTTGGGCCGCACGGGGCACTGCTGCTGTCGCTTACGGCCATACCACCCTGAACACGCCCGATCTCGTCCGATCTTGGAAGCTAAGCGGGGTAGGGCCCGGTTAGTACTTGGATGGGAGACCGCCTGGGAATACCTGGTGCTGTAAGCATTTTTTTTCTGAAGCCCATGAGCAGATCCATGTGCGTGTACTTGGGCCGCACGGGGCACTGCTGCTGTCGCTTACGTCAATACCACCCTGAACACGCCCGATCTTGACCGATCTCGGAAGCTAAGCGGGGTAGGGCCCGGTTGGTACTTGGATGGGAGACCGCCTGGGAATACCAGGTGCTGTAAGCATTTTTTTTTCTGAAGCCCATGAGCAGATCCATGTGCGTGTACTTGGGCCGCACGGGGCACTGCTGCTGTCGCTTACGGCCATACCACCCTGAACACGCCCGATCTCGTCTGATCTCGGAAGCTAAGCGGGGTAGGGCCTGGTTAGTACTTGAATGGGAGACCGCCTGGGAATACCGGGTGCTCTAAGCATTTTTTTTTTTCTGAAGCCCATGAGCAGATCCATGTGCGTGTACTTGGACGCACGGGGCACTGCTGCTGTCGCTTACGGCCATACCACCCTGAACACGCCCGATCTCGTCTGATCTCGGAAGCTAAGCGGGGTAGGGCCCAGTTAGTACTTGGATGGGAGACCGCCTGGGAATACCGGGTGCTGTAAGCAGTTTTTTTTTTCTGAAGCCCATGAGCAGATCCATGTGCGTGTACTTGGGCCGCACGGGGCACTGCTGCTGTCGCTTACGGCCATACCACCCTGAACACGCCCGATCTCGTCCGATCTCGGAAGCTAAGCGGGGTAGGGCCCGGTTAGTACTTGGATGGGAGACCGCCTGGGAATACCTGGTGCTGTAAGCATTTTTTTTCTGAAGCCCATGAGCAGATCCATGTGCGTGTACTTGGGCCGCACAGGGCACTGCTGCTGTCGCTTACGGCCATACCACCCTGAACACGCCCGATCTCGTCCGATCTCGGAAGCTAAGCGGGGTAGGGCCCGGTTAGTACTTGGATGGGAGACCGCCTGGGAATACCGGGTGCTGTAAGCATTTTTTTTTCTGAAGCCCATGAGCAGATCCATGTGCGTGTACTTGGGCCGCACGGGGCACTGCTGCTGTCGCTTATGGCCATACCACCCTGAACACGCCCGATCTCGTCCGATCTCGGAAGCTAAGCGGGGTAGGGCCCGGTTAGTACTTGGATGGGAGACCGCCTGGGAATACCGGGTGCTGTAAGCATTTTTTTTTCTGAAGCCCATGAGCAGATCCATGTGCGTGTACTTGGGCCGCACGGGGCACTGCTGCTGTCGCTTACGGCCATACCACCCTGAACACGCCCGATCTCGTCCGATCTTGGAAGCTAAGCGGGGTAGGGCCCGGTTAGTACTTGGATGGGAGACCGCCTGGGAATACCTGGTGCTGTAAGCATTTTTTTTCTGAAGCCCATGAGCAGATCCATGTGCGTGTACTTGGGCCGCACGGGGCACTGCTGCTGTCGCTTACGTCAATACCACCCTGAACACGCCCGATCTTGTCCGATCTCGGAAGCTAAGCGGGGTAGGGCCCGGTTAGTACTTGGATGGGAGACCGCCTGGGAATACCAGGTGCTGTAAGCATTTTTTTTTCTGAAGCCCATGAGCAGATCCATGTGCGTGTACTTGGGCCGCACGGGGCACTGCTGCTGTCGCTTACGGCCATACCACCCTGAACACGCCCGATCTCGTCTGATCTCGGAAGCTAAGCGGGGTAGGGCCCGGTTAGTACTTGGATGGGAGACCGCCTGGGAATACCGGGTGCTGTAAGCAATTTTTTTTTTCTGAAGCCCATGAGCAGATCCATGTGCGTGTACTTGGCCGCACGGGGCACTGCTGCTGTCGCTTACGGCCATACCACCCTGAACACGCCCGATCTCGTCCGATCTCGGAAGCTAAGCGGGGTAGGGCCCGGTTAGTACTTGGATGGGAGACCGCCTGGGAATACCGGGTGCTGTAAGCATTTTTTTTTCTGAAGCCCATGAGCAGATCCATGTGCGTGTACTTGGGCCGCACGGGGCACTGCTGCTGTCGCTTACGGCCATACCACCCTGAACACGGCCGATCTCGTCCGATCTCGGAAGCTAAGCGGGGTAGGGCCCGGTTAGTACTTGGATGGGAGACCGCCTGGGAATACCGGGTGCTGTAAGCATTTTTTTTTCTGAAGCCCATGAGCAGATCCATGTGCGTGTACTTGGGCCGCACAGGGCACTGCTGCTGTCGCTTACGGCCATACCACCCTGAACACGCCCGATCTCGTCCGATCTCGGAAGCTAAGCGGGGTAGGGCCCGGTTAGTACTTGGATGGGAGACCGCCTTGGAATACCACTGCTGCTGTGCCCCGTGCGGCCCAATTACACGCACATGGATCTGCTCATGGGCTTCAGAAAAAAAGATGCTTACAGCACCCGGTATTCCCAGGCGGTCTCCCATCCAAGTACTAACCGGGCCCTACCCCGCTTAGCTTCCGAGATCTGACGAGATCGGGCGTGTTCAGGGTGGTATGGCCGTAAGCGATAGCAGTGGTGCCCCGTGCGCCCCAATACACGCACATGGATCTGCTCATGGGCTTCAGAAAAAAAAATGCTTACAGCACCCGGTATTCCCAGGCGGTCTCCCATCCAAGTACTAACCTGGCGCTACACCGCTTAGCTTCCGAGATCGGATGAGATCGGGCTTGTTCAGGGTGGTATGGCCGTAAGCGACAGCAGCGGTGCCCCGTGCGGCCCAAGTACAAGCACATGGATCTGCTCATGGGCTTCAGAAAAAAAAAAAGCTTACAGCACCCGGTATTCCCAGGCGGTCTCCCATCCAAGTACTAACCGGGCCCTACCCCGCTTAGCTTCCGAGATCGGACGAAATCGGGCGTGTTCAGGGTGGTATGGCCGTAAGCAACAGTAGCGGTGCCCCGTGCGGCCCAAGTACACGCAAAGGGATCTGCTCATGGGCTTCAGAAAAAAAAATGCTTACAGCACCCGGTATTCCCAGGCGGTCTCCCATCCAAGTACTAACCGGGCCCTAACCCGCTTAGCTTCCGAGATCGGACGTGTTCAGGGTGTTATGACCGTAAGCAACAGCAGTGGTGCCCCGTGCGGCTCAAGTACACACGCACATGGATCTGCTCATGGGCTTCAGAAAAAAAAAATGCTAACAGCACCCGGTATTCCCAGGCGGTCTCCCATCCAAGTACAAACCAAGTACTAACCGGGCCCTACCCCTCTTAGCTTCCGAGATCGGACGAGATCGGACGTGTTCAGGGTGGTATGGCCGTAAGCGATAGCAGTGGTGCCCTGTGCGGCCCAAGTACACGCATATACTGTAGATCTGCTCATGGGCTTCAAAAAAAATGCTTACAGCACCCGGTATTCCCAGGCGGTCTACCATCCAAGTACTAACCGGGCCCAACCCCGCTTAGCTTCCGAGATCGGACGAGATCGGGCGTGTTCAGGGTGGTATGGCCGTAAGCGACAGCAGCAGTGCCCCGTGCGGCCCAAGTACACGCACATGGATCTGCTCATGGGCTTCAGAAAAAAAAAATGCTTACAGCACCCAGTATTCCCAGGCGGTCTCCCATCCAAGTACTAACCCGGCCCTACCCTGCTTAGTTTCCGGGCCCTGCTTAGCTTCCGAGATCGGACGAGATCGGGCGTGTTCAGGGCGGTATGGCCGTAAGCAACAACAGCGGTGCGCCGTGCGGCCCAAGTACACGCACATGGATCTGCTCATGGGCTTCAGAAAAAAAAATCCTTACAGCACCCGTTATTCCCAGGCGGTCTCCCATCCACATACTAAACGGGCCTACCCTGCTTAGCTTCCTAGATCGGACGAAATCGGGCGTGTTCAGGGTGGTATGGCCGTAAGCAACAGTAGCGGTGCCCCGTGCGGCCCAAGTACACGCAAAGGGATCTGCTCATGGGCTTCAGAAAAAAAAATGCTTACAGCACCCAGTATTCCCAGGCGGTCTCCCATCCAAGTACTAACCGGGCCCTAACCCGCTTAGCTTCCGAGATCGGACGTGTTCAGGGTGTTATGACCTTAAGCAACAGCAGTGGTGCCCCGTGCGGCTCAAGTACACACGCACATGGATCTGCTCATGGGCTTCAGAAAAAAAAAATGCTAACAGCACCCGGTATTCCCAGGCGGTCTCCCATCCAAGTACAAACCAAGTACTAACCGGGCCCTACCCCTCTTAGCTTCCGAGATCGGACGAGATCGGACGTGTTCAGGGTGGTATGGCCGTAAGCGACAGCAGCGGTGCCCCGTGCGGCCTAAAAACACGCAAATGGATCTGTTCATGGGCTTCAGAAAAAAAATGCTAACAGCACCCGGTATCCCCAGATGGTCTCCCAGCCAAGTACTAACTGCGCCCTAGCCCGCTTAGCTTCCGAGATCGGACAAGATCGGGCGTGTTCAGGGTGGTATGGCCGTAAGCGACAGCAGCGGTGCCCCGTGCGGACCAAGTACACGCAAAGGGATCTGCTCATGGGCTTCAGACAAAAAATGCTTACAGCACCCGGTGTTGCCGAGGGCGACGCTGCCACAGCGTGACGTCATGATAATGCGCCCGAAGGCGAACTCCAGACCATAAAGCCCGTGGTCTGGGGGGGAGCGGGTTCTCGGAGAAGGGTTTATAAGGTTCAGTATACCTCACTATTGGTTGCCACTAAAGAAAGGCATCCGCGACCCACATCGAGCGATCGGTAGCCTCGGACATTGTGTCCCATTTCATATAACCCCGAGATCTAGGACGTCCGGCCTAAGCCCGCCGGCCGTCCACCGCTCCGTAGCACGTTCCCCGGGTTCGTGGCTACATTTTGGTCCTTCGAAAACGACTTTGCCAGCCTAGGGACCCACTCGCACGCCGCGGGACCCGAGTGAGTGCCCTGACTGTGCACGTCAAACCTCCCCTAAGTTACAGCGCCTGGACTGAACACCGCCTACACAGTCCCCTGAGCACCCATCTACAACATTAAGATGGCTAGCGACGACGAGGAAAGCGAGGTTCAACAGGTGCTCAACTGCGTCAAAGCTATACAGTCCTCCGCTGAGGCGCAGAACCGCAGGTACGCCGCGGATCGTGAAGCCGACCGTGAGCGCCACGCCGAGGACGTCAAGGCCATAGCGGCCCTCAAGAACGACATCGAGCGCCTTACCAGAGAGCGCGCGAAAGATCAGGCGCATTACGCCAAGGCGCTGACCGACACCGCAATGGAGCTCTGCAGCACCATCTCCACCGTGCATCTGACAGTGGCCAACGAAGTTTGTAAGTCCCTCGAAGGCAGGTTTGAGTCCCTCGAGGAGGCTGTCGGGGACGTCCTCACACACCTCGAGAACCCCCGAGCTCACCCCAACGGCATGGGCTGCGATTCGCCGCCCGGATTCTCGGCAAACCACCCTCACCGCGGGGCCCAATACCCGCCTGAACCAGCCGCAAACTAACCTGCGGAGGCCCAGCGCCCACCCCAAGCGATAGTAATAGAAGACCTACGGAAGGCCTTCCAGGACAACTCAGTCACCCTCGAGACTTTCGATGGCCGCCGCCCTACCTACTACCCCATCTGGAAAGAAGAGTTCAACCGCCTCTTCGCCACCAGGCCAGTGGCGGAGCGAATCAACCTCCTGCGCAAGTATACGGGAGGCGACGCAAAGCGCGCCATCAAACACACCTTAGACACCATCAGGGGTGAAGAGGGCTACATCAGAGCCTTCCAGGAGCTTGACGAGACTTACGATGGCCCAGGGGTCATCGTTACGCTGCTCGCTCGGTTGGAACAATCGCCCACACCAACCGACTACAAGACCCTGAAACCCCTGGTAGAATTGCTGGAGGACCTGTGCACGAAGCTTGAGGATCACAACCGTGATACCACCTACGACTTAAACCCCATCGGGGGACAGATCGCCCAGAAGCTTCCGCTAGCGACCAGAGCCACCTGGGACTTCGCACTCATGAATATGCCCGAAGGCTCAGGAGCCGTAACGCTCCGGCATCTCGCCATGCACCTGCGACGGACCCTCTCCATCTGTAAGAAATCGCCTCCCGCCCCGAACACGCCCCCACCCCCTCAACGACCGCATTTTGCACAGACGGACAGGCTGCACGATGCACCTCGTCCCCAGAACCAACAGCCGCCCCAGCCGAGCAATTACCACCGCGGCAATGGCCAGGCGGCTAAATACGGGCCAACGACCAGGTATCAGCCCAACAGGTCTGATGGGGGGAGGGACGGGGGGAGAGACAGAGACAGACAAGCAACCGTCTCCCATGTTATTATGAAGAGAGCTGAGCCCCCTAAAGAGCCGTGCCGCTCTCCCCAGCCCCAGCCATCGCAGGCCCTCAGGCAGCAGGCTGCCTCTCCGAGTTCGAAGAGCTGAGCCTGCCCGGTATGCAACTTAGCCCACCCCACCAACAAATGCCCGTCCCTGAGGGCCATGCACAAAGACGAGAGGGAAGAGTCGATAACCGCCAAGAACGCCTGCAGGAAATGTGCCAAAGGTCACCCAGTCCAGGACTGTGACCCATTAAGCGGTAACTGCCCGGTGTGCGGAGGAGACCACCTCCCGATTCTCCATGAGCTGAATGAAGACGCCAGGCCCCCGAAACCCAACAACACCAAATGGACCTGCTTCACATGCCCCGTAGGGCGCCGGCAAGGAGGAATCCTGTGGACGGCACGCGTAACCCTCAGCAATGGGCCCAAGGCCCTCACAACATACGCCCTCCTTGACACTGGCTCCGAGATATCGGTCGTCCTCCCGGAGGCATCAAGAACGCTGGGGCTCCGTGGTCCGCAGGACAGGTTCAACCTAAAGACAATAGAACGGGCTAGTGGAAGGCAGGTCGCAGGCTCCTCGGTGACCTTCCACATTCAAGCGGCGTCTGGTGCGCAACACAAGTACCTTCTCAAGAATGTGTTCGCCCCAGACACAGACTTCCTCAGCTTCGATCCAGTCAATTACCGGATCAAGGAGCTACAGAAGAGATACCTCCACCTCCAAGACCTGGAACTGGAGGACGTCGATAACGCCACCCCACAGCTGCTGCTTGGGATGGACCACGCCAACTTAATGTTCCCCACGGAGGCAGTCAGGAGGTGCCCAGAAGGTTCGCCGATAGCAGTAGGCACAGTATTCGGGTGGACCATAGTGGGCAGCGCGGGCGTGAGCGGCACCGAACCTCGCTAAAGGTGAGCTCGTCCTGGTCATCGACCCCCAGCTCCCGAGGGCCTTCTGGCAGATGGGGAGCGTGAAGAGGTCCAGCCAGGCAAGGACGGGCGGGTCAGAACAGCCACGATACAGGTAGACGGCCGCGCCTACACGCGACCGGTCTCCAGGCTGGTCAAGCTCCCGAAGCTGCCGGACGAGGCAGCCACGCTGAGGGAGCACGTCAGGAAGGTAGAGGAGGAGAGGTCTCGGCGCAAGGCCCGCTGTCGAGGCGGGCCGCGACGGGGGAGCCGGACGGGCCGCCCCCCAGCCTCCCAGAGCACGGGAGAGAAGACGAACCGAAGGGCTAGACACGCTGCAGCACGCCACCCTTGACGGACTATCCGTGAAGCCGGGGCCCGGCTTCAGGGGGGAGTGTTGCCGAGGGCGACGCTGCCACAGCGTGACGTCACGATAATGCGCCCGATGGCGAACTCCAGACCATAAAGCCCGTGGTCTGTGGGGGAGCGGGTTCTTGGAGAAGGGTTTATAAGGTTCTGTATACCTCACTATTGGTTGCCACTAAAGAAAGGCATCCGCGACCCACATCGAGCGATCGGTCGCCTCGGACATTGTGTCCCATTTCATATAACCCCGAGATCTAGGACGTCCGGCCTAAGCCCGCCGGCCGTCCACCGCTCCGTAGCACGTTCCCCGGGTTCGTGGCTACACCCGGTATTCCCAGGCGGCCTCCCATCCAAGTACTAACCGGGCCCTACCGCTTAGCTTCCGAGATCGGACGTGTTCAGGGTGGTATGGCGGTAAGCGACAGCAGCGGTGCCCCGTGCGGCCCAAGAACACGAAAAGGGATCTGCTCATGGGCTTCAGAAAAAAAAGTGCTTACACCACCCGGTAATCCCAGGCGGTCTCCCATCCAAGTACTAACCAGGCCCTATCCCGCTTAGCTTCCGAGATCGGACAAGATCAGGCTTGTTCAGGGTGGTATGGCCGTAAGCGACAGCAGCGTTGTCCCGTGCGGCTCAAGTACACACGCACATGGATCTGCTCATGGGCTTCAGAAAAAAAAATGCTAACAGCACCCGGTATTCCCAGGCGGTCTCGCATCCAAGTACTAACCGGGCCCTACCCCGCTTAGCTTCCGAGATGGGATGAGATCGGGCGTGTTCAGGGTGGTATGGCCGTAAGCGACAGCAGCGGTGCCCCGTGCGGCCCAAGTACATGCACATGGATCTGCTCATGGGCTTCAGAAAAAAAAAGTGCTTACACCACCCGGTATTCCCAGGCGGTCTCCCATGCAAGTACTAACCTGGCCCTATCCCGCTTAGCTTCCAAGATCGGACGAGATCGGGCTTGTTCAGGGTTGTATGGCCGTAAGCGACAGCAGCGGTGCCCTGTACGGCCCAAGTACACGCACATGGATCTGCTCATGGGCTTCAGAAAAAAAAAAATGCTTACAGCACCCGGTATTCTCAGGCGGAGTCTCATCCAATTACTAACCGGGCCCTACCCCGCTTAGCTTCCGAGATCGGACGAGATCGAGCGTGTTCAGGGTGGTATGGCCGTAAGCTACAGCAGCGGTGCCCTGTGCCGTCCAAGTACACGCACATGGATCTGCTCATGGGCTTCAGAAAAAAAAATGCTTACAGCACCCAGTACTCCCGGGCGGTCTCCCATCCAAGTACTAACCGGGACCTACCCCGCTTAGCTTCCGAGACCGGACGAGATCAGGCGTGTTCAGGGTGGTATGGCCGTAAGCGAGAGCAGCGGTGTCCCGTGCGGCCCAAGTACACGCACATGGATCTGCTCATGGGCTTCAGAAAAAAAAATGCTTACAGCACCCGGTATTCCCAGGCGGTCTCCCATCCAAGTACTATCCGGGCCCTACCCCGCTTAGCTTCCGAGATCGGACGTGTTCAGGGTGGTATGGCGGTAAGCGACAGCAGCGGTGCCCCGTGCGGCCCAAGTACACGAAAAGGGATCTGCTCATGGGCTTCAGAAAAAAAAATGCTTACAGCACCCGGTATTTCCAGGCGGCCGCCCATCCAAGTACTAACCAGGCCCTACCCCGCTTAGTTTCCGAGATCGGACGAGATCGGGCGTGTTCAGGGTGTTATGACCGTAAGCGACAGCAATGGTGCCCCGTGCGGCTCAAGTACACACGCACATGGATCTGCTCATGGGCTTCAGAAAAAAAAATGCTTACAGCACCCGGTATTTCCAGGCGGCCGCCCATCCAAGTACTAACCAGGCCCTACCCCGCTTAGTTTCCGAGATCGGACGAGATCGGGCGTGTTCAGGGTGTTATGACCGTAAGCGACAGCAATCGTGCCCCGTGCGGCTCAAGTACACACATGGATCTGTTCATGGGCTTCAGAAAAAAAATGCTTACAGCACCCAGTATTCCCAGGCGGTCTATACCATCCAAGTACTAACCGGGCTCTACCCCGCTTAGCTTCCGAGATCGGGCGTGTTCAGGGTGGTATGGCTTGCAAGCGACAGCAGCGGTGCCCCGTGCGGCCTAAAAACACGCAAATGGATCTGTTCATGGGCTTCAGAAAAAAAATGCTAACAGCACCCGGTATTCCCAGGTGGTCTCCCAGCCAAGTACTATCTAAGCCCTAGCTCGCTTAGCTTACGAGATCGGACGAGATCGGGCGTGTTCAGGGTGGTATGGCCCAAGTACATGCACATGGATTCCCTGCCAACGCAATACGCAGTGTTTCATGCCAGAGATTCCCAGCCAAGTCGCAATGTGTCATTGGGATTGCATTTTTGTTTCCCTTGTATGTTGTACTGTAGCTCAGGAATTAGTTGGACACCTTACCACTGGCACTACATGCCTAGGTGGTGTAGTGGTGAGAGTAGCTGCCTTTCAAGCAGGCGACCCGGGTTCGATTCCCCACCACCGCAAGGCATGTACTACCAGAGTAACACCGCTCTTGAAGAAACCAACCCTGGACCCATCAGACGCAAAGAACTACAGACCGGTATCACTCCTCTCCTTCCTCTCCAAAACCACTGAGCGTTTGTTCTCGAAACAACTCTCTGACCACCTCTCGCAGAACAACTTGCTGGATACAAACCAGTCCGGATTCAAGAAGGCCCACTCCACGGAAACTGCACTCCTCGCCGTGACAAAAGCACTACATGCTGCCCAGGCCGCCTCTCAATCCGCTGTCCTGATTCTCCTGGACCTATCAGCAGAGTTTGACACAGTGAACCACCAGCTGCTCCTACACAACCTTGTGCAGCTCGGCATCAACGGGACAGCCCTCAGATGGTTCCTACCTCACTGACCGGACCCACCAGGTCTCATGGAAAGGATTGCTGTCAACCCCCTGCACCCTTCAAGCTGGGGTCCCACAGGGATCTGCTCATGGGCTTCAGAAAAAAAAATGCTTAAAGCACCCGTTATTCCCAGGCGGTCTCCCATCCAAGTACTAACCGGGCCCTACCCCGCTTAGCTCCCGAGATCGGACGTGTTCAGGGTGGTATGGCGGTAAGCGACAGCAGCGGTGCGCCGTGCGGCCCAAGTACACGCACATGGATCTGCTCATGGGCTTCAGAAAAAAAAATGCTAACAGCACCCGTTATTCCCAGGCGGTCTCCCATCCAAGTACTAACCGGGCCCTACCCTGCTTAGCTTCCAAGATCTGACGAGATCGGGCGTGTTCAGGGTAGTATGGCCGTAAGCAACAGCAGTGGTCCCCCGTGCGGCCCAAGTACACACACATGGATCTGCTCATGGGCTTCAGAAAAAAAAAATGCTTACAGCACCCGGTATTCTCAGGCGGACTCTCATCCAATTATTAACCGGGCCCTACCCTGCTTAGCTTCCAAGATCGGACGAGATCGGGCGTGTTCAGGGTAGTATGGCCGTAAGCAACAGCAGCGGTGCCCCGTGCGGCCCAAGTACACGCAAAGGGATCTGCTCATGGGCTTCAGACAAAAAATGCTTACAGCACCCGGTATTCCCAGGCGGCCTCCCATCCAAGTACTAACCGGGCCCTACCCCGCTTAGCTTCCGAGATCGGACGTGTTCAGGATGTTATGACCGTAAGAAACAGCAGTGGTGGCCCGTGCGGCTCAAGTACACACGCACATGGATCTGCTCATGGGCTTCAGAAAAAAAAATGCTAACAGCACCCGGTATTCCCAGGCGGTCTCCCATCCAAGTACAAACCAAGTACTAACCGGGCCCTACCCCGCTTAGCTTCCGAGATCGGACGAGATCGGGCGTGTTCAGTGTGGTTTGGCCGTAAGCGATAGTAGTGGTGCCCCGTGCGGCCCAAGTACACGCACATGGATCTGCTCATGGGCTTCAGAAAAAAAAATGCTTACAGCACCCGGTATTTCCAGGCGGTCTCCCATCCAAGTACTAACCTGGCCCTACACCGCTTAGCTTCCGAGATCAGATGAAATCGGGCGTGTTCAGGGTGTTATGGCCGTAAGCGACAGCAGCGGTGCCCCGTGCGGCCCAAGTACACGCACATGGATCTGCTCATGGGCTTCAGAAAAAAAAATGCTTACAGTGCCGGTATTCCCAGGCGGTCTCCCATCCAAGTACTAACCGGGTCCTTCCCCGCTTAGCTTCCGAGATCGGACGAGATCGGGCGTGTTCAGGGTGGTATGGCCGTAAGCAACAGTAGCGGTGCCCCGTGCGGCCCAAGTACACGCACATGGATCTGCTCATGGGCTTCAGAAAAAAAAAATGCTTACAGCACCCGGTATTCCCAGGCGGTCTCCCATCCAAGTACTAACCGGGCCCTACCCCGCTTAGCTTCCGAGATCGGACGAGATCGGGCGTGTTCAGGGTGGTATGGTCGTAAGCAACAGTAGCAGTGCCCCGTGCGGCCCAAGTACACGCACATGGATCTGCTCATGGGCTTCAGAAAAAAAAAAACGCTTACAGCACCCGGTATTCCCAGGCGGTCTCCCATCCAAGTACTAACCGGGCCCTACCCCGCTTAGCTTCCGAGATCGGACGAGATCGGGCGTGTTCAGGGTGGTATGGCCGTAAGCGATAGCACTGGTGCCCCGTGCGGCCCAAGTACACGCACATGGATCTGCTCATGGGCTTCAGAAAAAAAAAATGCTTACAGCACCCGGTATTCCCAGGCGGTCTCCCATCCAAGTACTAACCGGGCCCTACCCCGCTTAGCTTCCGAGATCGGATGAGATCGGGCGTGTTCAGGGTGGTATGGCTGTAAGCGACAGCAGCGGTGCCCTGTGCGGCCCAAGTACACGCAAAGGGATCTGCTCATGGGCTTCAGACAAAAAATTCTTACAGCACCCGGTATTCCCAGGCGGTCTCCCATCCAAGTACTAACCGGGCCCTACCTCGCTTAGCTTCCGAGATCGGACGTGTTTAGGGTGTTATGACCGTAAGCAACAGCAGTGGTGGCCCGTGCGGCTCAAGTACACACGCACATGGATCTGGTCATGGGCTTCAGGAAAAAAAATGCTAACAGCACCCGGTATTCCCAGGCGGTCTCCCATCCAAGTACAAACCAAGTACTAACCGGCCCTACCCCGCTTAGCTTCCGAGATCGGACGAGATCGGGCGTGTTCAGGGTGGTATGGCCGTAAGCGATAGCAGCGGTGCCCCGTGCGGCCCAAGTACACACACATGGATCTGCTCATGGGCTTCAGAAAAAAAAAAGCTTACAGCACCCGGTATTTCCAGGCGGCCTCCCATCCAAGTACTAACCGGGCCCTACCCCGCTTAGCTTCCGAGATCGGACGAGATCGGGCGTGTTCAGGGTGGGATGGCCGTAAGCAACAGTAGCGGTGCCCCGTGCGGCCCAAGTACACGCACATGGATCTGCTCATGGGCTTCAGAAAAAAAATGCTTACAGCACCCGGTATTCCCAGGCGGTCTCCCATCCATGTACTAACCGGGCCCTACCCCGCTTTGCTTCTGAGATCGGACGAGATCGGGCGTGTTCAGGGTTGTATGGCCGTAAGCGACAGCAGCGGTGCCCCGTGCGGCCCAAGTACACGCACATGGATCTGCTCATGGGCTTCAGAAAAAAAAATGCATACTGCACCCGGTATTCCCAGGCAGTCTCCAATCCAAGTACTAACCGGGCCCTACCCTGCTTAGCTTCCGAGATCGGACGACATCGGGCGTGTTCAGGGTGGTATGGCCGTAAGCGACAGCAGCGGTGCCCTGTGCGGCCCAAGTACACGCACATGGATCTGCTCATGGGCTTCAGAAAAAAAAATGCTTACAGCACCCGGTATTCTCAGGCCGACTCTCAGCCAATTACTAACCGGGCCCTACCCCGCTTAGCTTTCGAGATCGGACGAGATCGGGCGTGTTCAGGGTAGTATGGCCGTAAGCGACAGCAGCGGTGCCCTGTGCGGCCCAAGTACATGGATCTGCTCATGGGGTTCAGAAAAAAAAATGCTTACAGCACCCGGTATTCCCAGGCGGTCTCCCATCCAAGTACTAACCGTGCCCTACCCTGCTTAGCTTCCGAGATCGGACGAGATCGGGCGTGTTCAGGGTGGTATGGCCGTAAGCAACAGGGGCTGTTCGCTGTGCGGCCCAAGTACACGCACATGGATCTGCTCATGGGCTTCAGAAAAAAAAACGCTTACAGCACCCGTTATTCCCAGGCGGTCTCCCATCCAAGGTCTCCCATCCAAGTACTAACGGGGCCCTACCCTGCTTAGCTTCCGAGATCGGACGAGATCGGGCGTGTTCAGGGTGGTATGGCCGTAAGCAACAGCAGCGGTGCGCCGTGCGGCCCAAGTACACGCACATGGATCTGCTCATGGGCTTCAGAAAAAAAACGCTTACAGCACCCGTTATTCCCAGGCGGTCTCCCATCCAAGGTCTCCCATCGAAGTACTAACGGGGCCCTACCCTGCTTAGCTTCCGAGATCGGACAAGATCGGGCGTGTTCAGGGTGGTATGGCCGTAAGCAACAGCAGCGGTGCGCCGTGCGGCCCAAGTACACGCACATGGATCTGCTCATGGGCTTCAGAAAAAAGAATGCTTACAGCCCCCAGTATTCGCAGGCCGTCTCCCATCAAAGTACTAACCGGGCCCTACACCGCTTAGCTTCCGAGATCGGACGAGATCGGGCGTGTTCAGGGTGGTATGGCCGTAAGTGACAGCAGCGGTGCCCCGTGCGGCCCAAGTACACGCCAAGGGATCTGCTCATGGGCTTCAGAAAAAAAATTCTTACAGCACCCGGTATTCCCAGGCGGCCTCCCATCCAAGTACTAACCGGGCCCTACCCCGCTTAGCTTCCAAGATCGGACAAGATCGGGCGTGTTCAGGGTGGTATGGCCGTAAGCAACAGTAGCGGTGCCCTGTGCGGCCCAAGTACACGCAAAGGGATCTGCTCATGGGCTTCAGAAAAAAATGTTTACAACACCCGGTATTCCCAGGCGGCCTCCCATCAAAGTACTAACCGGGCCCTACCCCGCTTAGCTTCGGAGATGGGACATGTTCAGGGTGTTATGACCGTAAGCAACAGCAGTGGTGCCCCGTGCGGCCCAAGTACACGCACATGGATCTGCTCATGGGCTTCAGAAAAAAAAATGCTTACAGCACCCGTTATTCCCAGGCGGTCTCCCATCAAAGTACTAACCGGGCCCTACCCTGCTTAGCTTCCAAGATCGGACAAGATCGGGCGTGTTCTGCTCATGGCCGTAAGCGACAGCAGCCGTGCGCCGTGCGGCCCAAGTACACGCACATGGATCTGCTCATGGGCTTCAGAAAAAAAATGCTTACAGCACCCGGTATTCTCAGGCCGGCTCTCAGTCAATTACTAACCGGGCCCTACCCCGCTTAGCTTCCGAGATCGGACGAGATCGGGCGTGTTCAGGGTGGTATGGCCGTAAGCGACAGCAGCGGTGCCCCGTGCGGCCCAAGTACACGCACATGGATCTGCTCATGGGCTTCAGAAAAAAAATGCTTACAGCACCCGGTATTGCCAGGCGGTCTCCCATCCAAGTACTAACCGGTCCCTACCCCGCTTAGCTTCCGAGATCTGACGAGATCGGGCGTGTTCAGGGTGGTATGGCCGTAAGCAACAGCAGCGGTGCGCCATGCGGCCCAGGTACACGTACATGGATCTGCTCATGGGCTTCAGAAAAAAAATATGCTTACAGCACTCGTTATTCCAAGGCGGTCTCCATTCCAAGTACTAATCGGGCTCTACCCTGCTTAGCTTCCGAGATCGGACGAGATCGGGCGTGTTCAGGGTGGTATGGCCGTAAGCAACAGCAGCGGTGCGCCGTGCGGCCCAAGTACACGCACATGGATCTGCTCATGGGCTTCAGGAAAAAAATGCTTACAGCACCCGTAATTCCCAGGCGGTCTCCCATCCAAGTACTAACTGGGCCCTACCCTGCTTAGCTTCCGTGATCGGACGTGTCCAGGGTGTTATGACCGTAAGCAACAGCACTGGTGCCCCGTGCGGCTCAAGTACACTCGCACATGGATCTGCTCATGGGCTTCAGAAAAAAAATGCTTACAGCACCCAGTATTCTCAGGCCGTCTCCCATCCAAGTACAAACCGGGCCCTACCCCGCTTAGCTTCCGAGATCGGACGAGATCGGGCGTGTTCAGGGTGGTATGGCCGTAAGCGACAGCAGCGGTGCCCCGTGCGGCCCAAGTACACGCAAAGGGATCTGCTCATGGGCTTCAGAAAAAAAATGCTTACAGCACCCAGTATTCCCAGGCGGCCTCCCAACCAAGTACTAACCGGGCCCTACCCCGCTTAGCTTCCGAGATGGGGCGTGTTCAGGGTGTTATGACCGTAAGCAACAGCAGTGGTGCCCCGTGCGGCTCAATTACACACGCACATGGATCTGCTCATGGGCTTCAGAAAAAAAAATGCTAACAGCACCCGGTATTCCCAGTCGGTCTCCCATCCAAGTACTAACTAAGTACTAACCGGGCCCTACCCCGCGTAGCTTAGCTTCCGAGATCGGACGAGAACGGGCGTGTTCAGGGTGGTATGGCCGCAAGCGACAGCATCGGTGCCCCGTGCGGCCCAAGTACACGCACATAATGTAGATCTGCTCATGGGCTTCAGAAAAAAATTTGCTTACAGCACCCGGTATTCCCAGGCGGTCTCCCACCCAAGTACTAACCGGGCCCTACCCCGCTTAGCTTCGGAGATCGGACGAGATCGGGCGTGTTCAGGGTGGTATGGCCGTAAGCGATAGCAGCGGTGCCCCGTGCGGCCCAAGTACACGCACATGGATCTGCTCATGGGCTTCAGAAAAAAAATGCTTACAGCACCCGGTATTCCCAGGCGGTCTCCCTTCCAAGTACTACCCCTACTCCGCTTAGCTTCCGAGATCAGGCGTGTTCAGGGTGGTATGGCCATAAGCGACAGCAGCGGTGCCCCGTGCGGCCTAAAAACACGCACATGGATCTGCTCATGGGCTTCAGAAAAAAAATGCTAACAGCACCCGTTATTTCCAGGTGGCCTCCCAGCCAAGTACTAACCGGGCACTAGCCCGCTTAGCTTACGAGATCGGACGAGATCGGGCGTGTTCAGGGTGGTATTGCCCAAGTACATGCACATGGATTCCCTGCCAACGCAATATGCAGTGTTTCATGCCAGAGATTCCCAGCCAAGTCGCAATGTGTCATTGGGATTGCACTTTTGTTTCCCTAGTATGTTGTACTGTAGCTCAGGAATTATTTGGACACCTTACCACTGGCACTACATGCCTAGGTGGTGTAGTGGTGAGAGTAGTAGCCTTTCAAGCAGGCGACCTGGGTTCGATTCCCTGCCAACGCAATACACTGTGTTTCATGCTAGAGATTCCCAGCCAGATCACAATGTATCATCGGGATTGCACTTTTGTTTCCCTTCTATGTTATACTGTAGCTCAGGAATTAGTTGGACACCTTACCACTGGCACTATGCCTAGGTGGTGTAGTGGTGGGAGTAGCTGCCTTTCAAGCAGGCGACCCGGGTTCGATTCCCCGCCAATGCAAGTTATGTACTGCCAGAGTAACACCGCTCCTGAAGAAACCAACCCTGGACCCATCAGACGCAAAGAACTAAAGGCCGGTATCACTCCTCTCATTCCTCTCCCAAACCACTGAGCGTGTGGTCTCGAAACAACTCTCTGACCACCTCTCGCAGAATAACTTGCTGGATACCAGCCAGTCCGGATTCAAGAAGGCCCACTCCACGGAAACTGCACTCCTCGCCGTGACAGAAGCACTACATGCTGCCCAGGCCGCCTCCCAATCCGCTGTCCTGATTCTCCTGGACCTATCAGCAGAGTTCGACACAGTGAACCACCAGCTGCTCCTACACAACCTTGTGGAGCTCGGCATCAACGGGACAGCCCTCAGATGGTTCTCCTCCTACCTCACTGACCGGACCTACCAGGTCTCATGGAAAGGATTGCTGTCAACCCCCTGCACCCTTCAAACTGGGGTCCCACAGGGATCTGCTCATGGGCTTCAGAAAAAAAAATGCTTACTGCACCCGGTATTCCCAGGCGGTCTCCCATCCAAGTACTAACCGGGCCCTACCCCGCTTAGCTTCCGAGATCGGACGAGATCGGGCGTGTTCAGGGTGGTATGGCCGTAAGCGACAGCAGCAGTGCCCCGTGCGGCCCAAGTACACGCACATGGATCTGCTCATGGGCTTCAGGAAAAAAATGCTTACAGCACCCGGTATTCTCAGGCGGTCTCCCATCCAAGTACTAACCGGGCCCTAGCCCACTTAGCTTACGAGATCTGACGAGATCGGGCGTGTTCAGGTTGGTATGGCCCAAGTACATGCACATGGATTCCCTGCCAATGCAATACGCAGTGTTTCATGCCAGAGATTCCCAGCCAAGTCGCAATGTGTCATTGGGAATGCACTTTTGTTTCCCTTGTATGTTGTACTGTAGCTCAGGAATTAGTTGGACACCTTACCACTGGCAGTACATGCCTAGGTGGTGTAGTGGTGAGAGTAGCTGCCTTTCAAGCAGGTGACCTGGGTTCGACTCCCTGCCAACGCAATACGCTGTTTCATGCCAGAGATTCCCAGCCAAATCGCAATGTATCATCGGGATTGCACTTTTGTTTCCCTTGTATGTTGTAATGTAGCTCAGGAATTAGTTGGACACCTTACCACTGGCAGTACATGCCTAGGTGGTGTAGTGGTGAGAGTAGCTGCCTTTCAAGCAGGCGACCCGGGTTTGATTCCTGAAGAAACCAACCCTGGACCCATCAGACGCAAAGAACCACAGACCGGTATCACTCCTCTCCTTCGTCTCCAAAACCACTGAGCGTGTGGTCTCGAAACAACTCTCTGACCACCTCTCGCAGAACAACTTGGTGGATACCAACCAGTCAGGATTCAAGAAGGCCCACTCCACAGAAACTGCACTCCTCGCCATGGCAGAAGCACTACATGCTGCCCAAGCCGCCTCCCAATCCGCTGTCCTGATTCTCCTGGACCTATCAGCAGAGTTCGACACAGTGAACCACCAGCTGCTCCTACACAACCTTGTGGAGCTCGGCATCAACGGGACAGCCCTCAGATGGTTCTCCTCCTACCTCACTGACCGTACCTACCAGGTCTCATGGAAAGGATTGCTGTCAACCCCCTGCACCCTTCAAACTAAGGGCCCACAGGGATCCCCTCCTGTTCTCCCTATATACCAAGTCTCTCGGGACTATCATCACTGCCCACAACCTAAGTCCTCCTGCCTTGGTGGTGTAGTGGTGAGAGTAGCGCTCTCGTTTCCCTTGTATGTTGTACTGTAGCTTAGGAATTAGTTGGACACCTTACCACTGGGAGTACATGCCTTGGTGGTGTAGTGGTGAGAGTAGCACGCAGGCGACCCGGGTTCCATTCCCCCCCCAGCGCAATACGCTTTGTTTCATGCCAGAGATTCCCAGCCAAGTCGCATTGTTTTACGGATTAGACCCTTCATCACCCAAGAGTCAGCCCAGCTTCTCATCCAGACAACAGTCATATCTAAACTGGGCTACTGTAACTCCCTCCTTACTGGTCTACCGGCATGTGCACTTAAGCCCTCCGAATGATCCAAAATGCTGCAGCCCGTCTGGTCTTTAACCAGCCCAAATTCTCACATGTCACTCCGCTTCTCCGCTCCCTCCATTGGCTCCCAGTCGCTGCACGCACAGTGTTCAAAACTCTCACGCTTGCATTCAAAGCAACCAAAGGTTTGACTGCACCTTACCTCAGTGGCCTCATAAAACCCTTCAAGTCCTCCCGCGCACTCCGATCAGCCGACACTGGGAAGCTGGCAGTAGCCCCACTAAAAACGCCTGGACAACCCTCCACGCGCCCCAAGCTCTTCTCCCAACTGGCCCCAAAACAATGGAATGAACTTCCCCCTGCAATCAGGACCTCAGACTCACTACCTATTTTCCGCCGCAGTCATAAGACACAGCTCTTCAGGCTCCATCTCAGCCCATAGCACTTGTATTATATATCAACCCACAGTACTTGCTGCAATGACTTATATAGGTTGCCTAATGTGTTACAATGTTTTTAGCGCGTCATTGTATGTTGTAAAATGTATTGTAAATCCAGATTAAATTGTAAACTTTTTACCATTGTAAGTCGCTCTGGATCAAGAGCGTCTGCTAAATGCCTAAATTGTAATTGTAAATTGCTGTGTTTCATGCCAGAGATTCCCAGCCAAGTCGCAATGTCTCATCGCGATTGCACTTGTTTCCCTTGTATGTTGTGCTGTAGCTCAGGAATTAGTTGGACACCTTACCACTGGGAGTACATGCCTTGGTGGTGTAGTGGTGAAAGTAGCTGCCTTTCAAGCAGGCGACCCGGGTTCGATTCCCCGCCAACGCAATACGCTGTGTTTCATGCCAGAGATTCCCAGCCAAGTTGCAATGTCTCATCGGGATTGCACTTTTGTTTCCCTTGTATGTTGTACTGTAGCTCAGGAATTAGTTGGACACCTTACCACTGGCAGTACATGCCTTGGTGATGTAGTGGTGAGAGTAGCTGCCTTTCAAGCAGGTGCCCCGTGTTCGATTCCCCGTCAACGCAATATGCTGTGTTTCATGTCAGAGATTCCCAGCCAAGTTGCAATTTGTTATCGGGATTGCACTTTTGTTTCCTTTGTATGTTCTACTGTAGCTCAGGAATTAGTTGGACACCTTACCACTGGCAGTACATTCCTTGGTGGTGTAGTGGTGAGAGTAGCTGCCTTTCAAGCAGGCGACCCGGGTTCGATTCCCCGCCAACGCAATACGCTGTGTTCCATGCCAGAGATTCGCCGCCAAGTCACAATTTGTCATCGGGATTGCACTTTTTTTCCCTTGTATGTTGTACTGAGCTCAGGAATTAGTTGGACACCTTACCACTGGCAGTACATGCCTTGGTGGTGTAGTGGTGAGAGTAGCTGCCTTTCAAGCAGGCGATCCGGGTTCGGTTCCCCGCTAAAGCAATACGCAGTGTTTCATGCAAGAGATTCCCAGCCAAGTCGGAATATGTCACCGGGATTGCGCTTTTGTTTCCTTTGTATGTTGTACTGTAGCTCAGGAATTAGTTGGACACCTTACCACTAGCAGTACATGCCTTGGTGGTGTAGTGGTGAGAGTAGCTGCCTTTCACGCGGGGGCCGGTCGCGGATAGCTGGCACAGACAAACAGCCAATGAAACGACACCCTGCCTCGGCTGCCAGAATTTTGCACTGTTCTCTGTTAGAGATCTGGAGAGATCTGGAGATGGGTGTTCGATTCCCACTCAAGGAAGATAGAATCAGTCAGTTTTTGAACAGTTAATGTGATATTTAATGTGACAATGGATGTAAAATTACCAAAAACATATATTTTGAGATATAATTGTACCAGTGTGTGTGTGTGTGTGTGTGTGTGTGTGTGTGTGTGTGTGTGTGTGTGTGTGTGTGTGTGTGTGTGTGTGTGTGTGTGTGTGTGACTTACTTCTCTGCCCTTGATTTTCTATAATGGTTATTTTTACATTGTTAGTAGCTAATATTCAATTAATAAGTCATATTCTTTCTTCTTAGATGACCAATCTGGAAGAAGCAGCTTTCTATCGGCACGCAAGGAAGTGCAAAATAAAAACCTGTTGTCAGACCCTACTAGGACTGGACATGGCCCCTGCTTGACTTTGCATTATGTACTAAAATAATAAGCTGTGCATGTATTGTTATGTTTGAACCATTGATTGTTGTTGTTCACCTGTTGTTGTTATCTGTTGTATTGCTAATGGAATTTATTATTCTCCTGTAAGGAGTCCTGTAGTTAAACTCAAGCTCTCATTGTCATCTATTGTAATTTGTTCTGATTCACAATGATCACTTTTAGTTTTCTTGCTAAAGGTAAAAATGCAGTGCTCAAATATTGTTAAACATCAGCTTTTTCTGTCTATGTTTGACACCATCATCATGAAGACTCCAGTACTAATAAACATTTATTCCCTCAAAAATGCTGTCATGATTTTTTTTAAACACTGTCTGTGTTTACTAACACTCTGTAGGGAGGCTAGAGACTTAGACTTGGTACAATGAATCTGAAATGTTTAAATGTTGTGAAAATAGCTGATCAGCACTCTCTCTCTCCAATCCCTCAGGCGTTGATACTGAAGATGATGATGCTGAAGCAGGGGTCACCTTGAATCGGCAGGCAGCTCCCCTCTTCTGTAGGGGAGAGCCAGCTGAGGAGAAGGGTGGAGTGGACAATCTTATGGAGGAAAGTGTGGGACTGGTGGACAATTTGTCTGTGAACTCTCACAGCAAAGGAACCTGTGCAACATAATAATAACAGCAAGATGATGTTCAATGTGTAAACCTTCAGCAGACCATTTAAAACACCAACACCATTCAGTAACCGGTATATGAGGCAGCAAGTCATCACGTTTCTGTAGTGCACTGGACACTGTCTGTGTGACCCCACTTCTGCATCACCTCCTTACAGGGAGGCGATGCAGAAGCGCCGCCTCACAGACTGTTTGTGGGTTTCATTCAACAGTATTAATTTTCACACTTGCTGCAGTTTGGTACACTACATTAGATGAAAGTTTCTCCCAAATAGTGTGTGTGTGTGTGTGTGTGTGTGTGTGTGTGTGTGTGTGTGTGTGTGTGTGTGTGTGTGTGTGTGTGTGTGTGTGTGTGTGTGTGTGTGTGTGTGTGTTATGGTTGTGTTTACAAGCTGTGGTATACAGTACATATTGATATGATATATGATGTATTAATGTGATAGACCATATATAGTGGGTTTTAAGTGTGGTGATCTTAACACAGCATTGCACTCTAGTGAAAATGCTGCATTTTATATACAATATAAGCACACAACAGGAGAGATGAAGCAGTCAGCGGATTACTATGAAGCTCCAAACCCCATAACCAAAGCCAGCCAGAGCAAGAGCTATACGTGTACATTTGCTTTTTGAAACACCCTGCCTGCTATGTGAATTATTTTGTTTTGGCTGTACTTACTACTGTTCTATTTTGTCTAATAAAACAATAATTGAATCAACACCAACTGTATTAAGACATATTCTACTAAGAGTATCAATTACAGTTATAATACATGTCATCATTTTAATTTAGTTCCTGAGAGTGTACAATTGTGAAAAAGGTTCTAAAAAAATCATTAACATGGTGAAACACAACTTGATGATGTCATCAAGCTGTGTTTCAGCATGTTAATCATCTTATCAGACCACCATTTCTAGGAAACAATAGGGGGAACTTTTTATAATGTGCTCACAACATCTCTAAGGTATATTAACAACATAGTAAAATGTTGAAAATGGGTGGAATTCCCCTTTAAGTCACTTACATGGCAAACATCATCTTAGGTTTTGTGTACACTACAGTATTTATTAGAAAATAGACATTAGCAGTATAGCTGAATAGCTGCCCTGTGTATGCAAATTAGGCATGTGCTGTTCCATGTGTTGGCATGTCCGCTTATTATAAACCACTTGGCTTGGGCCTGTTTTACATGCACCTAGTTGCTTTGTTCTCTGCGGAAACTGGCAACCCACCGGAGCCAGTGTTTACCAACACAAGTGTACGTTATTATTACGATACAAATGAATAAACAGATTGCTAACTGACATATGTAAACATGCAGGACAAATTGTGAAACATTAAGCACACACCGCAGGGACTCGAACCCCGTTTCTGTAAACAGAAAGCACCACTGCCAATGTGATGAGCCATATTCACCATGCCTTACATTAATACACTTTAAATACACGTAAAATATAAGCCATGATGATGGTGATCATAATAACATTACAGTCCATAAAAACGGAGCTTCAACAGCTTCAAACTATTACAAAATGAACAATAAAGTATGATTGTTGTTGGCATGGATCTCTAAGGACAAGGAGCCTTCGTGTAGCCTATAGCCCTACTATAGAAACTGACACGTTACGACATCGCCGTTCACTTTATGGGGCGAGCCTAATATCTACATAGACTTCTATTCAAAATGGGGACAATTGTTTGTCTGCATTTGTCAGTTTCTGACCCCTCAATGTCGCAACTCTAACCGGTCCCTTGCCAAAGCTAGGTTGCCGGTTAGCATAATGATGCTAAGCGATAGTCAAAGTCAAAGTCGCATGATTTGTCACTACGTTACCGCAGCGAAATTGGACCTCCGCTTTTAACCCATCACTTGGAGTGGTGAGCTCCAAGGAGCGGTGAGCTGCGGCTTGCCGCGCTCGGGAATCATTAGCTGATTTTGACCCCCAATCTATCCCTTTGATGCTGAGTGCCAAGCAGGGAGTAATTGGGTCCCATTTTTTCAAATCGATCCCCGGCCGCCCAGTTCGAGGGCGGACACTCTAACCACAAGGCCACTGTTCTGGTAGCGTTAGCATATCAGTCCCACGGTCAAAGACAAGTGAACAGAAACATCTGGCAATTAAAACACGCAATAATACATGCCTTTGGAGGTTTTGTGATACATGTGTGTGGTCCATGAAACTTCTGCGGCACACGTCGCGTCGGCGTTGGGGTCCAAAACATGGACATTTCATTGCCAGTCTTATCAGAACATCAGCATTTGGAGTTGCGACATCAAGGGGACAGAAAGCAACGCATTGACCTGGTTCAGGGATGCCTATTTTGTCCCCATTCCCTATAGGAGTTTATGTAGAAGAGCCTCCATTGCTCTGGCGCCATTAAGCGAACGAAGTGGGCTTAATGAATAATCTTAGGACCAAATGTTGACACGATCTGAGTATTATGACTTATTTATACCTTCCTTTCTCTAAGATGAGATGTATAAAATAAATAAATAAATACATAAATACATACATAGACAGAAGCAGACCGTGTCAGTCCGTCACTATCTATCCATCCATCCATCCATCCATCCATCCATCCATCCATCCATCCATCCATCCATCCATCCATCCATCGCACAAAGCCACTGAAAACTATGAAAAAAAAAATAAATAAAATAAAAATAAATATATATATATATATATATATATATATATATATATATATATATATATATATATATATATATATATATATATATATATATATATATATATATATATATATATATATATACCCCCTATTGGCCTGAATATAAGACTATGCTTTTTTCCCAACGGAAATATCCCCAAAATGGAGTCGTCTTATATTCAGGGGCTATACTATTTGACATGCAATGTTCTTTTTTCTGAAAATGGGTCTTGAAAAATGAGGGTCGTCTTATAAACAAGTCGTCTTATATTCTGGACAATACGGTATATATATATATATATATATATATATATATATATATATATATATATATATATATATATATATATATATATATATATATATATATATATATATATATATATATATAAAGTATATATATATATACAGTATATACATATATAAAGTATATATATATATATATATATATATATATATATATATATATATATATATATATATATATATATATATATATATATATATATATATGTATATACACAGTATATACTGTTTATATATTATAGGTGTCCTCTTCATTTAATTATGAATCATTACGTGTGTCATCATCTCCCCACTCTCTGCTGCAGCGCCACAGAAGCATGCCTTTTCCTGGCCAAAACTAATCCAAATAAATTTAAAAAACGTCCAGAATTACCTGTCGAGTCCTGTAAGTGTGGGAGACGGACTAAAAGCCAACATGGCTGCTACTGGGCATCGGCTCACAGTAAATAATTATAGAGAGAGCACCCTGAGGAAATCTTGAGGCGAAATGGACATAGTGGCCAAAGTTGAGAATGCAGTTTGAGAGCATGGGGCCAGTAACATGAACGCGGAATAGGCTCCGCCCCCTCCATAGCTCTCCACTGTGACGCACGCACGCTGATCGTGCATGAGGTCGCCCGCGTTCATGTTCTCGGCCCCATTTTCCCAGAATGCACTCTGTTTTCCCCCCGGAAATAGGGGAAAAATACGTGTGAAATCGCCTCATGCGCTGAGTGAGCAACTCAATGCAAGTGGATGAGAAGGGATCTCGGGCGCCCTCTCTAGTTAATATATACTCTAAGGGCATCGGGAGGGGAGCAAAACCAAAACAGGAAGGGAGCGTGAGATTGACATCTCTTCAGGCCAATGGGCAAGCAGAGATTTAGGACTTTAGGATTCCTAAACCAGACCGCCTGCCTATTGGCCGAAGGGACCTGTCAGTCAAAACAAGTGACAGGCCAATAGCGTGGCAGGGATTTAGGACTGGTTTAGGAATCCTGACTGAGGACAACCTTCTCCCGAGGGCGCAAGGAGAGTTTTTCAATGTTTGAGCAAATTGTGGGAGATTTGATCCATATTTTTGGCTAAATGGACACAAGATTGAGTCAAATCAACATCTATTCTGCTCTATGATCATTAGATTATGTTCTGTCACTATATTAGCTTTCAAAATGAGCAAAACAGTCATACTGTTGAGCAGCTGTGCTGTTACATTGTGTCCCTTGGAGGACACCTGTCGGCCAGATTGTCTTACTGCACCCTGAATTGCTATTCCTGTGGGGTTTTGCATGTGTTTTGATTTTAATATTACTCTTACTCTGGTCTTTTCAATGACACCTTTGCATTATTTAACAAGTGTATTTGTTTAATTTTTTCACTCATCACTTGCACTTGGGTTTATTTGTTATTGTATGGTTATTTATTTATTATGTGTGTGCCAGTGGTGAAGCCCTAAACTAGATTTTGTTGTTTTCATGTAAACAATGTTGTTTCATGTAGGCAATGACAATAAAAATCTATCTATTCTTAACTAGCGTGTGCATTCAGTTTTTCCAGATTTGCTGTAGTTGTACTTAAATTGTACTTTATATCTCCAAGCCGTTATGAATTTTCTAGCATTGTGTACTTGACGTGTACTGTAACTGTCATTTCTGTTAATTAAATTTCCATTCATTCATTCACTCGTTTGCTCACCCCTAAGCTCCATTTGGTTTTCATTTTTGCAAAATAGAACATGGAATGGTGGAAAATAATACATGGAATGGTGGACAAAAATCTACATGTAATCCCAGAGCTTTTTTGCACCATGTAAGAAAGGGTTTTCAAGGTGTAGCAAATAAATAAATAAATAAATAAATAAATAAATAAATAAATAAATAAATAAATAAATAAATAAATAAATAAATAAATAAATAAATAAATAAATAAATAAATAAATAAATAGGTTTCCACCTGACATAATGTTTACCCATGCAGGACAAATTGTGAAACTTTGAGGCTCACACCGCAGGGGTTCGAACCCTATACCTGTTATACAGGAGCACCGACTTGCCAGTGTGTTGTGCCAAATTCACAGTCAATGTCCATACATGATAACAATAGCCAAGTGTATTCATCTCCAGATTGGTGGGCCATGGGGATAATATAATTATAAAATAATTACATAATAGAACTATTTCATACAGTGACATGTACACATATTGTTTAGTGCTTAAAGGTGAATTCCACCCATTTCCAATGTCTTCCTGAGAGGATCTGAAAGAGCTGAAAAGGGGGTCTGACAGTAAACATAGAATAAAATACAATAAACATGGTGAAATACATCTTGATGACGCCATCAGATGTAGTTCACCATGTTCATTATTTTTTCAGACCTCTGTTTTTAGGAAATGCACAATTGGGAGAACCTTTTCATCATGTCCACACAACATCTCTAAGGCATACTAATGACATAATGTGGAAAAACGGGTGGAGTTCCCCTTTAATAACTAATATTTTATCATGTTGCCATGAACGGAGTATTGATAATACTTCTACCCTAGGTTAAGGTGTATCAACAGCATAAAAGGGCGGAATTGCCCTTTAGGTGGCTAAATGAAACAGTATTATATCCACTCATCCATCCACCATGCTGTACACAGCTGAAAACGGCCCAAAATGCAATTAGAATAAAAGTCGAGGCCTTACCTAGTCATCAGCTTATTATGGCAGAATTTTAATGTGCGTGCAGTGTTTATTTTATTATGATTCCATACCTGTCATCTGTCTGCTGCTGCTGCTGCTGCGATGGGGTTAGCATGATGTTAGCATGCCTCTTCATGCCCCCAAAGTACTCCAAATACACCAGAAAAACGTCCACAATCACCTGACGAGTCCTTGCAGAGGTGCACTGGGTTGGATCCCACCACTCAATATTTTTAGAATGCCTTTTACGATTTTTAAAAAAATATTGAATATAGCCTACAGTATGTGTCCTCCAGCTAGCTCCTCTGCTGCTGCTGCTGCTGCAGGGTTGGATCATGACATCGTTAGCATGATGTTAGCATGCCTCTTCCAGCCCCCAAAGTAGCCCAAATAAACCACAAAAACGTCCACAATCACCTGACGCGTCCTTGCAGAGGTGTTCTGGGTTGGATCCCACCAGTCAATATTTTTAGATTGCCCTTTACGATTTTTAAAAATATATTTAATATAGCCTACATGTTGGGTTTTGATGGGAGGTGGAGAAAAAAGCAAGATGGCCGCAGACAGGAAGTTGGCAGTGGGGAGAGCCAATCAGTGAGCTAGGAATCGTCTACTAATGTTGCTGCTCGCCTATTGGCCATTACTAACCTTGAGCAGCTCTCCCATTGGCTGACGGAGCTGTCAGTCAATCCCTGAAGTTAGTAGAACTTAGTAAATTACCAACCTCAAAGATGCACTAACTATAGGCGCGAAAAATCCTGCCCGTTCTTTGAGTTTTTGGCCCTCGCGCCATTTGCGGGGCCCCGGAGGGGCCCCGCGAGCCGAGGGGCCTCCGGCGCCCCCGGCCCCCGGCCCCGGAGCGCCCTGAGAGGCGTCGAGCCGCGCCTCGCCCCGCCCTCCCGGTGGCGGGCGAAAGAGTCCTGAAAGGATGAACGCATGGGCCATGCATTCATCTCTGGCCCTCTGCGTTCATCTCTACGGCGATCCCGCCTCCCGGGGTGAAGAGGCGGGGACAACCTGAGGAGGCGGGCACCACCGGGCTCATGCAAATTAGCCATCCTGCATTCATCTCTGGCCCAATGCGTTCATCTCTACGGCGATCCCGCCTCCCGGGGTGAAGAGGCGGGGACAATCTGAGGAGGCGGGCACCACCGGGCTCATGCAAATTAGCCATGTGCACTTTCGTTTGTCAACAGCTCTGCAAATTAGCCATCTGCACAATCGGCCATCAACGTCTGCTTGCTGTCATGTGTGTTAAAATAAATCGTGTTCTATGTTATTTTCAATAAATTATATGTAATTGTACGATATGGATCTGGCGCTCAGTCTCCCACCTCGCAATGAATGTCGCAACACCTCTGAGGCAGGGGTGTGGGGGGGTGGGGGGTAGGTGCCTACTGGATGCTGGCTGGTTGACATGCTGTGTTAAACAGCGAAACTCTCTGCAAAAATGTCCAACAATTCCATATTATTTTAGTGTTCCCTGGGACAACAGTGTTTCTGATTTAGAAGGTGGGGAGGCAACCCAGTTACAGAGGAACACCAAGAACAGGTAATAATAATGATAAGGGTAATAATAATAATAATAGACACTGATATTAATACTAGCTATTACAAATACAGTTTCTAAAATTGTATCTGATCGAGGAAGAGAAACAGGCAGGGACCCGGGCACCCTGCTACCAATTAAATTCTTAAAGTGATGCCTCAAATCCAAAACAGTTCTTAATTCGAGCTTGTGTGTGTGCAGCATTCCATTATGTTGTTACTGTGGTATAAATAGGGCAGTATTAGGATTTGTAACTTGTTACAATCAATCATGAAGTAGGTAGCCTAATGCAGGTGTGAGGCAGATCTGTTGCGTTTTATATTATGTTCCATGTTAGGTATAACTGTGCCAAAAAAAAAAAAAAAAAAAAGCATTTTCCATTTTAGAGAAACTGTGGAGTTTGAACCGCTGGATACCATTTTGTGTAGTTTCAGCAACTGAAAGACACTTTCACCACTGAATATTATGGGCTAACTATGGAATGTTTTTTGCATTTGATTGGAGAGATGACAGTGACATTAGATCAGCACTTTTTTGTCCGACAGGGCTAAATAAAATAATACATGTTTTTTTTTTTGGTCAATTCACAGCTTCACTGTCCAGATATACACTCCTTTTCTGGTTGTAGGGGTGGCTGAAGCTGGGTCTCGGCTGGATGATGACTGGTCCAATGCTGAGGAGGATGTGGACAAAACTACAGAAGAGACAAATAATATATATATTAGGATAGTTTTCAACAGACAATGTGATATGAGCTGCCTGTCTTAAAATGTTGCTAAAACACACAGACCGGCACACACAGACTAGCGAGTGAGTGAGTGAGTGAGTGAGTGAGTGAGTGAGTGAGTGAGTGAGTGAGTGAGTGAGTGAGTGATGTAGTGGATTTTTTACAATGCCAAAATAGTCTGTGTTCTAGTGTCACCTTCTTTAAGCTTTGACTGCAGCTGTCAGACAAGCCGACACCTGACTCATCCATTCAGGGTGCAGTGAGTGAGTGAGTGAGTGAGTGAGTGAGTGAGTGAGTGAGTGAGTGAGTGAGTGAGTGAGTGAGTGAGTGAGTGAGTGAGTGAGTGAGTGATACTGTATATACACACACCATGTCTGTGCTGCTTTTTGGAGCTGGAGGAGCAGACTGAGGACGTGTCAGAATCTTCTATGATGAACACGGATTCTTCACGCTGGTCTGGAGTGAAAGTAGGGTGGCATAAAACACAACAGACATTACAGACGTTCCCTCTTGTACATTGTTTGAGTGTGTTTCTCTCCTGTAGATAGTTTGAGTGTGTTTCCCTCCATGTGGACCGAGACCTTGAAGGGGTATGGAGGCTTGAGTGTGTTGATGAATCCCAGAGCTAAACTGTGCAGGATCATCCATGGCAGGCAGGTCTGAGACGAGACACCCGACTAACATCGGTCTGTTCCATGGACACCTGCAATACTGTGTAACAATCAACTGTAATTCTGTGAACATTTTTGCAACGTTGTCTTTATATTGTTTGTCAGCCTATGTGACATAATGTGTAAAGCAGGTTGCTTATTATACTCTATGTGATCTTACTCCAGCATACCGGTTAATCACAGCTAGATGTCTGTTAGCATGAATCGTTGTCTTTGATAAACCATACACTGCCTTAAACTAAGAATGGAGAGAAGGACATATAGTTATGTCACAATTTAGACTGAAATAAATATGCACCACTTCCAACATGCAACTAGTAATGTTTCAATTATGTGATGTAGAACTTGATCTACTGCTTGTACAAAACAATGAGGCTGTTAGGTTGTTTGGTATATGCAATAAGCATCATGTAGAGTACTTTCTGACATTTATCACTTTGCCCAGGGGACACCCAGTATACAAAAAGGCTTTTCTGAACCAAATAACCTTGATGTCATGAAGTCAGGGTTGCAGATGCTAATGGCCCCTGCGCTTGGAGAGTTTTTCAATGTTTGAGCAAATTGTGGGAGATTTGATCCATATTTTTGGCTAAATGGACACAAGATTGGGTCAAATCAACATCTATTCTGCTCTATGATCGGTAGATTATGTTCTGTCACTATATTAGCTTTCAAAATGAGCAAAACAGTCATACTGTTGAGCAGCTGTGCTGTTACATTGTGTCCCTTGGAGAACACCTGTCGGCCAGATTGTCTTACTGCACCCTGAATTGCTATTCCTGTGGGGTTTTGCATGTGTTTTGATTTTAATATTACTCTTACTCTGGTCTTTTCAATGACACCTTTGCATTATTTAACAAGTGTATTTGTTTAATTTTTTCACTCATCACTTGCACTTGGGTTTATTTGTTATTGTATGGTTATTTGTTTATTATGTGTGTGCCAGTGGTGAAGCCCTAAACTAGATTTTGTTGTTTTCATGTAAACAATGTTGTTTCATGTAGGCAATGACAATAAAATCTATCTATTCTTAACTAGCGTGTGCATTCAGTTTTTCCAGATTTGCTGTAGTTGTACTTAAATTGTACTTTATATCTCCAAGCTGTTATGAATTTTCTAGCATTGTGTACTTGACTTGTACTGTAACTGTCATTTCTGTTAATTAAATTTCCATTCATTCATTCACTCGTTTGCTCACCCCTAAGCTCCATTTGGTTTTCATTTTTGCAAAATAGAACATGGAATGGTGGAAAATAATACATGGAATGGTGGACAAAAATCTACATGTAATCCCAGAGCTTTTTTGCACCATGTAAGAAAGGGTTTTCAAGGTGTAGCAAATAAATAAATAAATAAATAAATAAATAAATAAATAAATAAATAAATAAATAAATAAATAAATAAATAGGTTTCCACCTGACATAATGTTTACCCATGCAGGACAAATTGTGAAACTTTGAGGCTCACACCGCAGGGGTTCGAACCCTATACCTGTTATACAGGAGCACCGACTTGCCAGTGTGTTGTGCCAAATTCACAGTCAATGTCCATACATGATAACAATAGCCAAGTGTATTCATCTCCAGATTGGTGGGCCATGGGGATAATATAATTGTAAAATAATTACATAATAGAACTATTTCATACAGTGACATGTACACATATTGTTTAGTGCTTAAAGGGGAATTCCACCCATTTCCAATGTCTTCCTGAGAGGATCTGAAAGAGCTGAAAAGGGGGTCTGACAGTAAACATAGAATAAAATACAATAAACATGGTGAAATACATCTTGATGACGCCATCAGATGTAGTTCACCATGTTCATTATTTTTTCAGACCTCTGTTTTTAGGAAATGCACAATTGGGAGAACCTTTTCATCATGTCCACACAACATCTCTAAGGCATACTAATGACATAATGTGGAAAAACGGGTGGAGTTCCCCTTTAATAACTAATATTTTATCATGTTGCCATGAACGGAGTATTGATAATACTTCTACCCTAGGTTAAGGTGTATCAACAGCATAAAAGGGCGGAATTGCCCTTTAGGTGGCTAAATGAAACAGTATTATATCCACTCATCCATCCACAGCTGAAAACGGCCCAAAATGCAATTAGAATAAAAGTCGAGGCCTTACCTAGTCATCAGCTTATTATGGCAGAATTTTAATGTGCGTGCAGTGTTTATTTTATTATGATTCCATACCTGTCATCTGTCTGCTGCTGCTGCTGCTGCTGCTGCGATGGGGTTAGCATGATGTTAGCATGCCTCTTCCAGCCCCCAAAGTAGCCCAAATAAACCACAAAAACGTCCACAATCACCTGACGCGTCCTTGCAGAGGTGTTCTGGGTTGGATCCCACCAGTCAATATTTTTAGAATGCCTTTTACGATTTTTAAAATAATATTGAATATAGCCTACAGTATGTGTCCTCCAGCTAGCTCCTCTGCTGCTGCTGCTGCTGCTGCTGCTGCGATGATCGTTAGCATGATGTTAGCATGCCTCTTCCAGCCCCCAAAGTAGCCCAAATAAACCACAAAAACGTCCACAATCACCTGACGCGTCCTTGCAGAGGTGTTCTGGGTTGGATCCCACCAGTCAATATTTTTAGATTGCCCTTTACGATTTTTAAAAATATATTTAATATAGCCTACATGTTGGGTTTTGATGGGAGGTGGAGAAAAAAGCAAGATGGCCGCAGACAGGAAGTTGGCAGTGGGGAGAGCCAATCAGTGAGCTAGGAATCGTCTACTAATGTTGCTGCTCGCCTATTGGCCATTACTAACCTTGAGCAGCTCTCCCATTGGCTGACGGACTGTCAGTCAATGCCTGAAGTTAGTAGAACTTAGTAAATTACCAACCTCAAAGATGCACTAACTATAGGCGCGAGGAGAGTTTTTCAATGTTTGAGCAAATTGTGGGAGATTTGATCCATATTTTTGGCTAAATGGACACAAGATTGAGTCAAATCAACATCTATTCTGCTCTATGATCATTAGATTATGTTCTGTCACTATATTAGCTTTCAAAATGAGCAAAACAGTCATACTGTTGAGCAGCTGTGCTGTTACATTGTGTCCCTTGGAGAACACCTGTCGGCCAGATTGTCTTACTGCACCCTGAATTGCTATTCCTGTGGGGTTTTGCATGTGTTTTGATTTTAATATTACTCTTACTCTGGTCTTTTCAATGACACCTTTGCATTATTTAACAAGTGTATTTGTTTAATTTTTTCACTCATCACTTGCACTTGGGTTTATTTGTTATTGTATGGTTATTTGTTTATTATGTGTGTGCCAGTGGTGAAGCCCTAAACTAGATTTTGTTGTTTTCATGTAAACAATGTTGTTTCATGTAGGCAATGACAATAAAATCTATCTATTCTTAACTAGCGTGTGCATTCAGTTTTTCCAGATTTGCTGTAGTTGTACTTAAATTGTACTTTATATCTCCAAGCTGTTATGAATTTTCTAGCATTGTGTACTTGACTTGTACTGTAACTGTCATTTCTGTTAATTAAATTTCCATTCATTCATTCACTCGTTTGCTCACCCCTAAGCTCCATTTGGTTTTCATTTTTGCAAAATAGAACATGGAATGGTGGAAAATAATACATGGAATGGTGGACAAAAATCTACATGTAATCCCAGAGCTTTTTTGCACCATGTAAGAAAGGGTTTTCAAGGTGTAGCAAATAAATAAATAAATAAATAAATAAATAAATAAATAAATAAATAAATAAATAAATAAATAAATAAATAGGTTTCCACCTGACATAATGTTTACCCATGCAGGACAAATTGTGAAACTTTGAGGCTCACACCGCAGGGGTTCGAACCCTATACCTGTTATACAGGAGCACCGACTTGCCAGTGTGTTGTGCCAAATTCACAGTCAATGTCCATACATGATAACAATAGCCAAGTGTATTCATCTCCAGATTGGTGGGCCATGGGGATAATATAATTGTAAAATAATTACATAATAGAACTATTTCATACAGTGACATGTACACATATTGTTTAGTGCTTAAAGGGGAATTCCACCCATTTCCAATGTCTTCCTGAGAGGATCTGAAAGAGCTGAAAAGGGGGTCTGACAGTAAACATAGAATAAAATACAATAAACATGGTGAAATACATCTTGATGACGCCATCAGATGTAGTTCACCATGTTCATTATTTTTTCAGACCTCTGTTTTTAGGAAATGCACAATTGGGAGAACCTTTTCATCATGTCCACACAACATCTCTAAGGCATACTAATGACATAATGTGGAAAAACGGGTGGAGTTCCCCTTTAATAACTAATATTTTATCATGTTGCCATGAACGGAGTATTGATAATACTTCTACCCTAGGTTAAGGTGTATCAACAGCATAAAAGGGCGGAATTGCCCTTTAGGTGGCTAAATGAAACAGTATTATATCCACTCATCCATCCACAGCTGAAAACGGCCCAAAATGCAATTAGAATAAAAGTCGAGGCCTTACCTAGTCATCAGCTTATTATGGCAGAATTTTAATGTGCGTGCAGTGTTTATTTTATTATGATTCCATACCTGTCATCTGTCTGCTGCTGCTGCTGCTGCTGCTGCTGCGATGGGGTTAGCATGATGTTAGCATGCCTCTTCCAGCCCCCAAAGTAGCCCAAATAAACCACAAAAACGTCCACAATCACCTGACGCGTCCTTGCAGAGGTGTTCTGGGTTGGATCCCACCAGTCAATATTTTTAGAATGCCTTTTACGATTTTTAAAATAATATTGAATATAGCCTACAGTATGTGTCCTCCAGCTAGCTCCTCTGCTGCTGCTGCTGCTGCTGCTGCTGCGATGATCGTTAGCATGATGTTAGCATGCCTCTTCCAGCCCCCAAAGTAGCCCAAATAAACCACAAAAACGTCCACAATCACCTGACGCGTCCTTGCAGAGGTGTTCTGGGTTGGATCCCACCAGTCAATATTTTTAGATTGCCCTTTACGATTTTTAAAAATATATTTAATATAGCCTACATGTTGGGTTTTGATGGGAGGTGGAGAAAAAAGCAAGATGGCCGCAGACAGGAAGTTGGCAGTGGGGAGAGCCAATCAGTGAGCTAGGAATCGTCTACTAATGTTGCTGCTCGCCTATTGGCCATTACTAACCTTGAGCAGCTCTCCCATTGGCTGACGGACTGTCAGTCAATGCCTGAAGTTAGTAGAACTTAGTAAATTACCAACCTCAAAGATGCACTAACTATAGGCGCGAGGAGAGTTTTTCAATGTTTGAGCAAATTGTGGGAGATTTGATCCATATTTTTGGCTAAATGGACACAAGATTGAGTCAAATCAACATCTATTCTGCTCTATGATCATTAGATTATGTTCTGTCACTATATTAGCTTTCAAAATGAGCAAAACAGTCATACTGTTGAGCAGCTGTGCTGTTACATTGTGTCCCTTGGAGAACACCTGTCGGCCAGATTGTCTTACTGCACCCTGAATTGCTATTCCTGTGGGGTTTTGCATGTGTTTTGATTTTAATATTACTCTTACTCTGGTCTTTTCAATGACACCTTTGCATTATTTAACAAGTGTATTTGTTTAATTTTTTCACTCATCACTTGCACTTGGGTTTATTTGTTATTGTATGGTTATTTGTTTATTATGTGTGTGCCAGTGGTGAAGCCCTAAACTAGATTTTGTTGTTTTCATGTAAACAATGTTGTTTCATGTAGGCAATGACAATAAAATCTATCTATTCTTAACTAGCGTGTGCATTCAGTTTTTCCAGATTTGCTGTAGTTGTACTTAAATTGTACTTTATATCTCCAAGCTGTTATGAATTTTCTAGCATTGTGTACTTGACTTGTACTGTAACTGTCATTTCTGTTAATTAAATTTCCATTCATTCATTCACTCGTTTGCTCACCCCTAAGCTCCATTTGGTTTTCATTTTTGCAAAATAGAACATGGAATGGTGGAAAATAATACATGGAATGGTGGACAAAAATCTACATGTAATCCCAGAGCTTTTTTGCACCATGTAAGAAAGGGTTTTCAAGGTGTAGCAAATAAATAAATAAATAAATAAATAAATAAATAAATAAATAAATAAATAAATAAATAAATAAATAAATAAATAGGTTTCCACCTGACATAATGTTTACCCATGCAGGACAAATTGTGAAACTTTGAGGCTCACACCGCAGGGGTTCGAACCCTATACCTGTTATACAGGAGCACCGACTTGCCAGTGTGTTGTGCCAAATTCACAGTCAATGTCCATACATGATAACAATAGCCAAGTGTATTCATCTCCAGATTGGTGGGCCATGGGGATAATATAATTGTAAAATAATTACATAATAGAACTATTTCATACAGTGACATGTACACATATTGTTTAGTGCTTAAAGGGGAATTCCACCCATTTCCAATGTCTTCCTGAGAGGATCTGAAAGAGCTGAAAAGGGGGTCTGACAGTAAACATAGAATAAAATACAATAAACATGGTGAAATACATCTTGATGACGCCATCAGATGTAGTTCACCATGTTCATTATTTTTTCAGACCTCTGTTTTTAGGAAATGCACAATTGGGAGAACCTTTTCATCATGTCCACACAACATCTCTAAGGCATACTAATGACATAATGTGGAAAAACGGGTGGAGTTCCCCTTTAATAACTAATATTTTATCATGTTGCCATGAACGGAGTATTGATAATACTTCTACCCTAGGTTAAGGTGTATCAACAGCATAAAAGGGCGGAATTGCCCTTTAGGTGGCTAAATGAAACAGTATTATATCCACTCATCCATCCACAGCTGAAAACGGCCCAAAATGCAATTAGAATAAAAGTCGAGGCCTTACCTAGTCATCAGCTTATTATGGCAGAATTTTAATGTGCGTGCAGTGTTTATTTTATTATGATTCCATACCTGTCATCTGTCTGCTGCTGCTGCTGCTGCTGCTGCGATGGGGTTAGCATGATGTTAGCATGCCTCTTCCAGCCCCCAAAGTAGCCCAAATAAACCACAAAAACGTCCACAATCACCTGACGCGTCCTTGCAGAGGTGTTCTGGGTTGGATCCCACCAGTCAATATTTTTAGAATGCCTTTTACGATTTTTAAAATAATATTGAATATAGCCTACAGTATGTGTCCTCCAGCTAGCTCCTCTGCTGCTGCTGCTGCTGCTGCTGCTGCGATGATCGTTAGCATGATGTTAGCATGCCTCTTCCAGCCCCCAAAGTAGCCCAAATAAACCACAAAAACGTCCACAATCACCTGACGCGTCCTTGCAGAGGTGTTCTGGGTTGGATCCCACCAGTCAATATTTTTAGATTGCCCTTTACGATTTTTAAAAATATATTTAATATAGCCTACATGTTGGGTTTTGATGGGAGGTGGAGAAAAAAGCAAGATGGCCGCAGACAGGAAGTTGGCAGTGGGGAGAGCCAATCAGTGAGCTAGGAATCGTCTACTAATGTTGCTGCTCGCCTATTGGCCATTACTAACCTTGAGCAGCTCTCCCATTGGCTGACGGACTGTCAGTCAATGCCTGAAGTTAGTAGAATTTAGTAAATTACCAACCTCAAAGATGCACTCACTATAGGCGCGAAAGATCCCGCTCAATCTTTGAGGTTTTGGCCCCGGCGCCTTTTGCGGGGCCCCGGAGGGGCCCCGCGAGGCCGCGACCGTTTTGCCGCGAGGCCCCCGGCCGCCCCGTCCGCGGTGCCGAAAGGGGCGCCGGGACTCCGCCCCGTCCGCCCGCGGCGGCCGCGAACGTCGGAAAAGTGGAACGACACGGCGTATCGTTCCGCTTTCGGACGTTGCGTTCCACTTCGCGGGGAGCCCGCCTCCCCGACGGCAGCCGGAACGCAACGGAAGCCGTCAGACGACGGCACATGGCTAATTTGCATACGGGGGAGCGGAGAAAGGGGGGGGGGCGTACGGACCGCGAGGTCGCCGGTTCGAGCCCCGCTTTAGGCAAGGCCAAGGTTCGACTCCCACTCGGTCCAAAAGTAAAACATGCTGCCAAAAGTAAAACATGCTGTGTTTGAGATCTTCAAATCATTATGGACCAAAGTTTACAGCCTTTTGTTGCTGATTTTATTATTCTGACAAATCCGAAGCTACTACCACATTGTTATTTGCTTGGAATGGAATATCAATGCAACAATCTATGTGCGTTCACGAGTGAGTGCATCCTCCACACAAGAGAGACAATGGCGTTGTTTTCATTGAAATTAAGTTACTATCAATGTGAGAGTAGGCTATTTAAAATGGTCAACTGCCTATGTTAATAATAATAATGCAGAATTCTAGACCGGGGCAGAAGACAAGAAGGGGGGAGGGGCTGAAACCTTATCGGCCAATCATGACTCACACAGCCTTGTTGCCCTGTTCACCCAGCATGCAACTGTGCTTCCACAATGCTATTCTGCAAACATTTACATTGTTAAAATACTATTTTAACATGTTAAAATGCTGTCATTCAGATGATTGCTGTCTATGTAACCCAGATCAAATCCCTTTCAGAAAAATGAAAGAAGAAAAGGAGAGAGAGACAGAAAAAAATACAACCGTGACCCCAAATGTGGTTATTATTATTATTATTGAATGAATGAACGAACAAACGATTTTTTTTTATTATTAACAGAGATGAGAGTTACAGTACAAGTCAAGTACACACTGCTACAAAACTGATAACAGCTTGGAGAATTACAGTACAATTCAAGTACAACTGCATCAAATCTGAAAAACTGATTGGACACACTAGTTAAGCATACACTTGTTTACAATAGTGGCCAACTTGTTCATTTCATTGAGGCATTCAAATACCGTACATACAAAACAACTATTCAGTAAAATCAGAAGCAGCAAATCATGGAGACAAAATCATAGTGGGGGTAAAAAAGGGAAAAGAGAAATGTACAGTACACAGAAATACATCCAAATACAAACAGTTAATATGCATATAACAAGACTAGCAAAGAAGCGCAAAGTCAAAAATAAAATAAATAAATTAAAACACAAACAGTCAGTATAAAATATGTTCTGGAGTAATGATTTGAATTCACCGAAAGGTGGCAGTGAGGTCAATTTTAAAGAATGTTGGAGATCATTCCATGACGTTGGGCCACTGACAGAGAAAGCAGTCTTACCAAGTTCTGTCCTAGTGAAAGGAACCTTTAGTCACTAGAACGGGTCTGGTAAGTGCCATGCATTGGTACTAACATAGAGGAAATATAGGTAGGGAGACGGCCAGCTAAGGCTTTATATAAAAATAAGTGCCAATGCTGATCACATCGTACAGTTAAAGATGATAAACCTGAGTTTGAGTATAGTGTACAGTGATGTGTACCATAGCTATCACCTGTAATCCACCGCAAGGCAGAATGGTAGACAGTATCAAGCTGCTTTAAAAATGAAGAAGCAGCAGATCTATAAATAATGTCCCCATAGTCCAGTACGGAGAGAAATGTGGTCTCGATAACTGCCTTCTTGCAAGAATTTGGAAAACAATGTTTATTACTATACAGGAAACCTAGCTTTTGCCTTAGTTTGGAGACAAGATCACTTATATGGAATTTATAAGAAAGTTTATCGTCAAGCCAAATGCCCAGATATTTATACTCAGAGACCCTCTCAATTTACAGAGCCACTAGCAGAAGTTATGCGAACACTGTCTGAATCAGTATTCACAGCCCTAGTGAAGAGCATAAATGTGTGTGTGTGTGTGTGTGTGTGTGTGTGTGTGTGTGTGTGTGTGTGTGTGTGTGTGTGTGTGTGTGTGTGTGTGTGTGTGTGTGTGTGTGTGTGTGTGTGTGTGTTATGGTTGTATTTACAAGCTGTGGTATACAGTACATATTGATATGACATATGATGTATTAATGTCATAGACCATATATAGTGGGTTTTAAGTGTGGTGATCTGAACACAGCATTGCACTCTAGTGAAAATGCTGCATTTTATATCCAATATAAGCACACAACAGATGTGAAGCAGTCAGTGGATTACAGCACTATGAAGCTCCAAACCCCATAACCAAAGCCAGCCAGAGCTAGACGTGTACATTTGCTTTTTGAAACACCCTGCCAGCTATGTGAATTATTTTGTTTTGGCTGTACTTACTACTGTTCTATTTTGTCTAACAAAACAATAATTGTATCAACACCAACTGTATTAAGACATATTCTACTAAGAGTATCAATTACAGTTATAATACATGTCATCATTTTAATTTAGTTCCCGAGAGTGTACAAATGTGAACCAAATGGACCCTAGCGGGTCCATTTGGTTTCATTTGTACACACTCAGGAAAAAAAGGTTCTAAAAGAAAAATCATTAACATGGTGAAACACAACTTGATGATGTCATCAAGCTGTGTTTCAGCATGTTAATCATTTTATCAGACCTCCATTTCTAGGAAACAATGGGGGGATTTTTTTTTTTATAATGTCCTCACCACATCTATAGGTACATTAACAACATAGTAAAATGTTGAAAATGGGTGGATTTCCCTTTAAGTCACTTACATGGGAAACATCATCTTAGATTTTGTGTACACTACAGTATTTATTAGAAAATAGACATTAGCAGTATAGCTGAATAGCTGCCCTGTGTATGCAAATTAGCCATGTGCTGTTCCATGTGTTGCCATGTCCGCTTATTATAAACCACTTGGCTTGGGCCTGTTTACATGCACCTAGTTGCTTTGTTCTCTCGCGGGAACTGGCAACCCACCGGAGCCGGTGTTTACCAACACAAGTGTACGTTATTATTACGATACAAATGAATAAACAGATTGCTAACTGACATATGTAAACATGCAGGACAAATTGTGAAACATTAAGCACACACCGCAGGGACTCGAACCCCGTTTCTGTAAACAGAAAGCACCACTGCCAGTGTGATGAGCCATATTCACCATGCCTTACATGAATACACTTTAAATACACGTAAAATATAAGCCATGATGATGGTGATCATAATAACATTACAGTCCACAAAAACGGAGCTTCAACAGCTTCAAACTATTACAAAATGAACAATCTGTAAGGAGCCTTCGTGTAACCATCTTCCAGCAGCAGCAGCACCACCAGACAATAGCAGGGTAATCCGCGCCTCAACGTCCAAATAAAACATAAAATATAAAATCCACGATTGTGAGACAATCAGCCAGCCATGACAAAGGCATTTCAAATACCTTGAATTTGTTTGAAAGCCACGATAAATAGCGAAATGGAGAACCACGACGATCATCCTGCTCCGCCGGGCTGCTGCTGCTGCTGCTCCTCCACTCCAACCAAAGCTACTATAGACACTGACGTTACGACATCGCCGTTCACTTTATGGGGCGAGCCTAATGGCGGCTCTATACACAGACTTCTATTGAGAATGGGGACAATTGTTCGTCTGCATTCGCTCAGTTTCTGACCCCTCAATGTCGCAACTCTAGCCGGTCCCTTGCTAAAGCTAGGTTGCCGGTTAGCATAATGATGATAAGCGATAGCCTTAGCATCAGTTCCACGGTCAAAGACAAGTGAATAAAAACATCTGGCAATTCAAACACGCAATAATACATTCCTTTGGAGGTTTTGTGATATATGTGTGTGGTCAATGAAACTTCTGCGGCACACGTCGCGTCGGCGTTGTGGTCCAAACCATGTGTTTTCATCACCACAGTCTTATCAGAACAGCAGCATTAGGAGTTGCGACATCAAGGGGGCAGAAAGCAACGCATTGACCTGGTTCAGGGATGCCCATTTTGTCCCCATTCCCTATAGGAGTTTATGTAGAAGCATCCATTGCTCTGGCGCCATGAAGCGAACGAAGTTGTCGCAAATCTGACTATCGCTTAGCCTATAGCTCCGGGCAGCTAGAACATCAAATATCCAACCATCCCCGACCGATCTAAGTACAAATCCACTGTATTCACCAAGTCACCACCACAGTATAAGCACAAAAGCCTCTCATTTAACAAGTCATGGAGTTTATCTGTGGTTCTATGACAAAGAAAGTGCATTTATTTGCCTACCTCGGTTGTTCCAGCATGTTGTCCAGCATGTTAGCAGCAGCAGCACCACCACCACCACCGGACAATAGGCAGGCAATCCGCGCCTCAACGTCCAAATAAAACATAAGATATAAAATCCACGATTGTGAGACAGCCAGCCAGCCATGACAAAGGCATTTCAAATACCTTGCTTTGTTTGAAAGCCACGATAAATAGCGAAATGGAGACCCACGACCACCATCCTGCTCGCCGGGCTGCTGCTGCTGCTCCTACCCCTCCACTTGTAACAAAGCCTCTCCAGTCCAAACGAAACAAAACAAAGCAGCGAAAAAAGTCCACGTGGCCATGTCCAGATAAAATATGAAATTCATGCATTCATTAATATATATATTATAGGTGTCCTCTTCATTTAATTATGAATCATTACGTGTGTCATCATCTCCCCACTCTCTGCTGCAGCGCCACAGAAGCATGCCTTTTCCTGGCCAAAACTAATCCAAATCATTTTAAAAAACGTCCAGAATTACCTGTCGGGTCCTTGTTGATGTGTAAGGAGTGTGATATTGCCACTCAATATTTTTCTGGTGTCTTCCAGGATTTTAAAAATAATATTTAATACACCGTCTCTGTAAGTGTGGGAGACGGACTAAAAACCAAGATGGCTGCTACTGGCATCTTGAGGGGAGCAAAACCAAAACAGGAAGGGAGGGTGAGATTGACAGCTCTTCAGGCCAATGGGCGAGCAGAGATTTAGGACTTTAGGATTCCTAAACCAGACCGCCTGCCTGTTGGCCGAAGGGACCTGTCAGTCAAAACAAGTGACAGGCCAATAGCGTGGCAGGGATTTAGGACTGGTTTAGGAATCCTTACTGAGGACAACCTTCTCCCGAGGGCGCAAGGATGACACGCAAATTCGTGAAGCGTTCCTCATTTTCTGGTCTACCGCACCGAGAGCTTTGCGAGGATGTGCGGCATGCCCATGTTTGGCCTGCGGTTTTCGAGTTATCGCCCAGTAATTCTCTCAAGCACTAACCCTAACCCTAACCCTAACCCCAAACACGTGTGGGCGCGCCTTTCACATGAGAGCTACACGTGGATGCGTAGCACACCCCTTTTCAACCTTGTGCTGTAGAGTTATAACTGGCCCTAGGTGCAAACAGCACTGGGGTCTGATAATGTCAGGTTGGTGGGAGGATCCTTCTCTATATTGTTGCCTTTTGGGTGGTTCGCCAACAATATTCTCTGTATCGTGCCAATGTCAGTCCAGATTGGTTTAGCAATCATCTTTTCTGTATCGTTCCAATTTTAGGACTGACATTGGAACGATACAGAGAAGATTGTTGGTGAACTGCCAGATTGGTTTAGCAATCATCTTCTCTGTATCGTTCCAATTTTAGGACTGACATTGGAACGATACAGAGAAGATTGTTGGTGAACCAATCTGGACTGATATGCGAACGATACAGAACGGAAGCACAAGGATGGCACCCAAACTCACAACCCAGCTTTCCACCTGGACCCGGGCACCCACTATTAAGCACCCCTCCAGAGTCTCCTCCGATTTTGCCCGGCTTCCCATTGGGTCCCGGGGAGCCTGGGCCCCCTCCCGGGTTGCCAGGCCAGAAGCCAGCTAAGCCTCCAACCCGGCTCTCCATCTGGACCCGGGAACCCACTATTAAGCACCCCTCCAGAGTCTCCTCCAATTTTGCCCGGCTTCCCATTGGGTCCCGGGGAGCCTGGGCCCCCTCCCGGGGTGCCAGGCCAGAAGCCAGCTAAGCGCCCAACCCGGCTCTCCATCTGGACCCGGGCACCCACTATTAAGCACCCCTCCAGAGTCTCCTCCAATTTTGCCCGGCTTCCCATTGGGTCCCGGGGAGCCTGGGCCCCCTCCCGGGGTGCCAGGCCAGAAGCCAGCTAAGCCCCCAACCCGGCTCTCCATCTGGACCCGGGCACCCACTATTAAGCACCCCTCCAGAGTCTCCTCCAATTTTGCCCGGCTTCCCATTGGGTCCCGGGGAGCCTGGGCCCCCTCCCGGGGTGCCAGGCCAGAAGCCAGCTAAGCCCCCAACCCGGCTCTCCATCTGGACCCGGGCACCCACTATTAAGCACCCCTCCAGAGTCTCCTCCAATTTTGCCCGGCTTCCCATTGGGTCCCGGGGAGCCTGGGCCCCCTCCCGGGGTGCCAGGCCAGAAGCCAGCTAAGCCCCCAACCCGGCTCTCCATCTGGACCCGGGCACCCACTATTAAGCACCCCTCCAGAGTCTCCTCCAATTTTGCCCGGCTTCCCATTGGGTCCCGGGGAGCCTGGGCCCCCTCCCGGGGTGCCAGGCCAGAAGCCAGCTAAGCCCCCAACCCGGCTCTCCATCTGGACCCGGGCACCCACTATTAAGCACCCCTCCAGAATCTCCCCTAATAGCCTCGAAGCTTTGTTTCCGGGGTACGAGGAAATCGTCCACGTGTGGACAGCAACGGGCCATTTTGCCCGGCTTCCCACGCGGCCCCGGGGAGCCTGGGCCCCTCCCGGGGTGCCAGGCCAGAAGCCAGCTAAGCCCACAACCCAGTTCTCCATCTGGACCCGGGCACCCACCATTAAGCACCCCTCCAGAATATCCCCTAATAGCCTCGAAGCTTTGTTTCCGGGGTACGAGGAAATCGTCCACGTGTGGACAGCAACGGGCCATTTTGCCCGGCTTCCCACGCAGCCCCGGGGAGCCTGGGCCCCCTCCCGGGGTGCCAGGCCAGAAGCCAGCTAAGCCCCCAACCCGGCTCTCCATCTGGACCCGGGCACCCACCATTAAGCACCCCTCCAGAATCTCCTCCAATAGCCTCGAAGTTTCGTTTCCGGGGTACGAGTGGAAAGCAACGGGCCATTTTGCCTGGCTTCCCATTCGGACCCGGGGAGCCTGGGCCCCCTCCCGGGGTGCCAGGCCAGGAGCCAGCTAAGCCCCCAACCCGGCTCTCCATCTGGACCCGGGCACCCACTATTAAGCACCCCTCCAGAATCTCCTCCAATTGCCACCAGCACACAGTGGCCGTGCCCCTGGGCATACTGGCCCATTTTCGAAATCAGGCCGTTTTGCTGTTTTGCCGCTGTTTTGCCGGTCGCGACCGCTCCGTCTGCATATTAAACAAGGCTTCCTGTGCTAGCTAGCTGTCGCAAACCGTGGAGGTGATCACGTCAACATTGCACGTGGAGTCGACGGCGGTCCCTTAACCTGTTTATCGCTTCTCGGCCTTTTGGCTCAGATCAAGTGTAGTTTCTGTTCTTATCAGTTTAATATCTGATACGTCCCCTATATGGGGACCACATATTAAACGGATTTTTGACCTCAGGAGCTGAACTAGGGGCTTGCTCCGCTCACTCCACGCATCAACCCTGTGCTGCACTACTGCAGGGAGCGGTGCATCTTCCGTCTCGATCAAGGAAAGCCCCTGTTTCTGCGGAATGGTTCGGCCTGCCCAGGTGAGTGGTCCCGTCCGCCCCGGAATTGTCCAGCCCCCCGCAAGGGTATGGCCTGCCCCAGAGTTGCCCAGCCTTCCCCCAAATGGTCGCGACCATTCCGGGGCAGGCCGGACCGTTCAGGGCAGCTGAATTCAGCTACTGCGGTAACCCGGTCCTCCATCTGGACCCGGGGAGCCCGTGGTGGAGGCAGGGGGGAGGTCCCTGCGCTGGCCAGCCGCGAAGTTTCGTTTCCGGGGTACGAGTGTAAAATCTTCCGCTCGTGGAAAGCAACGGGCCATTTTGCCCGGCTTCCCACGCGGCCCCGGGGAGCCTGGGCCCCCTCCCGGGGTGCCAGGCCAGAAGCCAGCTAAGCTCCCAACCCGGCTCTCCATCTGGACCCGGGCACCCACTATTAAGCACCCCTCCAGAGTCTCCTCCAATTTTGCCCAGCTTCCCATTGGGTCCCGGGGAGCCTGGGCCCCCTCCCGGGGTGCCAGGCCAGAAGCCAGCTAAGCCCCCAACCCGGCTCTCCATCTGGACCCGGGCACCCACTATTAAGCACCCCTCCAGAGTCTCCTCCAATTTTGCCCGGCTTCCCATTGGGTCCCGGGGAGCCTGGGCCCCCTCCCGGGGTGCCAGGCCAGAAGCCAGCTAAGCCCCCAACCCGGCTCTCCATCTGGACCCGGGCACCCACTATTAGGCACCCCTCCAGAGTCTCCTCCAATTTTGCCCGGCTTCCCATTGGGTCCCGGGGAGCCTGGGCCCCCTCCCGGGGTGCCAGGCCAGAAGCCAGCTAAGCCCCCAACCCGGCTCTCCATCTGGACCCGGGCACCCACTATTAAGCACCCCTCCAGAATCTCCCCTAATAGCCTCGAAGCTTTGTTTCCGGGGTACGAGGAAATCGTCCACGTGTGGACAGCAACGGGCCATTTTGCCCGGCTTCCCACGTGGCCCCGGGGAGCCTGGGCCCCCTCCCGGGGTGCCAGGCCAGAAGCCAGCTAAGCCCACAACCCATTTTTCCATCTGGACCTGGGCACCCACCATTAAGCACCCCTCCAGAATATCCCCTAATAGCCTCGAAGCTTTGTTTCCGGGGTACGAGGAAATCGTCCACGTGTGGACAGCAACGGGCCATTTTGCCCGGCTTCCCACGCAGCCCCGGGGAGCCTGGGCCCCCTCCCGGGGTGCCAGGCCAGAAGCCAGCTAAGCCCCCAACCCGGCTCTCCATCTGGACCCGGGCACCCACCATTAAGCACCCCTCCAGAATCTCCTCCAATAGCCTCGAAGTTTCGTTTCCGGGGTACGAGTGGAAAGCAACGGGCCATTTTGCCTGGCTTCCCATTCGGACCCGGGGAGCCTGGGCCCCCTCCCGGGGTGCCAGGCCAGGAGCCAGCTAAGCCCCCAACCCGGCTCTCCATCTGGACCCGGGCACCCACTATTAAGCACCCCTCCAGAATCTCCTCCAATTGCCACCAGCACACAGTGGCCGTGCCCCTGGGCATACTTGCCCATTTTCGAAATCAGGCCGTTTTGCTGTTTTGCCGCTGTTTTGCCGGTCGCGACCGCTCCGTCTGCATATTAAACAAGGCTTCCTGTGCTAGCTAGCTGTCGCAAACCGTGGAGGGGATCACGTCAACATTGCACGTGGAGTCGACGGCGGTCCCTTAACCTGTCTATCGCTTCTCGGCCTTTTGGCTCAGATCAAGTGTAGTTTCTGTTCTTATCAGTTTAATATCTGATACGTCCCCTATATGGGGACCACATATTAAACGGATTTTTGACCTCAGGAGCTGAACTAGGGGCTTGCTCCGCTCACTCCACGCATCAACCCTGTGCTGCACTACTGCAGGGAGCGGTGCATCTTCCGTCTCGATCAAGGAAAGCCCCTGTTTCTGCGGAATGGTTCGGCCTGCCCAGGTGAGTGGTCCCGTCCGCCCCGGAATTGTCCAGCCCCCCGCAAGGGTATGGCCTGCCCCAGAGTTGCCCAGCCTTCCCCCAAATGGTCGCGACCATTCCGGGGCAGGCCGGACCGTTCAGGGCAGCTGAATTCAGCTACTGCGGTAACCCGGTCCTCCATCTGGACCCGGGGAGCCCGTGGTGGAGGCAGGGGGGAGGTCCCTGCGCGGGCCAGCCTCGAAGTTTCGTTTCCGGGGTACGAGTGTAAAATCTTCCGCTCGTGGAAAGCAACGGGCCATTTTGCCCGGCTTCCCATGCGGCCCCGGGGAGCCTGGGCCCCCTTCCGGGGTGCCAGGCCAGAAGCCAGCTAAGCCCACAACCCAGCTCTCCATCTGGACCCGGCTGGCACTAGTTATAAACAGCACTGGGGTCTGATAATGTCAGGTTGGTGGGAGGATCCTTCTCTATAGTGTTGCCTTTTGGGTGGTTCGCCAACAATATTCTCTGTATCGTACCAATGTCAGTCCAGATTGGTTTAGCAATCATCTTTTCTGTATCGTTCCAATTTTAGGACTGACATTGGAACGATACAGAGAATATTGTTGGTGAACTACCAGATTGGTTTAGCAATCATCTTCTCTGTATCGTTCCAATTTTAGGACTGACATTGGAACGATACAGAGAAGAATGTTTGTGAACCAATCTGGAGGATCCTGCTCATTCTTTGAGGTTTTGGCCCCGGCGCCTTTTGCGGGGCCCCGGAGGGGCGACCGTCCTGCCGCGGAGCCCCCGGCCGCCCCGTCCGCCGTGGCGAAAGGACTCCGCCCTGTCCACCCGCAGCGGCCGCGAACGTCGGAAATGTGGAACGACACGGCGTAGCGTTCCACTTTCGGCCGTTTCGTTCCACTTCGCAGGGAGCCCGCCTCCCCGACGGCAGCTGGAACGCAACGGAAGCCGTCAGATGACGGCACATGGCTAATTTGCATATAGGGAGCGGAGAAAAGGGGGGAGGGGCGTACGGACCGAGAGGTCGCCGGTTCGAGCCCCGCTTTAGGCAAGGCCAAGGTTCGACTGAGGACAACCTCCTCCGGAGGGCGCAAGGATGACCCGCAAATTCGTGAAGCGTTCCTCATTTTCTGGTCTACCACATCGAGAGCTTTGCGAGGATGTGCGGCATGCCCATGTTTGCCCTGCGGTTTTCGAGTTATCGCCCAGTAATTCTCTCAAGCACTAACCATTTTGCCCGGCTTCCCATGCGGACCCGGGGAGCCTGGGCCCCCTCCCGGGGTGCCAGGCCAGAAGCCAGCTAAGCCCACAAACCAGCTCTCCATCTGGACCCGGGCACCCACTATTAAGCACCCCTCCAGAATCACCTCCAATAGCCTTGCAGCTTCGTTTCCGGGGTACGAGGGTAAAATCGTCCACGCGTGGACAGCACTGGGCCATTTTTCCCGGCTTCCCATTCGGACCCGGGGAGCCTGGGCCCCCTCCCGGGGTGCCAGGCCAGAAGCCAGCTAAGCCCACAACCCAGCTCTCCATCTGGACCCGGGCACCCACCATTAAGCACCCCTCCAGAATCTCCTCCAATAGCCTCGAAGTTTCGTTTCCGGGGTACGAGTGGAAAGCAACGGGCCATTTTGCCCGGCTTCCCATGCGGACCCGGGGAGCCTGGGCCCCCTCCCGGGGTGCCAGGCCAGAAGCCAGCTAAGCCCACAACCCAGCTCTCCATCTGGACCCGGGCACCCACCATTAAGCACCCCTCCAGAATCTCCTCCAATAGCCTCGAAGTTTCGTTTCCGGGGTACGAGTGGAAAGCAACGGGCCATTTTGCCCGGCTTCCCATGCGGACCCGGGGAGCCTGGGCCCCCTCCCGGGGTGCCAGGCCAGAAGCCAGCTAAGCCCACAACCCAGCTCTCCATCTGGACCCGGGCACCCACCATTAAGCACCCCTCCAGAATCTCCTCCAATAGCCTCGAAGTTTCGTTTCCGGGGTACGAGTGGAAAGCAACGGGCCATTTTGCCCGGCTTCCCATGCGGACCCGGGGAGCCTGGGCCCCCTCCCGAGGTGCCAGGCCAGAAGCCAGCTAAGCCCACAACCCAGCTCTCCATCTGGACCCGGGCACCCACTATTAAGCACTCCTCCACTAGATTCTAGCTTCTGACTCTAGATTCAAAAGTTATGATCGTTTAAAGAAATGCTTTTTGAGCTCTCTTCTGAATGGCATGGAATGCATGTTGTCCAGCAGGGGGAGTCGTTTTACCAGGCTAGGCTGCTGGCGCTGCAAAGTGAGAACTATTGTCAAGCTCTTTAGTTATTTTTGCAGATTCCCCGCTTGAAAGGGGCGGTACAGTCCACACAGAGATCTAAACTGGATTTCACTCGTACAATGACCAGACTTTTTTCTTCTTTTTACTCTTCTTTACTTAAGTTTCAGGTAGGTACAGGTAGGTACAGGTAGTATAGGTACAGGTACAGGTGAAAAACCTTAAAGGAAAACAACAAAAGAAACTACTGTAAGTATAATGCATTCAATATACAATACATCAATATGAATCATTTCCACATTTTTAAATCATGTTTTAAATCCTCAGGTTTGCATAATGTTACTAATTACTTCACCTTTAATCTTCTTTTTAACAATGCATTTTTAGCTTTTAAATGTTTTATCAATTCATTCTTAAATCAAATCAATTCTCCTTTAAACTGACTTTAAACTTAATTAATTTCATGAAATGTAAATAAAGTAATTGAATTCGTTTGTAGCAATTCTATGAACCAAATGAATAAATTCTTTCAAGCATTTTAAGACAAAGTCTTTTGAGACGAGGTCTTTTAAGCATTATAAGACAAAGTCTAAGACAAAAGACTTTTAAGCATTTTTAAACTTAAAGTATCTAAGCATAAGCATTTTAAACTTAAAGTATTTAAGTGTAAACATTAAAGTCAAAAGTATTTAAGTAAGCAAGTGCTTTAAAGCCAAAAGTATTCAAACAATCATGTTACTTTTTAACCTTTAAAGGTATTTAGGTAAAGTAATCACATAATGATGTTACTTCTAAACCTCTTGATGCAAGGTAAGTATAAAGGTAAGTAAGTAAGTAAGTATAAAGGTAAGTATTAAACAGTAAGGTAAGTATTAAAGGTAAGTAAGTATTAAGGTAAGTATTCAAGTACTTGTAATCATGTGCACAACCATGCTAACCATGCTTCACAACCTTAAACAACCATCATATAAACTGCTCATATTCACTGTTCATGAAGTCCATAAAATGTTCAGATCATCAACAACAAAGCTCCTCACCGGCTGTCTCTCAAGGGTTTGTATGGCTGCTCCTTTCTGCTTTCTTTCAGTGTTTGTTAGTGCTTCTCCTCCTTGGAGCACTGTTTGGTGAGTGTGTGTGTGTGTGTGTGTGTGTGTGTGTGTGTGTGTGTGTGTGTGTGTGTGTGTGTGTGTGTGTGTGTGTGTGTGTGTGTGTGTGTGTGTGTGGCTCATGCCACAGGGTGTTGTGATGCGTCTAGTGCAGTAGTTAGAGGGAAGGTTGCATGGCTACTTCCCATCTGCTTGCTAACCTCTCGCTTTCAGATACTGCCGCTGGCTAGCCCTTGTGGTGAACGGAGAAGCAGCCTCCGGTGTAAGTCTTCTCCTGCCAGTACACAGCCTCTCCTCCACCAAGACTCTTGCCAGGCCTCCTCGTGGCCACACACGGTAACTGGGACTCTGCGGCTCCAGGCTAACGTGGTAGGGGATCTCGGAGTTGCAGTGGTCCCCAGAGGTATGGTGTGCAGGCCCACCCCGGTGGACACGCCCTGGCACCTACCAACCACTGCCCCGCTGCCTTGTGGGTTAGTCTGGGAAGACAAAGGCTAGGGGAGCACACCCTGAGAGAAAAGCACTGTGACCGGGGGCACACATAGGCAGGCTCTGAATGCGGAGACACTGGCAGCCCCCTGCGACCCCACTCACCTGAAGGTCGTCTTGAGTCCCTACTCATGCCACTGGAACTGGGTGGGTGTGGCCAAGTTTGTGGGGGGAGGATTTGCGCGCCCCGCCCCTCACACTAATCCACTAGTAGCGCAGGTTTCAGCTTCCACCATAAAAAGACCTCTGGCGATAGGATAAAGTGACGGGGGCAGGTCAAGGATGTGACTGGAAGCTCCTAGCTTGATTCCTGCACAGAGGCGGCCTGGGCCTGATGGTCGTCATGAAGATGGGACGGAACAACGTCTTCTCTCGGCAGCAGCCCATGCGACTGAGCAGCCCTATTTAGGGTCCGCACTGCTCACCCCTCACAGGGGAAGGGTCTAGAAAAGGTGACCCAAACATTGCTTGTTCCTCTGCACCTGGGTGGCCCACCGCAGTCACCAAGGCATCCCTACTCCGCGGTCGAAAAACCAACAATAAAGCAAAACCCATGACTATGAATGTGGCTACCTGGAATGTCCGCACCCTCCTTGATGTTCGTGATGGGACAGAGAGACCTCGCAGACGGACTGCTCTCATTGCACATGAGTTGAAGAGGTACAATATAGATATTGCTGCACTTAGTGAGACCCGGTTCTCCGGTGAGGATTCACTGGCAGAAGTTGGTGAAGGCTACACGTTCTTTTGGAAGGGCCTTCCGGAGAATGAACGCAGGCTCCACGGAGTTGGCTTTGCTGTAAAAAGCAGACTACTCAGCAACATCCCTGAGTCTCCGCTAGGCATCAGTGAGAGGCTTATGACCTGGCGTATTCCCCTGGTGAAGGGTCGCTTTGCTACTTTCATCAGTGCCTATGCCCCCACACTGGATGCCGACGACAACATTAAAGATGCCTTCTACGAGTCCCTCGATGCTGCTTTATCCAAAGTCCCTGACTCTGATAAGCTTGTGCTGATGGGCGACTTCAATGCCCGAGTAGGCACTGATGACAGGCTCTGGAAGCAAGTAATCGGCAGTCATGGTACAGGGAAAATAAACAACAACGGCCTCCGACTCCTCACTCTGTGCTCTGATCATCAGCTGATCTTAACCAACACCATGTTTCAGTTGAAAAAGAAGTACATCACCTCATGGATGCACCCCAGGTCCAAACATTGGCACTTACTGGACTATATCATTACTCGGCAACGGGACCAAAGCGACATCTGCATTACTCGGGCAATGCGTGGGGCTGAATGCTGGACTGATCATCGGTTGATCCGATCCAGACTGAACCTGAAAATTCGTCCACCACACAGGAAACAGCAACCACGGAAGCGATTTAACTGCAGGGCCTTGGACTCTCCAGACTGTGTAGACCAATACCGCAGCAAACTGGCAGAGGGGCTTGCCACCCTGGAGGAGGACAACGATGTCCTCGACCCAGAAAGTGAGTGGGCTAATCTGAGGTCAACCTTACATCAAGCTGCCTCTGAAACCATTGGCTTTACGCAGAAGCGACACCAAGACTGGTTCGACAACAGCTCTGCTGCAATACAGGAGCTTTTAGCAACCAAACGTAAAGCCCATGCTACACTACTTTCCAACCCACACTCTCCACCTCTCCTTGCTCACTACAAAGCCATCCGCAGTGAGACCCAGAAACAACTCAGAAGTATGGAGAATGAGTGGTGGCTCAGAAAAGCCCAGGAAATCCAAATGCATGCGGACAACAACAACACCTATGCTTTCTACGACGCTGTAAAGTCCTTGTACGGTCCACAAAGGCAAAACATGGTTCCAGTAAGATCATCAGACGGTGTTGTGCTACTCAAGGACAAACAAGAGATACTTGAGCGCTGGGCCGAACACTTTGAATCCCTGCTGAACAAAATAAACCCTTCTGATCCATCTGTCCTTGACTCTCTCCCAGAACTTCCACCAGTAGTCTCCCTCGATGAACCGCCCAGGTTCACTGAGGTTCGCTCTGCAGTCAGGAGTCTCAAAAATAACAAAAGCGCGGGCCCCGATGGACTCCCAGCTGAGATCCTGAAAAAGGGTGGTTATCTCTTAATGCGACAACTGTACCATCTCATCTGCAACATCTGGAACAATGAGACACTTCCTCAAGAATGGAAAGACTGCAACATCGTCACCATCTATAAGAGGAAGGGAGACAAGTCATGCTGTGGCAACAGCCGTGGCATCTCTCTGCTATCCATTGCTGGGAAGGTCCTTGCAAAGGTCATGCTGTTTCACCTAACAGCACACATCACAGAGGATATCCTCCCAGAGACGCAGTGTGGCTTCAGAAAAGACCGAAGCACCCTGGATATGGTCTTCACTGCACGTCAAATCCAGGAGAAGTGTAGGGAGCAAAACAAGGACCTATTTGTCACCTTCATCGACCTCAGTAAGGCCTTTGATACAGTCGACCGGGAGATCCTTTGGATTGTGCTGCAGAAGTTCGGTGTCCCCCCCAAATTTCTCAGCATCCTCAAGCAGTTCCACAGTGGCATGAATGCATCAGTGCTTGTTGGTGGGCAACAATCTCCCACCTTCCCTGTGAAAGTTGGAGTGAAACAGGGTTGCGTACTGGCTCCAGTGATATTCAACCTTTTCCTGGCGGCAGCCACACTCCTCTTCCACAAATCCATTCAGGAAGCAGGCGGTGTGCAGATACAGTTTCGCCTTGATGGAAGCTTGTTCAACATCAGGCGCCTACAAGCCAAGACTAAAACCCTGGTCAGCAACATACACGAGCTTCAATATGCAGACGATTGTGCTCTCCTTGCCCACAGCCCAGCTGCGATGCAACAAGCCCTGGACGTCATGTCCTCTGTGTACCAATCACTAGGTCTTGTGATCAACATCCACAAAACAGAAGTCATGACCCAAGAGAGCGCTTCACCTCCCGTGTTCCACATCAGCGGCACTCCCCTCAAGGCTGTACAGCAGTTCTGCTACCTTGGTAGCATCTTGACACCCTCCTGTCAAATTGATGACGACATCCAGGCTCGCATCAACAAAGCCTCCCTGGCCTTTGGTAGACTGCGCACTCGCGTGTTTGAAAACCACCACCTCAGAACACCAACGAAAGTTGCGGTCTACAGGGCAGTGTGCGTGTCTACACTGCTCTATGGGTCAGAAGCATGGACCGTCTACCGACGTCACATCAGACGTCTTGATGCGTTTAACATCAAATGCCTTCAACGCATTCTCGGCATCACTTGGCAGGACCGTGTCCCACACACTGACATTCTCCAACGCACTGATTCCATCAGCATCGAGGCAACGCTAGCCCAGAGGCAACTCCGGTGGGTCGGACATGTCATCCAGATGCCCAGCTGTCGCTTGCCTCGTCAGGTGTTCTATGGACAGATCTTGTCAGCCAACCGTAAGCCTGGTGGCCCAAAGCTGCGATATAAAGACATGCTGAAACAGACACTGAAAAGGTGCAACATCCACCCCAACGACCTGGAGTCAGCTGCAACTAATCGGCCACTCTGGCGTTCCACATGCTACAATGGGGTCGCACACCTTGAGGAGAAACGCACGCAACAAAGGATGGGACGGCGCCAGCAAAGACACCTCCGTGCTGTTCCAGTACCACCTCAGCCTCCTGATTCAAGCCTCACATGCCCACATTGTGGCAAGATATGCGGCTCAAGAATCGGGCTTCATAGTCACTTACAGTGGCATCGACGCCAGCAGCGATGACCACTGCCAAACCCGCACTACAACGGAAGCTACGTCATCTTCGGCAACGATGGACTACCAAGGAGGAGGAGGTGTGTGTGTGTTGCCTTTGTGTGAGATCTTCTCTTCCTCACTTCCTGTTTGCTTGGTTGACGCCCCTCACAGGTGCAGTGCATGCACTGATGCTGATCAGTGAGTGAGGCCATGATTGAATGATTGAGTGACAGCTCAGTGAGTGTCAGTGCAGATCTTCTCTCTCTCTCTCTATTCCTCCAAGTTGACTTCACAACTATACTTCAGCAGTACAAGGGTGTATAAGCGAGAACTGTACTTAGTTAACTTTACATTAAGCCTGCAACAACTAATCGATAAAATCGATAAAAATCGACAGTTAAATTCGTTGCCAACTAATTTTATTATCGATTTTCATCGGCAACTAATCGCGCGACGTTCAATGCAGCGTACAGGCTGTCTGCTGCCTGCTAACAGCCTGCAACACTGCAGGCACTGGGAGCTGTACTCATCCGCGCATGCGCCTTGCGCCGCAGTGACGTACACATCATAACAGTCGGCAAACATGGCGGCGTCCAGCTCTGCTCTGTCGCGCGACCGTCCTAAAACGTCTAAAACCTGGGAACATTTCACCTTAGACAAAGTGAAGCAAAAAATAACCTGCAAGATTTGCAGGGTAGACTTTGCGTGGCATGGAAGCACAACCACTATGCACGAGCATCTAAAGAGGCGACACGTTGGAGCCCTACAGCAGGTTGATGCAGACTCACCTCGGTAAGTAGACTGTGTGTCCGCTCGTAATACAAACACTAAACAGACCACGCTTTCTTGGCTTTTTAACCGCTAAAATGAATTCTCCTCGCCGTGGTTTCTTTTTACCTTTTATGTAATGCCCGGGTCCCGTTTATTAATAGCCCCGTAGTCTCGTATTTGCGTTTTACAGACATGAAAACTAAACGGGAACAATTCGCTTAGCAAGTTGCTAATCCGGTCTGTAGCGGAAACACTATTGCTTCCTTGTATTTGTGCGAGCATTTACCGGATGCAGTAGGCGGGCCCTAGACCGGATCCGATCATTCAACAGTAAATGGAAACCTAGCATTTACCTTGCTACTCGGGTAGCCTATATTAAATACCAAGGCATCACGTCTTCAAAACACGAAATTAATGATTCGTTTAGAGAACGTTTAGGTAAACTAAAGTGTGAATGAATACAATAATACATTATTTGAGTTATATGGAAATGTGTTACAATTTAGCTTGACTAATGTCTTTCCTTTTTAATACAATATGCAGGCAGAAGAAGAGTCAAGGCTCCATGGATAACTACACGCAAAGAAAGCAGGCCATTACTCCACAGGAACAAAAAGAGATCACCGATGCAATTTTAGATATGATTGTCGAAGACATGAGGCCACTCGACATTGTTGAAGGTGACGGGTTTAAAAAGATGTGTCTTAAGTTCAACCCTCAATACGTCCTGCCTTCCAGAACCACCTTCACAACATTGATGGAGAAAAAATATGAGAGAAGCACTCTGAAGGTTAGTTTATCTCTCACACATGCACACACTATAGTGACTATACAATATAATTTTAAGTTAAGCATACACATAAATATAAACAATATAAATGAATTAATATAAAGTTAAGCAATGATATATGATTATAGAATAAATAATATTAAGATTAAATAATGTAAATAATATTAAGATTAATTTAAATAATGTAAACCAGATGTTTAATATTTGGGTCTCTACTCTCTAGTCTACTCTCTCCCTAAATTGTTAACTAATATCACCTCTGTGCAGGAAATGCTTGAAGATGTCAGCTCCCTGGCATTGACAGCTGATGCATGGACCAGTCGTGCCACGGAGTCATACCTGGGAGTTTCCTGTCATTTCATGACCACAGACTGGCAAATGAAAACCGTGAATCTGAGCACTATGCCCCTGGAGGAGAGACATACTGCTGCAAACATTGTGACATGGGTGGAGGAGATCCTGGAAAAATACAAGATCTCGCCGACAAAAATTAAAGCAGTAGTACACGACAACGGGGCAAACATAGTAGCAGCAATGCGACTGCTGGAAGAAAAGCATGGGTGGGCCTCTGTCCGCTGCGCTGGGCACACACTCCAGCTCATCATTAAAGATGCCCTCAAAGATTCCAACATCAGCAGAGCTATAAGTGTCTCGAGATGTGTAGTGGGATTCTTCCACAACAGTGAGATGGCCAGTACAAAACTGAAAGCGAAGCAGAAACAGATGGGGACAAAACAGCATGCCATGATACAGGATGTCAGTACGAGATGGAACAGTACATTTTACATGATGGAGAGACTCCTAGAACAACGCTGGCCACTCACTGCAACGCTGTCTGATCCTGACCTCAAGGGGAAGAAAAACTACTTGGACTTGAAGGCAGAGCAATGGGCGCTGCTTGAAGAGCTGGTGGTGGGGTTGCAGCCATTTGAAACTGCTACCAAATACCTTAGCGGGCAGGAGTACCCAACTGCTTCATGTCTTCCAAAGTTGGTCAAAGGGCTGGAACGGTCCGTGCAGAAATTCAGTTTTGAGACAAGCTCAGGAAAAGCCTTTAGGTCCAATGCCAAGAAAGGGATAGGTGAAAGATGGGAGGGTCTCCTCAAAATCTCAGCAGAGAAAGACCTAGGGCAAGACCCAGTCCTCCTTGCAGCTGCCCTGGACCCAAGATATCGAAAGCTGTCGTTTTTGGCAGCTGAAGATGGCGATAGGCTGAAGGGGGCAGTTCAAGTCCTTGCTTTCAAAGCAGTAGAGATGGCTGATGACTCTGACCCCAGGGAGAATCAGGGCATCAATGTTGTTCGAGCAGAAAAATCATCACTGGATGTGCTCCTTAATTCTGACACAGACAGTCAGGATTCAGCTGAAGAGGTGGAAACTATGGCCGAACAAAAGATGGAAATTGTGAGGCATGAAGTTCAGCGGTACTTTACAGAACGACCTCTGGACAAAAAGAAAGACCCTCTCGAATGGTGGAGAGAAAATGAGAAGGCTTTTCCCACCCTGTCAAATGTGGCAAAAGCTGTTCTGTGCATTCCTGCAACATCCACCCCAGCAGAAAGAATCTTCTCTGCTGCAGGGAACATCTGCTCTCAGAAGAGAGCCAGCCTCACACCAGAACATGTGGAGATGCTCACTTTCCTCACTCTGAACTCTAAACTGTGAATTCATTAGACCACCTGTGAATTTATTGTAGCCTGTTGTTGTGCAGCAGCATGCACCTTTCTTTTGAGTATTTTTTTTTAATTGCTGCTACATCCTTAGTTTAAATAAAAAGCAATATGTTGCTGTGCCATTTAGTTAATATTTACAGAAATTAGACATTGGCACAATGTCAGCACTGCAGCACTTTTTTTATATTTTATTTATGAATGCCTGCTGACTGAGTTACCTTTATTTTTTATATTCAGCTGTGTCAGCACCCTTTCATTTTATTGAATACAAGTTTCTAGTATTACAGTTGTTGAGTTCAGGTGCAACTTGTCACTGCCAAGAAATCCAAGTGAATTCATTAATGCCATGTTACAGGTGATCTGTTAAGATAACTGAGCTGCTTGAAAGTTAAGGAAGTTACACTAATAAATATTTTTGAAAGGAAGAATTTGTTCATTTTATATTTGCTGTTACTTAAAACATGCCTAAAACAACCTTAAGCTAAGTTGTAAAGTTAATTTGCCAAAAGTGCCGTTTATCCGATTAATCGATTAATCGTTTAAATAATCGTCCAACTAACCGATTATGAAAATAATCGTTACTTGCAGCCTTACTTTACATACTTACTTAAATTTAGTATTTGAAATTTAAATGCTATTTTCGTATGGTTTATTGACACACTGTGAATAAAAATAGCATCTTTCATAGCAAATGTCTTAATCTAGGCTACAAGTATGAAACCAATAATATATATTAATATCTATTCTTAATAATAAATATGACTTGTGTGATATACTGTAGTGTAGAAGTAACGGCTGTGTACATAAACATGCGTGTGCCGTGCATGCTTGCGGTCTGCGACTGGTTGCACCGCGGCGCTCCGGCCCCCATGAAGTCACATGAAGTCCAATGTGGCCCCCACCCCAAATGACTTTGACACCACTGCTCTAGACAATCTGTACAAATATGATGTAAAAATAAGCAACAGGTAAAAATGGCAAAGTGTTGACAACTTTTAGAATAGGCGTTTTTTGCTTATGTGGTGAGTGAATTCATTCATTTTATGACCTTTGCAGTAAAAGTAAAATTTGGGCCAATCCATTTCATAAAGGGGACATCATAAAGTTATGAAAAAACGGTGTCCCGTTTTGTTATACCTCGGGGAGGGGGGTACCTCAAAAACTATGCCTCTTTTTGGGGGTTTGTTGCTCCACTATTATGGTGTGAGTGGATAACCCTTGTCACCTTCCATTGTTGTACATCATGTGCAAGCTTACATTGTGTACAATGACAGGAATATTTTGAATTACTCATTTCTATAACTCCTTCGACGTCTTACCTACAAGAAAAACAACAACAGAAAAATATGTGCAATTAAGTGTCTTAGATATTGCATTTACCAACAACAAAAAATATAATTTCAATATGCTTAATTAGCCCTTCACCAAGTCCTTCCCCAATCAGTCCTTAGCAGCAAGAGGACAAGACAAGAAAGCTTGACCTGTGTAGCAACAGTTGCCGACTGTTGGATTGGCACTGGACAGTGACTTTTTATGGTGGATAGGGTGGATACTCAGATGTTCAGAAGGGAAAAACACAGTAAACCACATTCCATCTATGCTAATGAAGATCACACAGCTTCACACATACTACAGAGTTCAATGATAATCAAATGATCAAATGGTACCTTTAGGGTCAAATTGCAGCTTAATTACACAGCTTCACAGCTTCACACATACCACAGAGTTCAATGATAATCAAATGATCAAATGGTACCTTCAGGGTCAAATTGCAGCTTAATTACACTTTCAGTGCCATATTGAATCGTTACCATGCCAATACTGACCATGAAAGAGCTCAAACAACTGTATACCAATTTAGCAATATTTTATTGTAAAATTGTGAAAACCTACAGTACACATAAAAGACTTGTGTGCGTGGTAAGGGAGGGACACCTGGCAACATTTCTACATAATTAAGCTAAGAAGAAAAGTCCATAGATTTGACTGTCACACAATGTCAAATTCAATGCTCTAAAAAAACCAACATAAAAAGTCCATAAAATCGAAAATACAATATAGCCCATTCACAGCTGACCATTGTACTGTTGTAAACAACACAACTAACCAAGAGAACAACACACTGCTTGTATCTATACTGATTTAATTTCTAAGCCTACAACTTTTACAAGACTCAAACTGGTGACATTATAGTAACTGCACTTGCACTACAATTCAAAAATTACAAAATTTCACGTTTAAAGGTAGGGGAAGTGATTTCACTTTTGTCAGATATCACCCCAAAAAATTTTTTTTTTTTGGTAAAATGCTCTATTATAAGGTGTGCAGACCATATATGGAGTTTCCCCCTCCCCCACGTTAGCAGAGGAGCTAATAAAAGTTCCCCAGGTGGAGGGTGAATTCTCCTCCAATCAGGATCGAGCAGCAGGTTCACATAGTGTAGCTACTCTTGGGCGCCCCTAGTGCACCAGGCTGGTACTACACAATGAATTTCACTTACCCTACCTTTAAATAGAATACAGGAAGCAGGCGGGTATTGTGTATGAACATTTCTTCATTCATTTGGACTCTGTTTGGGTCAGGCACTGAGGGATGGCCTCATTGGCTCTACTCCTATAAACAGAAGCTAATACTTGATGTTTGATTTTTTTTTTTTTTTTTTTTTTTGTGATTGTATAATGTGCACAGAACCACAATTTACATTTATCCAAGTAATACACACATCAACAAAGCAAAATACATTCAGATTTCCTAGCTGAAATAGCTGATGAGATTAGCTATTTTACTTCCATTTCTTTGTCGTCAGTGACGAACATTAGTAGCATCAGTGAGTGAGAACGAACACAGTGAACACATAAGATAGTTTCAGATAGTATTTTATAGTTCACAAATCATCACAAATCATCTCTCAATCCTCCTCAAGACTATTTTTGAACTTCTTAAATAAACTATAAACGGTCACATCCATAGGTTTCTCTCCAGTGGGAATTCTCTGGTGTGTTTAAAGGTTGCTAATTTGAGAGTAGTGTCTTCCACACTGGTCACATTCATGCGGTTTCTCGCCAGTCTCAGTGGAGTGTGGCTGTTGAGTGATTCTAAAATTGTATCAGATTAATCACAGCTTCAAAGTAAAATAAATCACAAATGTCAACAATATGCTGTGTGTGTGTGTGTGTGTGTGTGTGTGTGTGTGGTGTGTGTGTGTGTGTGTGTGTGGTGTGTGTGTGTGTGTGTGTGTGTGTGTGTGCTGCTTAATTACACGTTCACTGCCATGTTGAATCACTGACACCATGGAGCACAAACAACTGTATTCCAATTTAGCATGATTCTATTGTTAATTGTGAAAACCTATACCGTACACAGCACATATTCGCTACTAAAGAGACATAAAGTTGCTGAATATTAGGGGGAAAAAACACACTTTTGCTTATGTTAAGTGAGGGACACCTGGTAACATTTCTGCATAATTAAGCTAAGAAGAAAGAGTCCATATGAAGTCCATCATATGTTCCTCTACTGCTTTGACTTCCTCTGCTTCCCACCTCCGCCTGGGTTTTTCTGGTGCCTTCCTTTTTGTCATGCCTGGCCCCAACCACTGGTTATTTTGACAAAAGGAATGCAATTTTATCCTTGTACCAGCAATGGGCACAGAATAATCATAGGTTCAGTACTTGTAGTGCCCCATCCAGTTTAATACACTGGGCACCAGAGAAATATATGATCAGACAAAGAAGACTAGACCAATAAGCACTCAGCCACACCAGTCTAGCAAAAGTAACATCCCAGCACATAAGGTAGCAAACTAGATCCTGGCAACTACAAGGCTCCAAACAGCCCCCCAAAAATCTGGTTAGGCTATTGCTTTACATTTCGGGCTCACATTAACATGATCATTTTGTTCATTTGGGATGACTCACAGTAGCTTTCATAGTACAGCATCTTGCAATGAGCCTGGTGTACAAGATACAGTTACACCACTAAGATAAGCATGTACCTGACAAAGTATTTCCAAAATGTTAAGGATGTTCATAATACAACACCAGAAGCAGCTCCACAGATCATATCCAATATAGGTTTGGCTCAGACTAGGGGTGTAAATCACACCCATCATGGCGATTCGATTCAGTATCGATTTCCTGACCCAACGATTAGATTTTTTCCGATACTCAAGAATACACCAAGATTCGATTCGATTTCGATTTTTTTTTTTTTTTTTTTTTTTTTTTTTTACTTACAGGCTAGACAATGTTTCAAATTTGAAATAAATCAATGAAAGCTGTAATACCGTTATACATTTTATTTGAGAAACAGCAAAGTTGTACTTCACCTAGGCCTAGTCTGAATTACGTCCAGGAGCAAATGGATAAAATAGACCAGACATTTTTATTTATTTATTTTTCAGGGTTCCTACAGGTTTCTTAAAGTAAAATTAAGTCTTTTTAAGACCTTTTTTAAGGCCATTTATATAAAACGTAATACCCATTTCACGGCCATCGTCAATAAGTGATGATTATATATTTTTCACAACCAGCACTGGTGCTACCTACATTTTCATTTACCAGCACCACCAGAAATAACAGTCCTATATTTATTTAAGTATATATTTTAAGTTAGCCTGTCCCATAATATGTGAATATTGTTTGACGTACAGCCTTTGAACATTTGCAAAAAATGCAAATGGAAAAATAATCTTAATTAAATAACTGATCTACAAGTCATGCTGAGAGCTTGTAGAGCAGCTCCTCAAACTGGTGACCAGATCCAAACTGTTTTTTGAGCACAGAGAAGTATTGATAACTGGCACAGGAGGGGGTCAGCAACTTTATGGCATTTGAACACTAATGTCCCAAATCCCCCACAGAAAGGGGGACATCTGGTCACCCTTGTTGTTCGCGCGCGCACACACACACACACACACACACACACACACACACACACACACACACACACACACACACACCGGCTAACAAGCTAGGCTAGCGGCTAGCGCAACTCAACACTAAGTGCCAGTTCAGACAGAACTTTATTTAGCGTCATGTTTCATCGGCGCACTGGTGCAGAGGTTGAATGGTTATACTGACATGTCAGGGACGGGGTTGTGTCTGTTCTATCAGACTTTTGGTTTACTCCATTTGGATGCCGCTGGATGCTGCCTGTTATAACGACCAACGCAACACCAATGCAAGTATACGAGGAGAGAGACAGAGACAGAGAGACAGAAAGACAGAGACAGAGACAGAGACAGAGACAGAGAGAGAGAGAAGAGAGAGAGAGAGAGAGAGAGAAAAGAGATAGAGAGCGAACGGCAAACGAAGCAAAAGAAAGTCATTTTGCAGGTTTTTTTTTTCTTCCGACAGTGGGACAGTGGGACCGACCGTGGCATCCAAACATCCAACACATAAAGTTGCCGACTGTTGCCAAGGCTACTAGTCGTCTTGATTCTGAAGTGGTGCACGCGCGGTCCATTTGGTTCCATATGCCATATAGAACCAATTTCTCTAAAGTCCAAATAATAGTGGTCCCCCCGCGCCCGGACCACTTTAGATCAGCATACAGTCACAAAAGCGGAGTCTTTTCTTCCTCTCTCCTCTCCTCTGTGCGTGTGTACATGCGTGGTGTGTGTGTGTGTAGTGCAGCAGCTGCACTGCGCCGTACGACGGTGCGTAACCGAGAAATCATTTACTTGATGATTGATAAGTTTACGCCGCAACGTTTTCTGGCCATTACAAACTGCGCAAAATTTAAGACCTAGATATAAAAATTCAATACTTTTTTTTAAAAAAAATTATTAATTATTATTTTTTTTTTTTGTAATTATCTACTGCATTGTAACTATGTTTTATTGTAGGTCATTTAATGTTATACGTTTCAAATAAAATAAATACCCCAAGGAACCCAATTGAAAAAAAGGTCAAAAGATCTCTTGTGGTGTTTTAATCCATTTAGTTGACCTTGTACCAGTGAACTGTAACTGTCGTGAAACTGTACCGTTTCCTATTCAAACTTCTAATAAAGGTTTCAGTCAATCAGGTTGAAGCAAACCAAGGCCCAAGGTAGATCCTAAATCAACATTTGTTGATGCAAGTTCTAACCTTGTATAGAAGCAGGTGCTGGTTCTGAAGATGCAGTGCCCGGAGGTATGTGGTCCACATACGTGTTTTGCACTTTCTCTGAGGAAACACAAAAATAGTAGAACATAAATTCTGGCATATTCCACTTCGCCTCCTTAAGCGTGGTTAGTGCTCCGGCAGAGATATATTCTTCTATTCCCATCTTGTGCAGTGTATCTCTCTGTACCTCCGTGCATGTTCTACTGTGACGTGATCATCTATCATCATGGCATTACTCTCAACAAGACTGGATCATTTTTTGAGACTGTGGCCAAGGTTTAGGGCTAACGATGGGATATCATAGTTGTTACTTTCGGGGTCGTATCCAGATGCTGATTTCACTGCAGACAGAACATGCATAAGTTTTTCGGATGAAGAATTCCTCATCTTCTTCAGAGGAGAAGTATTCTTCCAACTTACCTCATTCTCTGCCTTATGTAGTTGTCATAATTTAAATGCTTGTTCTTCAATTTGTTTAACAAATGTTGTCCCAGCTGTAGGATGCACTTGTCATTCTGGACTACCTGACACTTCATCGTAGTTCATGTGAGCAAGAAGCTTCTTTAGCCCTTCACTGATGTCCCATACCAAGGGTGTAGTAACAGCGCACAGGAATCTTTGTCTTCCAACTTGGGTGCTTTAGCTCTTGCCTTCACTGGGCAGATCTTTACATGTTTCCACAATGTTTTCTTGGCGTAAAGACCTTGACAATGAGCACAGTGAGTAAAATCTATTCCCGGTTTCTTCCCACGTGGTCGGTAACATGCAGCAAGATGTCCTGTCCCATTTCTCACCACATCTGTATTGTGGGCAAAGTTTCCTCTGTTCCTTAAAATACTCAGACCATTCCGTCTTTCTTTAGAACATTTTTGTGGTGGTACAAGGCCTTGGCAACCTACGGTTCATTGGCATGGACAGTTGCAAGGTGTCGAGCGATTTTTGATGTTGCTTTGTGACAATAAAGGCAGTAGTTCCTCTTGTCATATACTCGACGCCCTCCAGTATTTGCAGAGAGAGTACACTAATGGCGGCATTACTTCTGACTGCGGAGTCTGGGGGAATGCCCTCATTGGTTGATTCATCTGAGGTATCGTTGTTCTTGGTCAATCTCCTTTTCTTGTCTGCACTGACCGTGGAGCTTTTTTCCCCCTAGTTTACAGTTGCTTTTCCTTTTCTTCCCAGGGCAGACTGGGGGCTCCGTTTCCCTTGTTTCTAACTCTGTGTCTGTGTCTGTGTCATTACTCTCAGTGCCAGTTTGCAATCTTTATCATTGTAGTCTGAGGCAATGCTCTCATTATTGATTCATCTGAAGTATCGTTGTTCTTGGTCAATCTCCTTTTTTCACTGGGCTGAATGTGGAACTGTTTCTCCCTTGGTTTACAGTCGGCCCTCCGTTTCTTCCTTGGGCCGACTGTGGAGCTCTTCCCTGGATTGACAGTCTGTCTCTGTTTCTTCACTGGCCTGACTGTGGATATTGTTTTCCTCTGGATTGACAGTCGGTCCTCTTTCTTCCCAGGGTTGACTGTGGAGCTCTTTTCGCCTGTGATTACAGTCTGTCTCCTTTTCTCCCTGGGCTGGTAAACTCAGGTATTGCTGGGGTTAATGGCAGCATATCTCTGAGTCTGTAAAAAGGGGACCACTGTGATCAGAGGGTGGTATGCAATCAGCTTCATCGTAGTCTGAGTGGATGCTCTCTCATCAAAGTCTGCTGGAACAACCTCATAATTTGATTCATCTGAGGTATCGTTGTTTCTTGGTCAATCTAACAATCCTTCCCATGGCTGACTTTAGAGCGCTTTGTCCCTGGGTTTACAGTTTGTCTCCATTTCTTCCCTGGGCTGACTGTGGAGATTTTTTCCCTGGGTTTACAGCCGGCCTCTGTTTCTTCACTGTGATGACAGGAGATGCTCTTCTTTGGGCTGGGGCTGGTTAACTCAGGTATTGCCGGGGTTAATGGGCAGCACATCTCTGAGTCTGAGTGTGTAAAAAGTAGTTAGGGAAATTTAGCAATATTTTTGGACCATCTGTGAAAAAATTACTACCAATAGCTTTCTTTACCAATGTGTTCTGATAGGTGTCTAGAATCACCTCTCAATTAGTGCAAGCCCAAATCCCATGGGAAAATCCTGGAGAGCCAATCAAAGTTATGGAGCACAGAGTGCTTGGTTGAAAAATATGAACAAAAATTAAAAGTCTCAAATGAAATTGTGGGGTGTCTAACTAGGGGTTTTCAGGGGTGCTGAATCCATTCCAAACATTAGTTTTTGGATAAAAATGTATCCCTGGCCATATAACCTATATATGTTGGTTATTAAGCTGTAAAAACACCCCAAAAATGCTGTCCGCTTGACAAATAACCATTTAATATGAATATTTTTCACTTTAGAGTGGATATTACTGCCTCAAATGTATCTGCAAAACTGCCCAAACTCATAAGCTACGATTTGAGCCCAAGATGACCTCTCTGTCTAGAGAATTACTCTTTCAGTGGCCAAAAGTCTGCACTATACCTCAAATCGAAGATGATAACATTTTCAGTCACTACCCTTCCAGATGCCTAGAATAGCTTGTGTTCTCCAACTACTGCCATCTCAAGGTAGAAACATGAATTGTAAATAGTACAGAAGGAAAACAATTGCTTTTCATTGATATTCACACAATATATAAAGTCAACTATTCACATATTATAGCTGTTTCAGAATTATTGTTATGCCATGGCATATTTGACACCTTCAATATCATTGTTTACCTATCAACTACTTTAGGATTAGTCATCATATTCATGTTCCTCATCCTCTTCATCATCATCATGTATATGAATTTCTTCTACATCATCCTTGTCTGTCCCCTCTTCAGACAATATCAATGAGGGCTTTGGGATGACGTCACCTTCTTCAAACCATAAAGGCTCTAGCTTGCCATTTTCTGAGTTCAAATGAAACCTGTGGTCAAGAGATGATTTGCATTTCTGGGTTGTTCTCATGAGCCCTCTTTCAGATACATACCTGATACCAGATACATACCAGAGCAAAATTAAGAAAATGACAATCTTTTGCTCTGACTCAGTTTTGATGTGAGGCATTGTGTTTTTGATGTGATTGATGTAGATGATCACCCTCACATCGGTAGAATGTGAATTATGTGAATCGGTAGAAGCAGAATTACGCAAAATTCCTCACATACAGGTACTTTGGGTAGAAAAATATGGGGAAATAGGTTTCCCTTTTGGGTAGATGCAAGAGTACAAGCTGTAGAAGGCCATCACTACGTCTGTGCAATTTGACTGCATAGACAGTATTTTGAGGTAAGATATTGAATCCAGACTATGGAAGAGGATTTAATTGTTTGGATCGGAATTCAGAATTGAAATGAGAATTCGAATGACCTTCTGGCAGTCTCACTCTAGCGCCACACACTATCCAGGTGGCCAGTGTAGTGTAGTGTACTGTACATACAGTATGTTGTGTGTACAACGTATATAGTGCAATATGCTACACTAAAGTATGCTACATTACACAACAGTGCAGTCTGCTGCAGTACAGCATGATAAAGTACAGCATGGTACAGTACAGTACAGGAAGGTACGGTACAGTAGTTACGGCAGAGTACAGTACAGTACGGTACAGTACAGTACAGTAAGGTACGGTGCAACCTGGGCTAATTAAGATGATGAATTTTAACTCTTGAGAGTGTAAAAATGAAATCAAATGGATCCGCAAGGGTCCATTTGGTTTCATGTTTACGTTCTCAAGAGTTACATCTGGTTAACCAACTTAGCTGGGGACCACCTGGAACCCTCTCAGGGACCATGTGTTGAAAACCCCTGGTTTAAAGCACCTAAGTAGGAAGTAAACTTAAATGCAAAATTTACAATATATTTTTGGGGGGCAAGTGACCATGACCTGAGGGCAAGTAGAACCTGACTTGCACTTGCCTCGGAGACCTTGGGCCTATAGTGTCAACCCGTGTGTGTGTGTGTGTGTGTGTGTGTGTGTGTGTGTGTGTGTGTGTGTGTGTGTGTGTGTGTGTGTGTGTGTGTGTGTGTGTGTGTGTGTGTGCGTGTGTGTGTGTGTGCAATACAGTACACCGATACGGTATACGGCTAAATATCCTCACAATTACAGTAGATTGTTTTATGCTAGTCGTAGTAATCCGCATTGTGAGGATTTTCCTGCATATCGCGAAAGAAGAATAGTCATTATTATGCAGACAATTGGACTCGACTCGTATTGACTCGACTCGAGTCGAGTCCAAGTCGCATTTTTCGGTGACTTGACTCGCTTGGGACTTGTAGGTAAAATACATGAGACTCGGACTTGACTTGAGACAACCTGACTCGGCGACTCGTCCGAGTCATCGTCCGAGTCACCATTGCCGGGAGGCAACGGTGTGCAAATGAAACCAAATGAACCAGTCAGGGAGCGAACGCGACCACCTATTTGCGGGGGTCCCGACCCACGGTCTGAACCACTGACGGGAGCGGAGCGGTGGTGAACGCCATTGCCATCTAGATCTAGTACAAGACTTGCAACATTGAGGGGTCAGAAAACAGCCTAGTCACGTGATTCATGTGCATTTTGGATTTTGGCAGTTGGCAACACTGCGTGTAGTAGGCTACACGAGTAGGTAGCTAACTTAGTGCCTGATGAAAAATGAACACTATGTTAAATTAATGATCCGTGTGCGTGCAGGTATGCCTGCTCTACAAAATGCTACACCTATGTGCTACACAAGCACAATTGTACTGTAACTCTCATCTCTATTAATACATTTTTTCTTTCATTCATATAATTCAAGTTACACACTGCAACAAAACTGATAACTGATAAAACTGATATATTTTTTTTTTACATTTGACCGTAGGAAGTTGTAACCTGTGACTTGACTTGAAAACCAGTGACTCGACTTGAAAACATTGTGACTCGATGCGACTCGAAACAACCATGCGACTTGACTCGACTTGACTTGCCCAACTGTGTGGACTCGACTCGACTTGACTCGCCCACAACCTAAAAAAAACTTGACTTGCTTGAGACTTGGGACCAAATGACTTGCGCTTGCTTGAGACTCGGCTCGGAGGGACTCGTGCAATTGTCTGTTATTATGGTTAATGATTAGTGAGTGGGTTTATGCCTGGGAGCATGTAGGTGTGCAGTCTGTAGCTTCTCACAGCTAGAAGGTAGCCTTGGTTGGGTTGCCAATTTACGTTCCTGTGTTGAGACAGGGGAGGATTATCCAACGGGCATGTTGGGCCCAGACCCAGGGGGCCCTGAGTGGGACACACGCCCTTTTCACTGTTATTTACCCCAAAAGTCCTAAAGCATCATGATACGGTACATTACTGCAAGTGTTCACATTTATTTGGCTTCATTATTTTTGGCTGTTTTATTATTTTCAATGTGCCTACGTGTAATAATTGATTTGCGGGTCTGCAGACACTAGGCACCGTATCGGGAAGAAAAATCCTTTGGTGTAGGAGATGTTCTGTTCTCCGCATGTCACCTAGGGTAGGCAGTGGCCCCCTCACAAAAAAACATGCAGTAATCCTGATCCTCTATACTGCCTCCCTCTGGCCAGCCGGGGCGCATGAGGGAGAGGAAAGGAACTGGTTGGAAATGATTTTTTCATGTACCGTATTATGTTATCGTCATTGTCCTCTCACAGTGCGGAATCGGCCTCAGGTATTATACTGTCTGCATACACATGTATGTGTGTGAGAGCAGGGCTTGACACTTAACACTTACCCGCTTGCCCGGGGCAAGTAAAAAAAAAAAAAGGGGGGTCGGGCAAGTGCAGACTGCTACCTGGTTGCCCGATCGGGCAAGTGTGCGGCTATAGCACTATAACACTATAACAGTAACACTATAACACAACATGAGATATATTTGTCTTGAAGGTGGTCATTCAATCTGCCTCTGCATCTTTCCCTGCTTTCTAGCTATCTCTCCCAGGTCCATTTGGTTCCAAACTATCATTTTGCTTGGGTCACAGACCCCTGAGTCTGTGACCACCATGGGAAGCACTGACAAGTTGAATATTTACTATAGCTGATTGTGACTTAAAAAAAAAAGTAAAGAAAGTAAATTAAATGCAACATTTACGGTATATTTTGGTGGGCAAGTGACCATGACTTGAGGGCAAGTAGAACCTGACTTGCACTTGCCCGATCGGCAAGTGCATCGGAGACCTTAGTGTCAACAGTACTGCAGCAGGCCGTACTGCAACTTACTGCACTGTACTTTAATGTACTGTACTGTACTGCATCAGGCCTTACTGTACCTTACTGTACTGTACAGCAGGCTATACTGTACCATGCTGTAGACAACTGTACTGTAACTGTAATGTACTAGACTGCAATGCAAGTTCATTTGATGGGTGATTATTATGGCAGTAGTTGGAGAACACAACCTATTCTAGGCATCTGGAAGGCTATAGACTGAAAATGTCGATTTGAGGTATAGTGCAGACTTTTGGCCACAGAAAGAGTAATTCTCTAGACAGAGAGGTCATCTTGGGCTCAAATTGTAGCTTATGAGTTTGGGCAGTTTTGTAGGTACATTTGAGGCAGTAATATCCACTCTAAAGTAAAAAAATATATATTTATATTAAATGGTTATTTGTCAAGCGAACAGCATTTTTTGGGTGTTTTTTACAGCAAAATAACATATATAGGTTATATGGCCAGGGATACATTTTTATCCAAACTAATGTTTGGAATGGATTCAGCACCCCTGAAAACCCCTAGTTAGACACCCCACAATTTCATTTTAGACTTTTAATTTTTGTTCATATTTTTCAACCAAGCACTTTGTGCTCCATGACTTTGATTGGCTCTCCAGGATTTTCCCATGGGATTTGGGCTTGCACTAATTGAGAGGTGATTCTAGACACCTATCAGAACACATTGGTGAAGAAAGCTATTGGTAGTAATTTTTTTCACAGATGGTCCAAAAATATTGCTAAATTTCCCTAGCTTTAAAGGGGACCACTGTGATCAGAGGGTGGCATGCTATCAGCTTCATCGTAGTCTGAGTGGATGCTCTCATCATAGTCTGCTGGAACATCCATCATTTGACTCATCTGAGGTATCGTTCTTGGTCAATCTACTTTTCTTCCCAGGGTTTATGGTTGGTCTCCTTTTCTTCCCTGGTCTGAGTGTGGAGCGCTTTTCTCCTGGCCTTATAGGCAGTTTCCTTTTCTTTGCCCGGCTGATGGTGGAGTTCTTTTTCCCTCGGATTAGTCTGTCTCCTTTTCTTCCCTGGGGTCACTATGGAGCTCTTTGTCCCTGCACCGGCTACCTCAAGTATTGCTAAGTGTGTGTGTTTGTGTGTGTGTTTGTGTGTGTGTGTGTGTGTGTGTGTGTGTGTGTGTGTGTGTGTGTGTGTGTGTGTGTGTGTGTGTGTGTGTGTGTGTGTGTGTGTATATATAAATTAGAAATACTCAAGTAAAGTAGAAACACAATTAAATTTAAGTCAATGTACTTAATTTTAACCAATGATCTTGTACATACCTCGTCCCAGGTGGTCATTAGTGGGACCTCAGGGTTGCTGTCCTTAAGCTGCTTCAGAAGGGTGTTCGTTTTTTAACGCCCGGCCTCATTCTTAAGAACTTCCAATTCTGTGGCACTCAAGCTTCCATGCATCCTTTCCATGTGGCGCTCCAGCAGGCCACCCTTCATGCCGCACCCCGGAAACGGGCATGGCCATGTACGTATGTTTGTGCGGTTGTTACACAAGTTCAGCAGGATCTTGCGTTCTGCTATGTTGCGTATGTAGTGTACACTTTTCATGTGCCCCGGGAGGGACGCAACAGTATAGCAAAGGCCGCATATGTTGCAGTTGGGCATTCTGATTGCAAAAAAAAGAGAGGGAGGAGAAACAATTTAGAAATATAAAATAAAACACAGCTCTTCGTTTATGTGTGTATCACAGTTTAAAAATATATATATTTGTACAGTTTAACATTTATAAAAAACACATTTAAATGGGCAAGCAGCATGGCATTCATTTCAATTGAGTATTAGGAAATAGTTAAGTGATTTGAGAGGGCAGGCAGTACAAGGTAGGGAGATAAAGTGCAGGGGTGAGGGGGTGGAGCGAGGGACGAGGTAGAGTGCACCCTGATAGAGCCTATAGCATAGCCTTCTAGAGCTGTGCTAGTGTGTTTTAGTCTGATGGAATCTAATACGGTATAGCCTGGTGCACCCGAATCTTGCCTGGGCCCGGCAGGCGTGACAACGGACTGGAGGAGGGGGTACTACTGGACCTGGATCTGTTTAAGATTAAATGTGTAAAAGGTTTGGATTGACCAATTTGATCTGCAAAACACACAGATGGGACAATTAGATCTGTAAAAGGTGTGGATTGACCAATTAAATCTGCAAAATATGCAGATTGGCCAATTAGAACGCCAAAACACACGGATGGGCCAATTAGACCTGTAAAAGTTGTGGATTGACCAGTTAGATCTGCAAAATATGCAGAAGGGCCAATTAGATCTCCAAAAGAAGTGGATGGGCCAATTAGTACCTGTAAAAGGTGTGGATTGACCAATTAGATCTACAAAACATGCAGAAGCGTCAATTAGATCTGTAAATGCTGTGGATTTACCAATTAGATCTCCAAAACATGCGGATGGGCCAATTACATCTGTAAAAGGTGTTGTTTGGCTGCACCAGGAAGTAACTGTGCTATGAATTAGAAATGTGCATGGATAACTATTGCTTGTGGACATGAACTTTGCAAGTGCACACATTAGATCTGTAAAATGTGTTGTTTGACTGTATCAGGCAGTAACTGTGCTATGAACTAGACATGTGCATGTAAAATTATTGCTTGTGGACACAAACTATGCAAGTGCACACATTGATCTCTGCTGCCCCCCGTTGACAAAAAACAGTCAGCACAGCCGTGTGCACTTACAGGAGTCATACATTGTGAAATTGTGTGCACTTGCCATAGTTGCTTGGTGAAATGCACATGACAAGTTTTTCGCAAAAAAATTGTGCACAAGCCCAAGCTCTTATATGGGGAACTCCCTGCCGTGCACGCAAAATACAATTCTTACCCTTATTATTATTATTATTATTATTATTATTATTATTATTATTATTATTATTATTATTAATTATAAATTCAATGTTTTTTGGGATATCATTTAATATAATGAATGTACTGTACATGTTCTAGACATTCTAATAAGCACAACAATATATTTATTGCAGCCATTTTACATACTTTTATTAGGGCTAAAGGTCAAAGGTTAAAAAGAATCCAGAGATTAATTGAAGAGGCTAATTGCAGCCTCTGTGGGAGGTATTGTTATGCAAATATCATGACCAATTTCAATGAAATTCTAAACATGATATTTATGTGAAAAAATAACAAAAAAAAAATAACATTTTTTTAAACAATTTAAGGGTTGATGTTGCTAAAAAGCAACGTTGGGCCTTCTAGCGCTAATGACTAGTCTAAGGGCCCTGATACACCTAGCAATGTTTTGATCTTTTGAACATCCACAAGCAACGTCTATTATGAACGTTGACTCTTCACCTTTCTATAGAAACTGATCAACTCCTGGTTGTTCAGAAAAGTCAGATCCTTAGCGCCCTCTACTGGGCAGCGTTTTGGAATCCTCCAATCACAGCCCTCCTGGGTGTCACCTGATCCTTTCTCTCAGACTGAAACCATGGCTGTTGCTGCTTCACTGCTGTGGACAAAAGCAGGGATTTTGTAACTTATATTCCGCTAAATGACCATTTTGAGTTGGGTGGCAGCTGGGTGAAAATGAGAACTAAGAATTAAGTATAAATGGAACCCTAGCGGGTCCATTTGGTTCACATTTGTACACTCTCAGGAAAAAAATGAAAATGGGTGGAATCCCCCCTTTTAGTGGGAGGTGTTGCCTATTGCCATGTGTCTCATCATGTTGCCTCGTTGATGTTGACATTGCTAGTTGATATTGATCAAAATATTGCTAGTGTATCAGGGCCTTAACTGTGTGTGTGTGTGTGTGTGTGTGTGTGTGTGTGTGTGTGTGTGTGTGTGTGTGTGTGTGTGTGTGTGTGTGTGTGTGTGTGTGTGTGTGTGTGTGTGTGTGTGTGTGTGTGTGTGATCTGAGACCTGGCTGTCCACAGTCACATCAGAGGTTGGAGAGGAACGGTGTGTTGACGATAGATCTATGAAGATGGACTTCGAAAGGTAGGAGGAGAGAGAGATCAAAATATCCAAAGGGTCCATTTGGTTTAAGTATCACGATAACGATATTTCAGCACACCCCTACAATTTAGTAATCTGGCAGCACCCCTGACCAGTCATTATTTTAACACCACTCACCTTTTCCCATAACAATCACATTAGGTCAAGGGCCCCTTTTACTTCATAAAAATCCACCATAGAAAAGTTATGAGCTATTCACTGCCAAGAAATACCCTGCCCCAGAGTTCTGTGGTGGGAGTTCTGCTCTGTTATTTCTAAAATATGAGGACCTCCTTTGTTTGTTTTTTTTAACCCTCTATCACATGGAACTACTTACTTTTTGGGCATAGTGATATGGACCAGAGATCGTGAACGGAGCGGAGCGGGGAGCGGAGCGCGGGGATTTTTAAGTGAGCGCTGAGCGCGTTTTCAAATGGGTCGGAGCGCGCTCTGGAGCGAGAATCCTCCGCTCCAGCCCGCTCCAAGCCGCCCAGTCCACACAACGGCACACGTGTTCAGTAGCACAGCATAAACGTGTGGTTGTGGTTCAGATGGCGACTATAGGCCTACAGTGCCAGCAACACGATCAAGACATTTAAAATCCTCTCCGAGGTGCGGGAGGAAGGAGGAGATGATGATCATGATGGAAATTGGAAAAAAGAAAAAGTAAGCCGACTGTCTTGCTGTCTATCTTGCCTTAGATGCGTCACCTCGCTATTTATTTTGAAGCACTGCACATCATAACGGCAACGTATTTGAGCGCAGCGACCCCCCCAATTATGTCCAATTCCCCCACAGTGTAACATCATCAATAACCTATTATCCCGTATAGCATTTTGGAAACGAAATAGCGCGGCATAAGATTAATTAGTTATTCACCGCACCTGTCTGGGTTAATATAGACAGCAGTGTAACTGCACATATAACTCCTGTCTTAAATGTTTATGCTGTGAGGGGGGCAATAACCACGATGTGTTTCGACAAAGAAAAAGCAGCAGCCTTTTTTTTCCAGCCGTCAAATTTTGCTCCTGAGCGGGCGGGGCTGAGCGGAGCGAGGAGCGCGGAGCTGCCCAAATGAATATGAGCGCGGAGCGGAGCGGGAGCGGTCTGGGAGGGGGTCCACGTGAGCGGATTGCGAGCGGGACCAAATACGTCGAGAGCGATGAGCGGAATTCTCGGCCGCTCCGCTCCGCTCACGAACTCTGATATGGACACAAAAAACATAGTTCCCTGTAATGGAGGGCTCATGAACAAAGGTTGTGCTAATGCTTTAGAAATGGCTCAACAGTACAAATGACGTTAGTTTTTTGGATTCATTTACTTTAACTGCGAGGCCCGCAGTGCCTCCCACAAAATGACCAGAACTACTTCATATTTCACCAAAAACAGAGCAGAACTCTGGACATCAATTAATAGCCACTATATCACCACTATATCAATGGCAAGTATTTTATACAGCTTAACTTTAAAAGAAAAATCTGAACTATCCAAGTTAATTTTTGCCTGTGATTTCTTGCATAAGTTTTGGGTTCAACTCCAGAATTGAGAGCCAAACCCTTGCGGGTCCATTTGGTTTCATTTTTACACTCTCAAGAGTTAAAATATCCATCATGTGAATTAGTACAAATCTACACAACTAGAAGATGAATGGTCATGGACAGAAGCAAAATAAACCTTTGGTTTTGGGATCTGTGGATTTAAAAATATCCTCAATTGGTGGTCCGTGGCCCAAATGCTGAATAAATGGTGGTCCCTGGAGTCAAAAAGGTTGAAAACCCCTGCTATAATCCTAACCTCTGGGTATTCCACCCATACGCCAGAGCTGAACTTGCAGAATCTCCACTTGGTGGGGAAGTGTGGGTTCTTGGTGGGATCCGTGGTGTTTGACAGGCGTCTCACGCGCAAGTACTTCTGCCCCGATATGTTCTTCACCTTCATCTTTCGAAGATTCACGCTAAATCTGTATGTACTAAAAAAAAAAATCAGGATGCATTATTACCTGTGAAATAGAATTTAGGTTTACACCGGGGCGGATCTAGGCATGGGCATGGAGGGGGCAATGCCCCCCTAAATACCCATAGTCCAGTAATGTCATTTGACCTAGAACTAATTGCAAAAAAAGCAAACTCAGCTGATTTTGTATCTTCAATATATCCTGAATAACAGATAAAAAGTTGCCTGGAATTGTCTGAGGGGAAAGCTTTGAAAATGGCATTTACAGTAAGTCCACCATTGACATTCCATTGAAGGCAAAGTTTCATTGTGCTTTAAGTAGCAAGTGACATATCAAACTAGAGAGTTTTCATGATGCTGAAGACATTCTTAGCATTAGTTTTGCACAAAATCACTCATTGGGTGAAATATCGCCATAACAACTTGCCAAAATGTGCTGACCTCATCATATTTGTCAACACGGTTATGGCTGTTTCCAACCCAAGGAAGATTTTTTTGGGCAAAATTAATGCTTGGAATGGATTCAGCATCATGAAAACTCCCTAGTTTGATATGTCACTTGCTACTTAAAGCACAATGGAATTTAGAAAATATTTGCCTTAAATGGGATGTCAATGGTGGACATACTGTAAATGCCATTTTCAAACCTTTCCCCTCAGACAATTCCAGGCAACTTTTTATCTGTTATTCAGGTTATATTGAAGATACAAAATCAGCTGAGTTTGCTTTTTTTTGCTATTAGTCCCAGGTTGACCCCTTCTATTCCATATAATGCCTGTACTACCAGTTCCCCCCCACAAACACGATGCCATGCAAAATAACCCAAGATATTTCAAATGAAAGTGCTTGTATTTAAAATGATTTGAAACACTAACACTGCTACTAACTACAATTTTGGCACCACTAAACCAACATCATTTCATCATTAAAAACAGAAAACTCTCTGAATCAGACCTTTAGGTTTATTCATACTGCGTCTGTTGCAACTTCAACTTTTTGATCCTTTACTTGACTAATAAATTCCCGTAACCGAAAATGGTATGGGGGCGACTTCATCGCCCGTGGTGCGAAGCGACACGGTCGTTGAAGCCGCCCCCATACCATTTTCTCTTGCCCCTCCAACATGTTCTCTTGTACTGAATTTCGTACTGAATCACTAATAAGTTACTTTCTGTTTCTACACAAACTTTTACTAGTGAAAACACTACATAAATATTTTCTATAGGGATTGTGTAGAGAATACAGCAGTAAATAGTGTATGTAAGCATTGAAACTGGCCATTTCTCTTCTCATTACTACTCATACTACACAAATCACTACAAATCCCAACTCAATCACAATAGTAAAAACACTATTGAATGAGTAGTGATTCAATAGTGTTTTTTCATGAGGGGTGAGTCCCCCACCACACGTGTACAATTGACATTAATCACACATATATAAGTGTCATTTTGGCCAGAACGCGGTTGTTTTTCCACTGGAGGAGATTCTCTATGAAGGTTTTCTCTTGGCAATATAGGCAGGGTACAAGTCCTGTTTTTTTGTTTTTTTTTGTGGAAAAACAATTGTGTTCAAACTAAAAGGTCTATTTTTATATGTGTGGTGGGGGGCTGAGACTCAGAGTGCTTTCACTAAGGGAAGTAACGTAATTTCCCGACTATAAGCCGCTACTTTTTTCACATGCTTTTGACCCTGCGGCTTATACAACGGTGCGGCCAATCTATGGATGTTCCAGGTTCCAGGTGGGCTCCGCAGACTAAATGATAGAAAGTTGGTTAACCAGATGTAACTCTTTGTAACCAAATGGTCCATTTGGTTTCATGTTTACACTCTCAAGAGTTATGATATTCACCATCTAAATTAGCACCACTTAATTACTAAGTCATAAGTCATGTTCCTTTTGGTCTAATTTTGATGTTTTGCTTCTTTTGTTTGCGAAAATCCATCCTGGAATTGTGAACAAAACCAAAAGAAATCTTTAGTTTTGGGGTCTGTGGGGTGAAGATGTTGTTAAATTGTGAAAAAAGTTGAAAACCACTGCTCTAACATGAAGCTTATTGCCTGGTGCGGCTTATAGTCAGGTGCGGCTTATACAAGGAAAAATCAGTATTTTGCCCCAAATTTAGCTGGTGCGGCTTATAATCCGGGAATTACGGTAGGCTTTCTAATCACACATCACCACTTCAGAAGAGAGGCTGCATGGTCGGAGTTCTATCCCAGAGCTGACGTTGTCTTTCACAGAGCTCCACTGCAAGGCAGAATCATAGAAGCAGTGGAGCTATGGACCAGAGCTAACCTGAACCCAATATCTCATCGATATTACAGAGAAAACGTGCTCATACACCCGCAAACAACAAAACAGCTTCTATTCCTTTTTTCCCCATGTGAAGTGATTCAATGGCAACAGGCTTTGAAACCAGTCACCTATACTCAAGGAGAATTTACATTATATATTACATCACTAGGCCTGGCTGGTTTCTTAAAAGGATCCCTGTCTAATAAGACAAGAGTGCCTTAAAACACTATACTTCCCTTCTATCACTAAAACATGCAGATAAAAACACATTCAATACTTCAATATTTCTTTCATAAACAGAGAATCTTTCACTCAACAGAAGGCGCTTCGGTCGCAGGATGATGATGTCACATATTAGTATGAGCATGTTCATCCATATATTCCATAGAGCTAGACCACACGTGACATCATCATCCTGCGCCAGGAGCAGTTCCTGTTGAGTGAAATATTCTCTATTTATGAAAGAAATAAGATGCCATTGGTGATATTTTAGTTGCATAGGGAAAGTATAATGTTTTAAGGAATGTTTTCTATTAGTCAGGGATCCTTTTAAAGGCCATGGTTTACACTGTACATGGGACATGGGGAGAATTATGGGAATTGTAGTCCAGGAGTGAGCTCACTGCAAAAAAAAAGAAAAAAAAAAATCTAAAACATCCCGTACCCGAATGTCCATCATGGCCGCCCGTGTCATGTACTCACCCGTCCTTGATCTCCACCTCTTCCACGCTGACGTTGCAATAGTGCCTCTCCAGCCAGACCTGGGTGTCGGGGCTCAGGTCCACCCACTGGCCATCGCCGTCCTCCGCCTTGCAGGGGAGCAGCTGCCAGTGGAAGGGGTAGGGGGTGTGGTGCATGTGGCAGCTGTCCCCGCGGGGGCACGGCGCGTTCATTAGGAAGTCATCGCAGATGGGGGCTGTGCAGGACTGCCTGGTGTGGAAGTTGCGCTCGACCGCGACCGGACCCTTCTCCTCGGTCTTAGAGGAGAGCGGCGGTGCTGCTTCGGGTCCGGTCGCGGCAGCGGACGGCTGCGGCTGGAGGGAGATGCGGGCCTGCTTCGCCGGCGGAAGAGAAGGAGTCGTCTCGGCGGCACACTGCATGTCCTTTTCCCGGCCGCCTGCGGCACGGCCGCGGCGGGCGTCGGCGTCAGGAGCACTGCGACGCCGTACGGGCCGACGTTCCAGGAGACATCGACCTGCCCGGACCGCACGGCCTCCCACACAGGGAGCGCGCCGTCGTTGGTGTCGGAGGCGACATCCGTCGGGATTTCCAGGAGCACCAGGGAGGGGCTCAGCATCCGAACCTTGGATTTGGTTTCAGACGGGGCCTCCACGGCCAGACCGACTGGAAGCGCGTCGGACGTCGTCTTGGCGCTCTTCTTAGCCTTCTTCCTTGTGAAGGGCATCTCCACAATTCTGTTGAGACATTTTTTTTTTCATGAGCACGTTTTGTCTTTTTGTGATTCATGATGTTTGTTGTTGTTTGTCTGCGTGTTTTTGAGAGTTCAATGCATACACAGGTTTAGATCAGGGGTTTTCAACAGGTGGTCCGGGGACCACCAGTGGTCCCTGAGAGGGTTCCAGGTGGTCCCCAGCTAAGTTGGTTAACCAGATGTAACTCCTGAGAATGTAAAAATGAAACCAAATGGACCCTTGCGGGTCCATTTGGTTTCATTTTTACACTCTCAAGAGTTAAAATATTCATCTTCTGAATTAGCACCACTTAATTAAGAAGTCTACACTGGTTTGTTTGCGAAATCCAGTCCTGAATTGTGAACAAAACCAAAAGAATTCTTTAGTTTTAGGTCTTTGGGGCTAAAATGACATCAAATGGTGGTCCGTGGCGCAAATGCTGAATAAATGGTGGGCCCTGGAGTGAAAAATGTTGAAAACCCCTGGTTTAGATTGATACAGCCAGGATCTTTTGCTCTGCCCCGCCCCCCTCACTTCATTTCCAATGGGAGTCACTTGGTTGGAAGCAGCAGACATGATCCTTTCTGCTTCCCCTCCACCTCCATGTCTGCTGCTTCCAAATGGTGGTCCGTGGCTCAAATGCTGAATAAATAGTGGCCCCTGGTATCAAAATCGTTGAAAACCACTGGTCTATTTGGAAATGTCCGAATCGATAAATAGCCTAATGTCCAAATGTCCAAATGTTACGCCAACAGGTTAATCACCACCACCATCACCACCATATAAAAACATCGCAATCCATCAAAGTTAAAGCTACACGTGTTCACAAACGTAGTAACGTACCTACCACGGTCCCCACTTTCTTTTTACGTTCAGAAGTTCTTACTGAACTGCTGCTGCTGCTGCTGCTGCTGCTGCTGCTGCCTACTGTACTGATTGATTGAATGATTGAACCAATGTTGCAGGAGGAGGGACGTGTTGCCAACTGCAGTGTTGCCAACTGCGAAAATCAAAAATGCACTAATGGCACTTCCAAAATGCACTAGAATGCGCTAGAGCAGTGGTTTTCAACAATGTTCAAACCAGGGCCCACTATTTTATTCTGCATTTTAGCCACGGAGGACGACCATGATGTTGAGTGCAGTCTCTCGGACTAATTTAGGAGAGATAACTGGCAAAATGTTGGTCAAAATAGCAATTCTTCTACCATTTTAATCTTGAAAATGAGGTATAAACTCAGATGTTTGGACTATAGGCCTAATTTAACTCTTGAAAGTTACAGACTGTATCATAGGAGGAAAAATGGTGAAAAACGAGGGTTTTATCTCTGGCGCTTGTCAAACTATTTCTCCCCAACTGACCAGCAAAAAAGCAATAGATTTTCACTAATTTTGGCGCTAGCACTGGAAAGAAGATAGGCCTAAATATAGTGACAAAAATGGCATTTTTGGGGCAATATTGTATTTAGGCCAACATAAATGTCATTATTAAAAAAGAAAAATGTCTATGTAATGTATACTGTACATCTTGTGTGTGTAGACCCACATATACAGTATATAACAAAGGGTGATCGAGCTTTTGAGGTGATGGCCGCTTGGCTCTGGAACGTTCTTCCGCTGGCATTGAGAACCGCTACCGGTCGAGTTTCTTTAACAAAAACAACTAAAAACACACAACCACCTCCTTAATTCGTCATTGCTGTACTGTCTGTATGTAAGCTCATGTAGTGATTGCGTTTTTGTTTTTAATTTTTTATTACTTGCTGTAATAAAGGCTGCCTGCTGTTGTTACACACACACACACACACACACACACACACACACACACACACACACACACACACACACACACACACACACACATATATATATATATATATATATATATATATATATATATATATATATATATATATATATATATATATATATATATATATATATATATATATATATATATATATATTGCATACCAATATTTGACCCAAGGAGCATTTTTTTACCAATTAAAACAGGCTGGTATAGCGTGTGAGAGTTTTTCCTAAATCACTGTGTCGAAAATGCAAGTTGGTTAACCAGATCAAAATTTGGTTAACCAAATCAGGGTAACCAATAAGGGCTGCCATTGATCCAAAATTACTTGGCCAAAAACAAGTAAAATTACTAACATTACCTCTAAAACTCACCCTCAAATCAAAATTTCCCATCATCCAGTGGGCCAAGCAAAGCTGTCTGATTGGTGGGGACTGGCCGTAGATCCAGATAAGTCCCAGAGATCATAAGTCTCATTAATTGGAATGTGCAAAATCCCTGAAAGTATCTCTGAGAGTTAGATACAGGGCTAGTAATTTTGAACAAAACAATGGTCGGTCCGATCGTTGCATGCACCAGCATGATCGGTTGACTACGCCTGAAATTCGTCCAGTGAAAAGGCACCAGCTCCATTAAAAAAAAATCATGGAAAAGGTGGTTTATTCCCCCAATTCCATTAAAAAATATATATATATATTCAGTGCACACATTGTAAATGATTTCAAGTATTTTTCATTTATTTTACAGAATTTTGGCTTCCAGCTCATAAAACCCACCAAAACAGGATAAAAAAAAAAAAATAGAATATTATATTAGATCACTAAAAAAATGTGTTTTAAACAAGAAATCTTTTTAGAGGACCCTGTGCTTCGGTATGTTGACAAGCGTCATGGAGATACTAATTTTCCTCTTCAGCTCAATTCGGCACCTGCCCAGGTAGCCAAAAATGTCCGGTCCAATGCCGGCCGAGTCCGGCTGCCGGAACTTGGCCACTTACGGGTATGAATGACAGCCTAGTTCCGGCCCTTGTACACTGGGCCGAGTCCGGCTGCCGGAACCAAACCGGCAATGCTGGTTCGGTTTCGGCAGCCGGACTCCGTGGGGTCAGCGTCATAGTGCTTCTCTCTAAGCGGCCGATAAGCCTATAAGAGAATCTCAGAATTTTCAAAATCCAACTTGTGCTCCAATATGGTGTAAGAGTTCACGACTCTAATACCTACCCGAAAGTGGAAATCAATATGAAGAAAGTGTCGCACAAACAAGTGCCATACACCAAACTGTTTGTCTCGTCGAGACGGACTCGGGGATAGGCCAAAGCTTATCCCCACCCCCTTTGGGAGCGGAGCTACAGCCCGTCAAACGTTTAAACATGTGTCCAAACGAGTTTACTCTTTCTCAAAACGGATAGGACGATTCTTGACTTGCTTTTCGACAGTGAATCCAACGGTGCTACTCCCGTTGCTCTCCGACCTCGGGAAGTGCTTAATTGGTACGCTAATTGCTGTAAAAGGGTTGATTTTTAAGCTATGCGTAAAGTGCCTGAGTGACATGTCATCGGAAAGGATTTTTTCCACTGAATCCAACGATGCCCCTCCCGTCGCTCTCCGATGTCAGGAAAGTACCGTTTTGCTTGGTCCCGATTTTTTCTGACACCGGTTCTGGCAGACAACCGGACACCAGTTTTGGCCCAGATCCGGTTAACATGCGGCAAAACTGGGGCCGGCATAAAACCGGAAACCAGTTCTGGCCCAGATCTGGTTCACTTGCGGCAAGCCGGTTCTGGCAGACAACCGGACACCAGTTTTGGCCCAGATCTGGTTCACATGCGGCAAGCCGGTTCTGGCAGACAACCGGACACCAGTTCTGGCCCAGATCTGGTTCACATGCGGCAAGCCGGTGCCAGCAGTGAGCCAGCACTGCCGGAACTCAGCCGGATCCGGGCCGGACCGGCTGGCTACCTGGGTGCTCACAGAGCCAAAACTACTAGCTGCTGTACTGACCATAGTATTACTGTGCTTAACTGTCCAGCCAACTGTTCTGACTTTAACACAACATAGAATTTGGGTTGTATTACCAAAAAGGGCTTCCATAACACCTCTACAATGCCACAGGTTGATCACCTCCATGGCACACCCCATGAATGAAATAATTTGTTCAGAAGTAGCCCAGACCAAGTATAGACTGCATACATCAATATACTTTTCAGATAGTCGACATTTCTTGTTTTTCTTTTTAGTGCTCTTGTAAAATATTCTAATTTTTGAAATCCTGTTTTGGTTGGTTTTATGAGCTGGAAACCAAAATTGTGTAAAAATAAATAAATAAATACTTGAAATCGTTTACATTGTGTGTGGTATATAGGCTGTTGAAAATAACGAGTTAATTAGTTAATTCATTTTGCTGATTAATCCGATTAAAACATGTGCACACTGGCTCAACCGACTGACCATTTTCTCATTGAAAAAAATCAGTAGAGCACGGTTTTACAGAGACATAGCTGTGTGTCTCCCTGTAACCAGGGCCATAGAGTATAGCTGGAGGATGGGGCTTGTAGATCACCTATTTTGATAAATAAGATTATTTTTCTTTGTGTGTGTCCTTTTAAGAACCTATATACTGTACAAGCATTCAAGAAAAAAGTTGCCTTTTAATGCAAACTTACTTATTTAATAACCCCCACACTCTTCACAAAGTGAGTGGTGTTAGTTACTGTAACATCCCCACCCGGTTCCTGTGAGCACCAGAACGGTAGAGAAATGACATACAAAGGTGCACACCTAACTAAAATTATGATTATTATTATTATTAATAATAATAATAATAATCATCATCATCTGGGGACCCCCAAAAATTAATCGCAACGCCCAAGGGGTTGCGATTCCCCAGAGGGTCGTGGAAAGACTCCACATGACATTAAAGTTGCCTTCATGTGCATAAGCATGAGGGAACATAGAGCTGAGGGAACATAGAGCTGAGGGAACATAGAGCTGAGGGAACTTAGAGCTGAGGGAACATAGAGCTGAGGGAACTTAGAGCTGAGGGAACATAGAGCTGAGGGAACATAGAGCTGAGGGAACTTAGAGCTGAGGGAACATAGAGCTGAGGGAACATAGAGCTGAGGGAACTTAGAGCTGAGGGAACATAGAGCTGAGGGAACATAGACATGACCCCAAAGAGAGCAGCTTGATTACGCTTTTCCTCATCCGAGAGTTCTGGGTCTTTCATTTTCAAACGGAACTGAATGCAGCTGCTGCAAACATCTTTTGCAGGGTGTCCGAAACCCAGGTTATCTGTCCAAGTTGGGGCTTGAAAGAAAGTCATAATAATAATAATAATAATAATAATAATAATAATAATAATAATAATAATAATAATAACAATTGTATTTTGCGTGCATGGCAGGGAGTTCCCCATATTAGAGCTTGGGTTTGTGCACAAATTTCTTGCGAAAAACTTGTCAAGTGCATTTCACCAAGCAACTATGGCAAGTGCACAAAATTTCACGTACACGAGTCATGTATGACTCCTGTAAGTGCACACGGCTGTGCTGACTGTTTTTTGTCAACGGGGGGCAGCAGAGATCAATGTGTGCACTTGCATAGTTTGTGTCCACAAGCAATAGTTTTACATGCACATGTCTAATTCATAGCACAGTTACTGCCTGATACAGTCAAACAACACATTTTACAGATCTCTTGTGTGCACTTGCAAAGTTCATGTCCACAAGCAATAGTTATCCATGCACATTTCTAATTCATAGCACAGTTACTTCCTGGTACAGCCAAACAACACCTTTTACAGATGTAATTGGCCCATCCGCATGTTTTGGAGATCTAATTGGTAAATCCACAGCATTTACAGATCTAATTGACGCTTCTGCATGTTTTGTAGATCTAATTGGTCAATCCACACCTTTTACAGGTACTAATTGGCCCATCCGCTTGTTTTGGAGATCTAATTTGCCCTTCTGCATATTTTGCAGATCTAATTGGTCAATCCACACCTTTTACAGATCTAATTGTCCCATCCGCTTATTTTGCAGATCAAATTGGTCAATCCAAATCTTTTACATATTTAATCTTAAACAGATCCATCCCACTATAGTCCAGTAGTACCCCCTCCTCCAGTCCGTTGTCACGCCTGGCGGGCCCAGGCAAGACTCGGGTGCAATAGGCTGTACCGTATTAGACTCCATCAGACTCCAACACACTAGTTAAGGTCTAGAAGACTATGCTATAGGCTCTATCAGGGTGCACAGGGCAGTACTCTATCATTGTTAGAGCCATATTTGGAACTGAAAATGTCTGTGTGTGTGTGTGTATAGAAGGGCGTGTCTTGTTTACACTGTGTGTGCTGCCTAGGGTGTAAATGAGCCAATTGAGGTTCAGCCTATAAGAGTGTGTAGCCACTTAACCAGCTTACTGAGGCTGGCTTGCAGCAGCTGTATGTCAGGCTCTAATTAGTCAGTTCAGTGCTGGAAGCTTGAGTGGGAGCAGAAACAGTTTTTTGACCCACAGAAAGAAAATAGTAACCACAGAAAGAGGATAGTAACCAGACAAAATAGTAACTTATGAAAGAACCTTGAAAATATTTGACTACTTTGGACTACTTTGAACACCTTTTATTTGAATGTTTGTTGTTTTTTCTGTTTTTGTACGCCTGACTTTTTTGCTAGTAAACAGTTGAAACCTTCATTCTTTGTGGACCTGGATTACTGTTTTTGGAGTCAAGCTTACTGCTTCAGGCTTTTGAACTCACAATCATGGTATAGAAATGTCCATTTGTCGTGCACACAAAACACAGCGTTTAGTTGCAGTAGTACCCCCTCCTCCAATCCGTTCTACACCTGGCGGGCCCAGGCAAGACTCGGGTGCACGAGGCTGTACCGTATTAGACTCCAACACACTAGTTAAGCTCTAGAAGGCTATGCTATAGGCTCTATCAGGGTGCACATGGCAGTACTCTATCATGGTCTAGAAATGTCCATTCGTCGTGCACACAAAACTATTGTCTATGCACACAGCGTTTTGTTGCAATTGTGTGAATACATACAGGGCTGACAACAGCCCAGCAAACCCCAACATACTCTATTAACACAGTGAACACCTAGTCCAGTCCTCCTTGGTGTGATCCATTCTCTTACAGCATAGTACACCCCCTGGCCTTGTCAATTCTACCACCAGGCAGGACTAGGCCAGGCTTGGGTGCCCTAGACCGCAATGCATTATGCCCTAAAAGACTCAAACAGGTTGTTTTCAGCTGTAGCAGGCTGTGCCAGGCTCCCACAGGCTTTAGTATGTTGTAAAAGGCAATTCTGTATCGTGGACTAGAAATACCCAATAAAACTATTGGCCATGCACACAGAACTGCTGCCCGTGCACACAACGTTTAGTAGCAATGGTGTGGGTACGTACACGGCTGACAACAGCCTAATTGAGCCCACTAGAGTCCAGCAAATCCCACCACCAAGGGATTCTTAACCAGATCCATCCCACTATAGTCCAGTAGCTGTAGGAGGCTGTGCCAGGCTCCAACATGCTCTACTAGGCTGTGCAAGACAAATCTGCATGACCAAACTATTGGTCGTGCACACGGAACTACTGCCCGTGCACACACCGTTTAGTAGCAATGGTGTGGGTACGTACACAGCTGAGAACAGCCTAATAGAGGCCACTAGAGTCCAGCAAAGCCCCCCACCAAGAGAATCTTAACCAGTCCCACTATAGTCCAGCTGCTATAGGAGGCTGTGCAAGGCTCCAACAGGCTCTACTAGGCGGTACAAGGCAAATCTGCACGACCAAACTATTGGTCGTGCACTTGGAACTACTGCCCGTGCACACAGCGTTTACTTGCAATGGTGTAAGTACGTACATAAAGGCAAGTACATACTACTAAAACAACAAACTAATAGAGCCCACTATAGTCCAGCAAGCCCCCCCCCAAAGGCATCTTAACCAGATCCATCCTTTTATAGTCCAGTAGTACCCCCTCCTCCAGTCTGTTCTCACACCTGGCGGGACCAGGCAAGACTCCGGTGCACCAGGCTGTACCGTATTAGACTCTATCAGACTCCAACACACTAGCTCAGCTCTAGAAGGCTATGCTATATGCTCTGTTAGGGTGCACAAGGCAGAACTCTATCATGGTCTAGAAATGTCCATTTAAAACTGCTCGTCGTGCACACGAAACTATTGTCTATGCACACAGTGTTTAGTTCCAATTGTGTGAATACATACAGGGCTGACAGCAGCCCAGCACACCTCAACACACTCTATTAACACAGTGAACACCTAGTCCAGCCCTTCCTGGTGTGTTCCATTCTCATACAGCATAGTACAATCCCTGGCCTTGTCATTTCTACCACCAGGCAGGACTAGGCCAGACTTAGGTGCCCTAGACCGCAATGCACTGTACTATAGTGGGATAGATCTGGTTAAGATTCCCTTGGTGGGGGGCTTTGCAGGACTCTAGTGGGCTCTATTAGGCTGTTGTCATCTGTGCACGTACCCACACCAGTGCTACTAAACATTGTGTGCACGGGCAGTAGTTCCGTGTGCACGACCAATAGTTTTATTAAGTATTTCTAGTCCACTATACAGAATTGCCTTTTATAGCATAGTAAAGCCTGTTGGAGCCTGAAACAGCCTGCTACATCTGAAAACAACATGTTTGAGCCTTTTAGGGCATAATGCATTGCGGTCTAGGACACCCAAGTCTGCCTGGTGGTGGAATTGACAAGGGCAGGGGGTGTACTATGCTGTAAGAGAATGGAACATACCAGGAAGGGCTGGAGTAGGTGTACTCACACAATTGCAACTAAAGACTGTGTGCATAGACAATAGTTTTGTGTGCACGGCGAGTAGTTTTAAATGGAGATTTCTAGACCATGGTAGAGTTCTGCCTTGTGCACCCTGACAGAGCGTATAGCTTTCTAAAGCTGAGCTCGTGTGTTGGAGTCTGATGGAGTCTAATACGGTACACAGGTACAGCCTGGTGCACCCGAGTCTTGCCTGGGCCCACCAGGTGTGAGAACGGACTGGAGGAGGGTGTACTACTGGACTATAGTGGGATGAATCTGGTTAAGATGCCCTTGGGGGGCTTTGCTGGACATACTGGGCTCTATTAGGCTGTTGTCAGACCTGTATGTACTTACACCTTTGCAACTAAACGATGTGTGCACGGGCAACATTTCTGTGTGCACGACCATTTATTGAGTATTTCTAGAACACCATACAGATTTGCCTTGTCCAGCTTGTAGAGCCTGTTGGAGCCTGGCACAGCCTCCTACAGCTACTGGACGATAGTGGGATGGATCTGGTTAAGATGCCCTTGAGGGGCTTTACTGGACATACTGGGCTCTATCAGACCTGTATGTACTGTACTTACACCATTGCAACTAAACGATGTGTGCACGGGCAACATTTCTGTGTGCACGACCATTTATTGAGTATTTCTAGAACACCATACAGATTTGCCTTGTACAGCCTAGTAGAGCCTGTTGGAGCCTGGCACAGCCTCCTACAGCTACTGGACTATCGTGGGATGGATCTGGTTAAGATTCCCTTGGCGGGGGGCTTTGCTGGACTCTAGTGGGCTCTATTAGGCTGTTGTCAGCCGTGTACGTACCCACACCATTGCTACTATGCTACTAAACGTTGTGTGCACAGACAGTAGTTCCGTGTGCACAACCAATAACCAATTCAGCATTTCTAGTCCACCATATAGAATTGCCTTTTATAGCACAGTAAAGCGTGTTGGAGCCTGGCACAGCCTGCTACATCTGAAAACAACATGTTTGAGACTTTTAGGGCATAATGCATTGCGGTCTGGGGCACCCAAGTCTGGCCTAGTCCTGCCTGGTGGTAGAATTGACAAGGCCAGGGGGTGTACTATGCTGTAAGAGAATGGAACATACTAGGAAGGGCTGGACTAGGTGTACTCACACAATTGCAAGACTGTGTGCATAGACAATAGTTTCGTGTGCACGGCAAGTAGTTTTAAATGGACATTTCTAGACCATGGTAGAGTTCTGCCTTGTGCACCCTGACAGAGCCTATAGCTTTCTAGAGCTGAGCTAGTGTGTTGGAGTCTGATGGAGTCTAATACGGTACACAGGTACAGCCTGGTGCACTCGAGTCTTGCCTGGGCCCACCAGGTGTCCATGGACTAGAAGAGAGTGTACTACTGGACTATAATGGGATGGATCTGGTTAAGATGCCCTTGGGGGGCTTTGCTGGACATACTGGGCTCTATTAGGCTGTTGTCAGACCTGTATGTACTTACACCATTGCAACTAAACGATGTGTGCACGGGCAACATTTCTGTGTGCACGACCATTTATTGAGTATTTCTAGAACAGGTGCAGGGCACCCAAGTCTGGCCTAGTCCTGCCTAGTGGTAGAATTGACAAGGCCAGGGGGTGTACTCTGCTATAAGAAAATGGATCACACCAGGAAGGGCTGTACTAGTTGTTCACTGCGTTAATAGAGTATGTTGGGGTGTGCTGAGCTGTTGTCAGCCCTGTATGTACTCACACAATTGCAACTAAACACTGTGTGCATAGACACTAGTTTCGTGTGCACGACGAGTAGTTTCAAATGGACATTTCTAGACCATGGTAGAGTTCTGCCTTGTGCACCCTGACAGAGCCTATAGTTTTCTAGAGCTGAGCTAGTGTGTTGGAGTCTGATGGAGTCTAATACGGTACACAGGTACAGCCTGGTGCACTCGAGTCTTGCCTGGGCCCACCAGGTGTCCACGGACTAGAAGAGAGTGTACTACTGGACTATAATGGGATGGATCTGGTTAAGATGCCCTTGGGGGGCTTTGCTGGACATACTGGGCTCTATTAGGCTGTTGTCAGACCTGTATGTACTTACACCATTGCAACTAAACGATGTGTGCACGGGCAACATTTCTGTGTGCACGACCATTTATTGAGTATTTCTAGAGCAGGTGTAGGGCACCCAAGTCTGGCCTAGTCCTGCCTAGTGGTAGAATTGACAAGGCCAGGGGGTGTACTCTGCTATAAGAAAATGGATCACACCAGGAAGGGCTGTACTAGTTGTTCACTGCGTTAATAGAGTATGTTGGGGTGTGCTGAGCTGTTGTCAGCCCTGTATGTACTCACACAATTGCAACTAAACACTGTGTGCATAGACACTAGTTTCATGTGCACGACGAATAGTTTCAAATGGACATTTCTAGACCATGGTAGAGTTCTGCCTTGTGCACCCTGACAGAGCCTATAGCATAGCCTTCTAGAGCTGAGCTAGTGTGTTGGAGTCTGATGGAGTCTAATATGGTACACAGGTACAGCCTGTGCACCCGAGTCTTGCCTGGGCCCGCCAGGTGTGAGAACATATTAGATCTGTGCCTATTAGATCTGTAAAAGGTATGGATTGACCAATTAGATCTCCAAAACATGCAGAAGGGCCATTTAGATCTTTAAAGTGTGTGGATTGTCCAAATAGATCTGCAAAATACATTTTATATCGGGTAGAGCTGGCTATGTAGTGTTGTCCAAAACTATTGGAAGTGCACACGTGCACTTCCAATAGTTTTGGAAATAGCCTGCCACCCTGTGGAAGTATGCTTGAACTGCAGAAAATGACCCTAAATACAAACAAATGAATAAAATGGAATAAAAACTAATCTGTGGGATTGATGGGCGAACTAGTGGATGCCACACGCAGAGGGGGACACAGAAGAAATTTAGAATCCAACCGGTGATTTTTCACGGCCCCACAGTCTGCACCATGGGGCGCGGAAGTTTGGTGTGTGCACCAGCAGGAGTTGATAAGCGTTGTGGACGCAAAATACAATAGGGGTAATAATAATAATAATAATAATAATAATTAAAGCTGCAAGCAGCGATTTACGGGCCCTCGATCGTGCAAGTTTCGGTCAAATATCGGCCAATCAGAAAAGGGGACGCGGCCAAGTCACAAGGAGCCAAAACCTAGTCCAATGATACCACCATTATGTCTCTATGACATAGCATTGAGAAGTTATCGCAGAAAATAGTATCGACCAATCAGAAGAGAGGGCGGGGCTAAGTTACACCAATGAACATAACAGGCTCAAAACTGAGGCCATGGCTACACGAGGAAAATATTTGTTCTTTTCCTCCTCCGTTAAAAAAAAAAAATCCTGTCCACATGACAAAGATATCCGTGTCCACACCCATGCCAGGCCAGTAGGTGGCGATAAGAAATATTTGGCACAACACAGAAATGGCCAGTGTTAGCTGGTTTCCATGGTTACCCAAATTAAAATTTCACGTAACCTGCTAGTAGTAAGAAACTATGTTATTGGAGTTATTGAATTGAAGTGAATTGAATATTGGAGGTAGGCTATATGGTTGGAAATGTGAACTGCACAAAAAAAAAATCATCCTTCCTTTGGATTAAAAAAAACAATAAGGTCCCCTCCACAACAGTGTTGTTTTTTATTTAAATATGCTATTAACAACATTTTGCTTTTTAGTCCCATTTAGTCTTTTGAAATTATTTTTTGTTCTACTCTTAGTCGACTAAATATCAACAACTTTGTCATTTGTTATAGTTGACAAAAACAACTAAGCAGGGGTGTAGTGGAGGGGGGACGCGGGGGGACGGCGTCCCCCCACTTCTCACATCTAAAATATTTTGGGGAAAAAAATCATTAGCATGGTGAAATACATCTTGATGACATCATCGAGATGTATTTCACCATGTTAATGAGTTTCCTTTTTTCTGAGACTGTACAAGTGTACACGTTTGTACACTCAAATGGGGGGGATTCCCCTTTCTCCCCTTTCTCAAATGGGGGGATCCCCCTTTCTCCCTTTTCTCAAATGGGGGGGATTCCCCTTTCTCAAATGGGGGGGATTCCCCTTTCTCAAATGGGGGGGATTCCCCTTTCAGAGGCGTCCCCCCACTTCTAAAAGTACCACTACAACACTGCAACTAAGTGATTAAGCAAACATGAGAGAGAGAGAGAGAGAGAGAGAGAGAGAGAGAGAGAGAGAGAGAGAGAGAGAGAGAGAGAGAGAGAGAGAGAGAGAGAGAGAGAGAGAGAGAGAGAGAGAGAGAGAGAGAGAGAGAGAGAGAGAGAGAGAGAACCACCTGCTAAATTATTTGGATTGTGATTGGATTGGTATTGACTAAACCCCACCCTGAAGGGTGGGATTCTATTTAGAGTTCAGTGTCCCTGCCCCAAACACTCAGGTGTGAGTAGGTCACTAATTACTCCCTCTCCTATAAAGGCTGCTGCTGTTTCGTTCATTCTTGTTTGGCTCTCTGTGTGTGTGGACTGTCTGCCTTGTGTCTCCACAAAACACTTGAAACACTCCCCTTGTGCACTGCATGTGTGTTCTGTCACCACAAACCACTTTACTATATTACTGGAAAAATAGCCTACCTTTCACAGCAAACATGTATAAGTCATGGTACCAGCAGCAACTGTCAAGTTGTATCAAGTTCGTCATTAATTAGAGGTCATTTCCTTTCATTTGTATAAATGGAGTTTAGGAGTTTCAGGGGTTTACAACAGGTGGTCCTTAAGAGGGTTCCAGGTGGTCCCCAGCTAAGTTGGTTAACCAGATGAAAAGTTGGTTAGCCATATGTAACAGGCTACAGCATCTGTAAGGTATATTATTGGCATAGTAAAATGTTGAAAATGGGTGGAATGACCCTTTAAATAATGTATCATGTTACAAAAATGAGTGGGGAGGGCGTTTTTTTAATTAATTCCTCACAGCATCTGTAAGGTAGGCTATATTATTGTAGTAAAATGTTGAAAATGGGCGGAATGACCCTTTAATTCACACACACACACACACACACACACACACGATTCGACATGATTGAACGTGTTGAAGTGTCGACCATAGCGTAAGATACACTCTACATACTTCTATTGAAAGGGGACAACCTGAAGTTACAGAATGCATTGGGGTCTACGAGCTCGCGCCAGTACATGAACCACGTGACCAGGCTGTTTTCTGCCCTCCATTGTCGTCATTCTGTCAGTAAGGCTCTGATGTGACTGTCTCGCGCTGCAGGTGCTGGCAGTCAGCCAGACAGAGCGGAGGAGAGGAGAGGAGAGGAGAGGAGAGGAGAGGAGAGGAGAGGAGAGGAGAGGAGAGGAGAGGAGAGGAGAGGAGAGGAGAATTTGCTGCTGGAGCCGGTATACGTTGACGTCGTGTATTTTGACAGTTAGAGAACTTTTGAGACGGTAAGCTGTTTTGAAGTGTGAAGCATTCAATTAGAATAAAAACTAAAGTCACTAGAGTAATTTCCATTATGTAAACAAAATGTAAACGTCGAACGAACGTCATTACAGAGTCAAAATAAATAATAAAGAACACGGACGTTGTTATTTCTACCAGTGGGGGGGGGGGGTCCTCGAGGTGGTCCTCGATAGAGTTCCAGGGGGTCCCCAACTAAGTGATAGTAACAAACAGGCAGGCTACAGGTCTGTAACTCTGAGAGTGTATAAATGAGGTTTAGGAGTTTCAGGGGTTTTCAACAGTCTGTCAGTAAGGCTCTGATGTAATGTCTCGCGCTGTGTGCAGGTGCTGGCTGTCAGAGAGGAGGAGGAGGAGGATTTTGCAGCTCGAGCTGTCAGAGTCACGTCGTCGTGTTTTACACTTTTGAACTAAGTGTGACAGAGAACGTTTGACACGGTAAGTTGTTTTGAAGTGTGAAGCATTCAATTAGAATAAAAACTAAAGTCACTAGAGTAATTTCCATTATGTAAACACAATGTAAACGTCGAACGAACGTCATTACAGAGTCAAAATAAATAATAAAGAACACGGACGTTGTTATTTCTACCGGGGGGGGGGGGGGGGGGGGGGGGGGGGGGGGGCGCAGGGGGTCCTCGAGGTGGTCCTCGAGAGAGTTCCAGGGGGTCCCCAACTAAGTGATAGTAACAAAACGTACCCTTACAGCCAGGCTACAGGTCTCTAACTCTGAGAGTGTATAAATGAAGTTTAGGGTTTTTCAACAGGTGGTCCTTAAGAGGGTTCCAGGTGGTCCCCAGCTAAGTTGGTTAACCAGATGAAAGGTTGGTGAGCCAGATGTAACTCTTGAGAGTTGAAACCAAATGGACCTTTGCGGGTCCATTTGGTTTCATTTGGTTTTGGGTCTATGGGGTGAAAATCTAATCAAATGGTGGTCCGTGGCTCAAATGCTGAATAAATAGTAGGCCTTGGTATGAAAAGGGTTGAAAACCACTGCCAGGGCTTTTAAACAGGTGGTCCTTGAGAGGGTTCCAGGTGGTCCCCAGCTAAGCTGTTTTGTTTTTTTTATTATTAATTCCACACAGCATCTGTAAGGTAGGCTATATTATTGTAGTAAAAGAGAGAGAGAGAGAGAGAGAGAATTTAAATTTAAAGGTATATTCAGTGACCGAATAATGGAATTATGGCACTTATTTAGCTATCACCTGAAAATTATAGTTCAGTCAATGCTAGCGTGGCAGCATGCGACTGGACACCCTTACTTTGCCACAACTGTTTTCCCATTCCCATTCCCAAGTATACTAGCTTTTATTACTCACTTAGGTTAAAGCAATACTATTGAACATATTCACTTTACACTGCACATCATTTGGTGTTCATATATCCACAATGGGTAAGGTCCTAGTATTGTAAAATGTATTGTATATTCTGCTTAAATTGTAAACTGTAATCCGTATGACGTGTTGCAATGCTTCCACTTGTAACGTAAACCGCTCTGCTAAATGCCTAAATTGTAAATCGCAAATAACTAAAAGAAAAAAAAATCACTAAAGGTCTTATAACCTGCCTCTTTTTTGTTTTTGTTTCAAATGATTTGTTACGCTCAAAACGTCTTTTATATAAAAGCTTTTAATGCTTTATACCGTAAGTATTTATAAATACTACTCGCTGAAGGACATGAACAGGTGAAATCTCTTCCTGGGAAAAGGGCGCTCTTGATGTCACTGTGGAGCTCCTATTTGCGTACTTGTGATTAACCCTTAGTGTACTGAACGCGTTTTGGCGTTCTAAGCATTATGTTTTAACTATTGAAAAATAGCAGATCTATTAAAAATAGCTCTGCATCTGTATCTCTGCTAGATAGCTCTGTATCTCTGCTATTTTTGAAAAATTGTGAAAACGTGGTGCAAATCTTTGAATATTATGTTATTCAGAAACTACAAATCTAGACAGGACACAATGGATAAACATCATTTCGTGGTCTTTCAGAGGAGGACGCTGCAGTGCCCCCTGTGGCAGACGCTGCTGCTGCTGTTGATGAAGCCTGCAGCTTTGTGTCTAAGCCAGTGAAGACGGCCAGAGCGAAACCTGTAAGAGAGTGTGTGTGTGTGTGTGTGTGTGTGTGTGTGTGTGTGTGTGTGTGTGTGTGTGTGTGTGTGTGTGTGTGTGTGTGTGTGAGCGCGCGCACGCGCGTGCATGTTAAATATAATTTGTATAATTTGTGCTTTTTTTCTTTGTTATTTTTAATTATTTTTTTTTATTAAAAAAAATCAACTACCATGCTTTCTTCCACCCCTTTGCTCTGGGAGTAAATGAGCAATTACGTGTAGAATGTTTAGTTTTCAATGTCCTGGGCATGACGTTAAACTGCATCCAACCTGGAGAGGGATGGGCGCCTCCAGGTTTATTTGCCCAATACACCCATGAACTATCTAGTCGAGAGAGATGTGACCCGGCCCGGAGGAAGCCCGGGGCCCCCCTCTGGAGCCAGGCCCGGAGGGAGGGCTCGTCAGCGAGCGCCTGGTGGCCGGGCTTGCCACGGAGCCCGGCCGGGCACAGCCCGAAGAAGCAACGTGGACACAACCTGAAAACAACCTGTCTTTCTTTTTCTCATATAGTCGATGGCCATGAAAAGGAAGGCGGCCGAAGATAAAGCCGCCTCCAAAGCCAAGAGGCAAAAAGGCTCTCGGAACACAGCTCCCACGGCCGGGGGGGACGGTCCCACAGCTGGAGGGGGAGACGAGTCGGATTCGGACAGCAGCGGCAGCTTGGATGTGGAAAAATGGAAAAGGCTGCTTCTAGGACAAACGAGAGAGAGAGAGAGAGAGAGAGAGAGAGAGAGAGAGAGAGAGAGAGAGAGAGAGAGAGAGAGAGAGAGAGAGAGAGAGAGAGAGAGAGAATTTAAATTTAAAGGTATATTCAGTGACCGAATAATGGAATTATGGCACTTATTTAGCTATCACCTGAAAATTATAGTTCAGTCAATGCTAGCGTGGCAGCATGCGACTGGACACCCTTACTTTGCCACAACTGTTTTCCCATTCCCATTCCCAAGTATACTAGCTTTTATTACTCACTTAGGTTAAAGCAATACTATTGAACATATTCACTTTACACTGCACATCATTTGGTGTTCATATATCCACAATGGGTAAGGTCCTAGTATTGTAAAATGTATTGTATATTCTGCTTAAATTGTAAACTGTAATCCGTATGACGTGTTGCAATGCTTCCACTTGTAACGTAAACCGCTCTGCTAAATGCCTAAATTGTAAATCGCAAATAACTAAAAGAAAAAAAAATCACTAAAGGTCTTATAACCTGCCTCTTTTTTGTTTTTGTTTCAAATGATTTGTTACGCTCAAAACGTCTTTTATATAAAAGCTTTTAATGCTTTATACCGTAAGTATTTATAAATACTACTCGCTGAAGGACATGAACAGGTGAAATCTCTTCCTGGGAAAAGGGCGCTCTTGATGTCACTGTGGAGCTCCTATTTGCGTACTTGTGATTAACCCTTAGTGTACTGAACGCGTTTTGGCGTTCTAAGCATTATGTTTTAACTATTGAAAAATAGCAGATCTATTAAAAATAGCTCTGCATCTGTATCTCTGCTAGATAGCTCTGTATCTCTGCTATTTTTGAAAAATTGTGAAAACGTGGTGCAAATCTTTGAATATTATGTTATTCAGAAACTACAAATCTAGACAGGACACAATGGATAAACATCATTTCGTGGTCTTTCAGAGGAGGACGCTGCAGTGCCCCCTGTGGCAGACGCTGCTGCTGCTGTTGATGAAGCCTGCAGCTTTGTGTCTAAGCCAGTGAAGACGGCCAGAGCGAAACCTGTAAGAGAGTGTGTGTGTGTGTGTGTGTGTGTGTGTGTGTGTGTGTGTGTGTGTGTGTGTGTGTGTGTGTGTGTGTGTGTGTGTGTGTGAGCGCGCGCACGCGCGTGCATGTTAAATATAATTTGTATAATTTGTGCTTTTTTTCTTTGTTATTTTTAATTATTTTTTTTTATTAAAAAAAATCAACTACCATGCTTTCTTCCACCCCTTTGCTCTGGGAGTAAATGAGCAATTACGTGTAGAATGTTTAGTTTTCAATGTCCTGGGCATGACGTTAAACTGCATCCAACCTGGAGAGGGATGGGCGCCTCCAGGTTTATTTGCCCAATACACCCATGAACTATCTAGTCGAGAGAGATGTGACCCGGCCCGGAGGAAGCCCGGGGCCCCCCTCTGGAGCCAGGCCCGGAGGGAGGGCTCGTCAGCGAGCGCCTGGTGGCCGGGCTTGCCACGGAGCCCGGCCGGGCACAGCCCGAAGAAGCAACGTGGACACAACCTGAAAACAACCTGTCTTTCTTTTTCTCATATAGTCGATGGCCATGAAAAGGAAGGCGGCCGAAGATAAAGCCGCCTCCAAAGCCAAGAGGCAAAAAGGCTCTCGGAACACAGCTCCCACGGCCGGGGGGGACGGTCCCACAGCTGGAGGGGGAGACGAGTCGGATTCGGACAGCAGCGGCAGCTTGGATGTGGAAAAATGGAAAAGGCTGCTTCTAGGACAAACGAGAGAGAGAGAGAGAGAGAGAGAGAGAGAGAGAGAGAGAGAGAGAGAGAGAGAGAGAGAGAGAGAGAGAGAGAGAGAGAGAGAGAATTTAAATTTAAAGGTATATTCAGTGACCGAATAATGGAATTATGGCACTTATTTAGCTATCACCTGAAAATTATAGTTCAGTCAATGCTAGCGTGGCAGCATGCGACTGGACACCCTTACTTTGCCACAACTGTTTTCCCATTCCCATTCCCAAGTATACTAGCTTTTATTACTCACTTAGGTTAAAGCAATACTATTGAACATATTCACTTTACACTGCACATCATTTGGTGTTCATATATCCACAATGGGTAAGGTCCTAGTATTGTAAAATGTATTGTATATTCTGCTTAAATTGTAAACTGTAATCCGTATGACGTGTTGCAATGCTTCCACTTGTAACGTAAACCGCTCTGCTAAATGCCTAAATTGTAAATCGCAAATAACTAAAAGAAAAAAAAATCACTAAAGGTCTTATAACCTGCCTCTTTTTTGTTTTTGTTTCAAATGATTTGTTACGCTCAAAACGTCTTTTATATAAAAGCTTTTAATGCTTTATACCGTAAGTATTTATAAATACTACTCGCTGAAGGACATGAACAGGTGAAATCTCTTCCTGGGAAAAGGGCGCTCTTGATGTCACTGTGGAGCTCCTATTTGCGTACTTGTGATTAACCCTTAGTGTACTGAACGCGTTTTGGCGTTCTAAGCATTATGTTTTAACTATTGAAAAATAGCAGATCTATTAAAAATAGCTCTGCATCTGTATCTCTGCTAGATAGCTCTGTATCTCTGCTATTTTTGAAAAATTGTGAAAACGTGGTGCAAATCTTTGAATATTATGTTATTCAGAAACTACAAATCTAGACAGGACACAATGGATAAACATCATTTCGTGGTCTTTCAGAGGAGGACGCTGCAGTGCCCCCTGTGGCAGACGCTGCTGCTGCTGTTGATGAAGCCTGCAGCTTTGTGTCTAAGCCAGTGAAGACGGCCAGAGCGAAACCTGTAAGAGTGTGTGTGTGTGTGTGTGTGTGTGTGTGTGTGTGTGTGTGTGTGTGTGTGTGTGTGTGTGTGTGTGTGTGTGTGCGCGCGCACGCGCGTGCATGTTAAATATAATTTGTATAATTTGTGCTTTTTTTCTTTGTTATTTTTAATTATTTTTTTTTATTAAAAAAAATCAACTACCATGCTTTCTTCCACCCCTTTGCTCTGGGAGTAAATGAGCAATTACGTGTAGAATGTTTAGTTTTCAATGTCCTGGGCATGACGTTAAACTGCATCCAACCTGGAGAGGGATGGGCGCCTCCAGGTTTATTTGCCCAATACACCCATGAACTATCTAGTCGAGAGAGATGTGACCCGGCCCGGAGGAAGCCCGGGGCCCCCCTCTGGAGCCAGGCCCGGAGGGAGGGCTCGTCAGCGAGCGCCTGGTGGCCGGGCTTGCCACGGAGCCCGGCCGGGCACAGCCCGAAGAAGCAACGTGGACACAACCTGAAAACAACCTGTCTTTCTTTTTCTCATATAGTCGATGGCCATGAAAAGGAAGGCGGCCGAAGATAAAGCCGCCTCCAAAGCCAAGAGGCAAAAAGGCTCTCGGAACACAGCTCCCACGGCCGGGGGGGACGGTCCCACAGCTGGAGGGGGAGACGAGTCGGATTCGGACAGCAGCGGCAGCTTGGATGTGGAAAAATGGAAAAGGCTGCTTCTAGGACAAACGAGAGAGAGAGAGAGAGAGAGAGAGAGAGAGAGAGAGAGAGAGAGAGAGAGAGAGAGAGAGAGAGAGAGAGAGAGAGAGAGAGAGAGAATTTAAATTTAAAGGTATATTCAGTGACCGAATAATGGAATTATGGCACTTATTTAGCTATCACCTGAAAATTATAGTTCAGTCAATGCTAGCGTGGCAGCATGCGACTGGACACCCTTACTTTGCCACAACTGTTTTCCCATTCCCATTCCCAAGTATACTAGCTTTTATTACTCACTTAGGTTAAAGCAATACTATTGAACATATTCACTTTACACTGCACATCATTTGGTGTTCATATATCCACAATGGGTAAGGTCCTAGTATTGTAAAATGTATTGTATATTCTGCTTAAATTGTAAACTGTAATCCGTATGACGTGTTGCAATGCTTCCACTTGTAACGTAAACCGCTCTGCTAAATGCCTAAATTGTAAATCGCAAATAACTAAAAGAAAAAAAAATCACTAAAGGTCTTATAACCTGCCTCTTTTTTGTTTTTGTTTCAAATGATTTGTTACGCTCAAAACGTCTTTTATATAAAAGCTTTTAATGCTTTATACCGTAAGTATTTATAAATACTACTCGCTGAAGGACATGAACAGGTGAAATCTCTTCCTGGGAAAAGGGCGCTCTTGATGTCACTGTGGAGCTCCTATTTGCGTACTTGTGATTAACCCTTAGTGTACTGAACGCGTTTTGGCGTTCTAAGCATTATGTTTTAACTATTGAAAAATAGCAGATCTATTAAAAATAGCTCTGCATCTGTATCTCTGCTAGATAGCTCTGTATCTCTGCTATTTTTGAAAAATTGTGAAAACGTGGTGCAAATCTTTGAATATTATGTTATTCAGAAACTACAAATCTAGACAGGACACAATGGATAAACATCATTTCGTGGTCTTTCAGAGGAGGACGCTGCAGTGCCCCCTGTGGCAGACGCTGCTGCTGCTGTTGATGAAGCCTGCAGCTTTGTGTCTAAGCCAGTGAAGACGGCCAGAGCGAAACCTGTAAGAGAGTGTGTGTGTGTGTGTGTGTGTGTGTGTGTGTGTGTGTGTGTGTGTGTGTGTGTGTGTGTGTGTGTGTGAGCGCGCGCACGCGCGTGCATGTTAAATATAATTTGTATAATTTGTGCTTTTTTTCTTTGTTATTTTTAATTATTTTTTTTTATTAAAAAAAATCAACTACCATGCTTTCTTCCACCCCTTTGCTCTGGGAGTAAATGAGCAATTACGTGTAGAATGTTTAGTTTTCAATGTCCTGGGCATGACGTTAAACTGCATCCAACCTGGAGAGGGATGGGCGCCTCCAGGTTTATTTGCCCAATACACCCATGAACTATCTAGTCGAGAGAGATGTGACCCGGCCCGGAGGAAGCCCGGGGCCCCCCTCTGGAGCCAGGCCCGGAGGGAGGGCTCGTCAGCGAGCGCCTGGTGGCCGGGCTTGCCACGGAGCCCGGCCGGGCACAGCCCGAAGAAGCAACGTGGACACAACCTGAAAACAACCTGTCTTTCTTTTTCTCATATAGTCGATGGCCATGAAAAGGAAGGCGGCCGAAGATAAAGCCGCCTCCAAAGCCAAGAGGCAAAAAGGCTCTCGGAACACAGCTCCCACGGCCGGGGGGGACGGTCCCACAGCTGGAGGGGGAGACGAGTCGGATTCGGACAGCAGCGGCAGCTTGGATGTGGAAAAATGGAAAAGGCTGCTTCTAGGACAGAGAGAGAGAGAGAGAGAGAGAGAGAGAGAGAGAGAGAGAGAGAGAGAGAGAGAGAGAGAGAGAGAGAGAGAGAGAGAGAGAGAGAATTTAAATTTAAAGGTATATTCAGTGACCGAATAATGGAATTATGGCACTTATTTAGCTATCACCTGAAAATTATAGTTCAGTCAATGCTAGCGTGGCAGCATGCGACTGGACACCCTTACTTTGCCACAACTGTTTTCCCATTCCCATTCCCAAGTATACTAGCTTTTATTACTCACTTAGGTTAAAGCAATACTATTGAACATATTCACTTTACACTGCACATCATTTGGTGTTCATATATC
>CM076980.1:49068408-49150908 GCA_039105355.1 Benthosema pterotum | reverse complement strand
ATATTCAGTGACCGAATAATGGAATTATGGCACTTATTTAGCTATCACCTGAAAATTATAGTTCAGTCAATGCTAGCGTGGCAGCATGCGACTGGACACCCTTACTTTGCCACAACTGTTTTCCCATTCCCATTCCCAAGTATACTAGCTTTTATTACTCACTTAGGTTAAAGCAATACTATTGAACATATTCACTTTACACTGCACATCATTTGGTGTTCATATATCCACAATGGGTAAGGTCCTAGTATTGTAAAATGTATTGTATATTCTGCTTAAATTGTAAACTGTAATCCGTATGACGTGTTGCAATGCTTCCACTTGTAACGTAAACCGCTCTGCTAAATGCCTAAATTGTAAATCGCAAATAACTAAAAGAAAAAAAAATCACTAAAGGTCTTATAACCTGCCTCTTTTTTGTTTTTGTTTCAAATGATTTGTTACGCTCAAAACGTCTTTTATATAAAAGCTTTTAATGCTTTATACCGTAAGTATTTATAAATACTACTCGCTGAAGGACATGAACAGGTGAAATCTCTTCCTGGGAAAAGGGCGCTCTTGATGTCACTGTGGAGCTCCTATTTGCGTACTTGTGATTAACCCTTAGTGTACTGAACGCGTTTTGGCGTTCTAAGCATTATGTTTTAACTATTGAAAAATAGCAGATCTATTAAAAATAGCTCTGCATCTGTATCTCTGCTAGATAGCTCTGTATCTCTGCTATTTTTGAAAAATTGTGAAAACGTGGTGCAAATCTTTGAATATTATGTTATTCAGAAACTACAAATCTAGACAGGACACAATGGATAAACATCATTTCGTGGTCTTTCAGAGGAGGACGCTGCAGTGCCCCCTGTGGCAGACGCTGCTGCTGCTGTTGATGAAGCCTGCAGCTTTGTGTCTAAGCCAGTGAAGACGGCCAGAGCGAAACCTGTAAGAGAGTGTGTGTGTGTGTGTGTGTGTGTGTGTGTGTGTGTGTGTGTGTGTGTGTGTGTGTGTGTGTGTGTGTGTGTGTGAGCGCGCGCACGCGCGTGCATGTTAAATATAATTTGTATAATTTGTGCTTTTTTTCTTTGTTATTTTTAATTATTTTTTTTTATTAAAAAAAATCAACTACCATGCTTTCTTCCACCCCTTTGCTCTGGGAGTAAATGAGCAATTACGTGTAGAATGTTTAGTTTTCAATGTCCTGGGCATGACGTTAAACTGCATCCAACCTGGAGAGGGATGGGCGCCTCCAGGTTTATTTGCCCAATACACCCATGAACTATCTAGTCGAGAGAGATGTGACCCGGCCCGGAGGAAGCCCGGGGCCCCCCTCTGGAGCCAGGCCCGGAGGGAGGGCTCGTCAGCGAGCGCCTGGTGGCCGGGCTTGCCACGGAGCCCGGCCGGGCACAGCCCGAAGAAGCAACGTGGACACAACCTGAAAACAACCTGTCTTTCTTTTTCTCATATAGTCGATGGCCATGAAAAGGAAGGCGGCCGAAGATAAAGCCGCCTCCAAAGCCAAGAGGCAAAAAGGCTCTCGGAACACAGCTCCCACGGCCGGGGGGGACGGTCCCACAGCTGGAGGGGGAGACGAGTCGGATTCGGACAGCAGCGGCAGCTTGGATGTGGAAAAATGGAAAAGGCTGCTTCTAGGACAAACGAGAGAGAGAGAGAGAGAGAGAGAGAGAGAGAGAGAGAGAGAGAGAGAGAGAGAGAGAGAGAGAGAGAGAGAGAGAGAGAGAGAGAGAATTTAAATTTAAAGGTATATTCAGTGACCGAATAATGGAATTATGGCACTTATTTAGCTATCACCTGAAAATTATAGTTCAGTCAATGCTAGCGTGGCAGCATGCGACTGGACACCCTTACTTTGCCACAACTGTTTTCCCATTCCCATTCCCAAGTATACTAGCTTTTATTACTCACTTAGGTTAAAGCAATACTATTGAACATATTCACTTTACACTGCACATCATTTGGTGTTCATATATCCACAATGGGTAAGGTCCTAGTATTGTAAAATGTATTGTATATTCTGCTTAAATTGTAAACTGTAATCCGTATGACGTGTTGCAATGCTTCCACTTGTAACGTAAACCGCTCTGCTAAATGCCTAAATTGTAAATCGCAAATAACTAAAAGAAAAAAAAATCACTAAAGGTCTTATAACCTGCCTCTTTTTTGTTTTTGTTTCAAATGATTTGTTACGCTCAAAACGTCTTTTATATAAAAGCTTTTAATGCTTTATACCGTAAGTATTTATAAATACTACTCGCTGAAGGACATGAACAGGTGAAATCTCTTCCTGGGAAAAGGGCGCTCTTGATGTCACTGTGGAGCTCCTATTTGCGTACTTGTGATTAACCCTTAGTGTACTGAACGCGTTTTGGCGTTCTAAGCATTATGTTTTAACTATTGAAAAATAGCAGATCTATTAAAAATAGCTCTGCATCTGTATCTCTGCTAGATAGCTCTGTATCTCTGCTATTTTTGAAAAATTGTGAAAACGTGGTGCAAATCTTTGAATATTATGTTATTCAGAAACTACAAATCTAGACAGGACACAATGGATAAACATCATTTCGTGGTCTTTCAGAGGAGGACGCTGCAGTGCCCCCTGTGGCAGACGCTGCTGCTGCTGTTGATGAAGCCTGCAGCTTTGTGTCTAAGCCAGTGAAGACGGCCAGAGCGAAACCTGTAAGAGAGTGTGTGTGTGTGTGTGTGTGTGTGTGTGTGTGTGTGTGTGTGTGTGTGTGTGTGTGTGTGTGTGTGAGCGCGCGCACGCGCGTGCATGTTAAATATAATTTGTATAATTTGTGCTTTTTTTCTTTGTTATTTTTAATTATTTTTTTTTATTAAAAAAAATCAACTACCATGCTTTCTTCCACCCCTTTGCTCTGGGAGTAAATGAGCAATTACGTGTAGAATGTTTAGTTTTCAATGTCCTGGGCATGACGTTAAACTGCATCCAACCTGGAGAGGGATGGGCGCCTCCAGGTTTATTTGCCCAATACACCCATGAACTATCTAGTCGAGAGAGATGTGACCCGGCCCGGAGGAAGCCCGGGGCCCCCCTCTGGAGCCAGGCCCGGAGGGAGGGCTCGTCAGCGAGCGCCTGGTGGCCGGGCTTGCCACGGAGCCCGGCCGGGCACAGCCCGAAGAAGCAACGTGGACACAACCTGAAAACAACCTGTCTTTCTTTTTCTCATATAGTCGATGGCCATGAAAAGGAAGGCGGCCGAAGATAAAGCCGCCTCCAAAGCCAAGAGGCAAAAAGGCTCTCGGAACACAGCTCCCACGGCCGGGGGGGACGGTCCCACAGCTGGAGGGGGAGACGAGTCGGATTCGGACAGCAGCGGCAGCTTGGATGTGGAAAAATGGAAAAGGCTGCTTCTAGGACAAACGAGAGAGAGAGAGAGAGAGAGAGAGAGAGAGAGAGAGAGAGAGAGAGAGAGAGAGAGAGAGAGAGAGAGAGAGAGAGAGAGAATTTAAATTTAAAGGTATATTCAGTGACCGAATAATGGAATTATGGCACTTATTTAGCTATCACCTGAAAATTATAGTTCAGTCAATGCTAGCGTGGCAGCATGCGACTGGACACCCTTACTTTGCCACAACTGTTTTCCCATTCCCATTCCCAAGTATACTAGCTTTTATTACTCACTTAGGTTAAAGCAATACTATTGAACATATTCACTTTACACTGCACATCATTTGGTGTTCATATATCCACAATGGGTAAGGTCCTAGTATTGTAAAATGTATTGTATATTCTGCTTAAATTGTAAACTGTAATCCGTATGACGTGTTGCAATGCTTCCACTTGTAACGTAAACCGCTCTGCTAAATGCCTAAATTGTAAATCGCAAATAACTAAAAGAAAAAAAAATCACTAAAGGTCTTATAACCTGCCTCTTTTTTGTTTTTGTTTCAAATGATTTGTTACGCTCAAAACGTCTTTTATATAAAAGCTTTTAATGCTTTATACCGTAAGTATTTATAAATACTACTCGCTGAAGGACATGAACAGGTGAAATCTCTTCCTGGGAAAAGGGCGCTCTTGATGTCACTGTGGAGCTCCTATTTGCGTACTTGTGATTAACCCTTAGTGTACTGAACGCGTTTTGGCGTTCTAAGCATTATGTTTTAACTATTGAAAAATAGCAGATCTATTAAAAATAGCTCTGCATCTGTATCTCTGCTAGATAGCTCTGTATCTCTGCTATTTTTGAAAAATTGTGAAAACGTGGTGCAAATCTTTGAATATTATGTTATTCAGAAACTACAAATCTAGACAGGACACAATGGATAAACATCATTTCGTGGTCTTTCAGAGGAGGACGCTGCAGTGCCCCCTGTGGCAGACGCTGCTGCTGCTGTTGATGAAGCCTGCAGCTTTGTGTCTAAGCCAGTGAAGACGGCCAGAGCGAAACCTGTAAGAGAGTGTGTGTGTGTGTGTGTGTGTGTGTGTGTGTGTGTGTGTGTGTGTGTGTGTGTGTGTGTGTGTGTGTGTGTGTGTGTGTGAGCGCGCGCACGCGCGTGCATGTTAAATATAATTTGTATAATTTGTGCTTTTTTTCTTTGTTATTTTTAATTATTTTTTTTTATTAAAAAAAATCAACTACCATGCTTTCTTCCACCCCTTTGCTCTGGGAGTAAATGAGCAATTACGTGTAGAATGTTTAGTTTTCAATGTCCTGGGCATGACGTTAAACTGCATCCAACCTGGAGAGGGATGGGCGCCTCCAGGTTTATTTGCCCAATACACCCATGAACTATCTAGTCGAGAGAGATGTGACCCGGCCCGGAGGAAGCCCGGGGCCCCCCTCTGGAGCCAGGCCCGGAGGGAGGGCTCGTCAGCGAGCGCCTGGTGGCCGGGCTTGCCACGGAGCCCGGCCGGGCACAGCCCGAAGAAGCAACGTGGACACAACCTGAAAACAACCTGTCTTTCTTTTTCTCATATAGTCGATGGCCATGAAAAGGAAGGCGGCCGAAGATAAAGCCGCCTCCAAAGCCAAGAGGCAAAAAGGCTCTCGGAACACAGCTCCCACGGCCGGGGGGGACGGTCCCACAGCTGGAGGGGGAGACGAGTCGGATTCGGACAGCAGCGGCAGCTTGGATGTGGAAAAATGGAAAAGGCTGCTTCTAGGACAAACGAGAGAGAGAGAGAGAGAGAGAGAGAGAGAGAGAGAGAGAGAGAGAGAGAGAGAGAGAGAGAGAGAGAGAGAGAGAATTTAAATTTAAAGGTATATTCAGTGACCGAATAATGGAATTATGGCACTTATTTAGCTATCACCTGAAAATTATAGTTCAGTCAATGCTAGCGTGGCAGCATGCGACTGGACACCCTTACTTTGCCACAACTGTTTTCCCATTCCCATTCCCAAGTATACTAGCTTTTATTACTCACTTAGGTTAAAGCAATACTATTGAACATATTCACTTTACACTGCACATCATTTGGTGTTCATATATCCACAATGGGTAAGGTCCTAGTATTGTAAAATGTATTGTATATTCTGCTTAAATTGTAAACTGTAATCCGTATGACGTGTTGCAATGCTTCCACTTGTAACGTAAACCGCTCTGCTAAATGCCTAAATTGTAAATCGCAAATAACTAAAAGAAAAAAAAATCACTAAAGGTCTTATAACCTGCCTCTTTTTTGTTTTTGTTTCAAATGATTTGTTACGCTCAAAACGTCTTTTATATAAAAGCTTTTAATGCTTTATACCGTAAGTATTTATAAATACTACTCGCTGAAGGACATGAACAGGTGAAATCTCTTCCTGGGAAAAGGGCGCTCTTGATGTCACTGTGGAGCTCCTATTTGCGTACTTGTGATTAACCCTTAGTGTACTGAACGCGTTTTGGCGTTCTAAGCATTATGTTTTAACTATTGAAAAATAGCAGATCTATTAAAAATAGCTCTGCATCTGTATCTCTGCTAGATAGCTCTGTATCTCTGCTATTTTTGAAAAATTGTGAAAACGTGGTGCAAATCTTTGAATATTATGTTATTCAGAAACTACAAATCTAGACAGGACACAATGGATAAACATCATTTCGTGGTCTTTCAGAGGAGGACGCTGCAGTGCCCCCTGTGGCAGACGCTGCTGCTGCTGTTGATGAAGCCTGCAGCTTTGTGTCTAAGCCAGTGAAGACGGCCAGAGCGAAACCTGTAGAGAGAGTGTGTGTGTGTGTGTGTGTGTGTGTGTGTGTGTGTGTGTGTGTGTGTGTGTGTGTGTGTGTGTGTGTGTGTGTGTGTGAGCGCGCGCACGCGCGTGCATGTTAAATATAATTTGTATAATTTGTGCTTTTTTTCTTTGTTATTTTTAATTATTTTTTTTTATTAAAAAAAATCAACTACCATGCTTTCTTCCACCCCTTTGCTCTGGGAGTAAATGAGCAATTACGTGTAGAATGTTTAGTTTTCAATGTCCTGGGCATGACGTTAAACTGCATCCAACCTGGAGAGGGATGGGCGCCTCCAGGTTTATTTGCCCAATACACCCATGAACTATCTAGTCGAGAGAGATGTGACCCGGCCCGGAGGAAGCCCGGGGCCCCCCTCTGGAGCCAGGCCCGGAGGGAGGGCTCGTCAGCGAGCGCCTGGTGGCCGGGCTTGCCACGGAGCCCGGCCGGGCACAGCCCGAAGAAGCAACGTGGACACAACCTGAAAACAACCTGTCTTTCTTTTTCTCATATAGTCGATGGCCATGAAAAGGAAGGCGGCCGAAGATAAAGCCGCCTCCAAAGCCAAGAGGCAAAAAGGCTCTCGGAACACAGCTCCCACGGCCGGGGGGGACGGTCCCACAGCTGGAGGGGGAGACGAGTCGGATTCGGACAGCAGCGGCAGCTTGGATGTGGAAAAATGGAAAAGGCTGCTTCTAGGACAAACGAGAGAGAGAGAGAGAGAGAGAGAGAGAGAGAGAGAGAGAGAGAGAGAGAGAGAGAGAGAGAGAGAGAGAGAGAGAATTTAAATTTAAAGGTATATTCAGTGACCGAATAATGGAATTATGGCACTTATTTAGCTATCACCTGAAAATTATAGTTCAGTCAATGCTAGCGTGGCAGCATGCGACTGGACACCCTTACTTTGCCACAACTGTTTTCCCATTCCCATTCCCAAGTATACTAGCTTTTATTACTCACTTAGGTTAAAGCAATACTATTGAACATATTCACTTTACACTGCACATCATTTGGTGTTCATATATCCACAATGGGTAAGGTCCTAGTATTGTAAAATGTATTGTATATTCTGCTTAAATTGTAAACTGTAATCCGTATGACGTGTTGCAATGCTTCCACTTGTAACGTAAACCGCTCTGCTAAATGCCTAAATTGTAAATCGCAAATAACTAAAAGAAAAAAAAAATCACTAAAGGTCTTATAACCTGCCTCTTTTTTGTTTTTGTTTCAAATGATTTGTTACGCTCAAAACGTCTTTTATATAAAAGCTTTTAATGCTTTATACCGTAAGTATTTATAAATACTACTCGCTGAAGGACATGAACAGGTGAAATCTCTTCCTGGGAAAAGGGCGCTCTTGATGTCACTGTGGAGCTCCTATTTGCGTACTTGTGATTAACCCTTAGTGTACTGAACGCGTTTTGGCGTTCTAAGCATTATGTTTTAACTATTGAAAAATAGCAGATCTATTAAAAATAGCTCTGCATCTGTATCTCTGCTAGATAGCTCTGTATCTCTGCTATTTTTGAAAAATTGTGAAAACGTGGTGCAAATCTTTGAATATTATGTTATTCAGAAACTACAAATCTAGACAGGACACAATGGATAAACATCATTTCGTGGTCTTTCAGAGGAGGACGCTGCAGTGCCCCCTGTGGCAGACGCTGCTGCTGCTGTTGATGAAGCCTGCAGCTTTGTGTCTAAGCCAGTGAAGACGGCCAGAGCGAAACCTGTAAGAGAGTGTGTGTGTGTGTGTGTGTGTGTGTGTGTGTGTGTGTGTGTGTGTGTGTGTGTGTGTGTGTGTGTGTGTGTGTGTGTGTGAGCGCGCGCACGCGCGTGCATGTTAAATATAATTTGTATAATTTGTGCTTTTTTTCTTTGTTATTTTTAATTATTTTTTTTTATTAAAAAAAATCAACTACCATGCTTTCTTCCACCCCTTTGCTCTGGGAGTAAATGAGCAATTACGTGTAGAATGTTTAGTTTTCAATGTCCTGGGCATGACGTTAAACTGCATCCAACCTGGAGAGGGATGGGCGCCTCCAGGTTTATTTGCCCAATACACCCATGAACTATCTAGTCGAGAGAGATGTGACCCGGCCCGGAGGAAGCCCGGGGCCCCCCTCTGGAGCCAGGCCCGGAGGGAGGGCTCGTCAGCGAGCGCCTGGTGGCCGGGCTTGCCACGGAGCCCCGCCGGGCACAGCCCGAAGAAGCAACGTGGACACACCATCCTCTCCGCCGCGTGGGCCCACCGCCCGCGCCAGGAAGCCGTGGGCCAGGGTGCGCTGCCAGATGGGTGGCAGCGACACTAGGGGTTCTGGACGGACCGGTCCTGGGCAGCAGAGGCTGACCATGGGGACGTGGAACGTAACCTCGCTGGTGGGGAAGGACCTGAGCTGGTGCGGGAGGTTGAGCGCTACAGGTTGGACCTGGTAGGGCTCACCTCCACACACAGTAAGGGTTCTGGAACCAAAGTCCTGGACAAGGGGTATACCTTGTTCTTTTCTGGAGTTGCCCAGGGTGTGAGGTCTCAGGCGGGTGTGGGGATACTCACAAGCCCCGGCTGAGTGCCTGTACGTTGGAGTTTACCCCAGTGGACAAGAGGGTCGCTTTCCTCCGCCTTAGGGTTGGAGGGGGGAATACTCTGACTGTTGTTTGTGTGTACGCGCCAAACAAGAGTTCAGAGTATCCGGCCTTCTTGGATACCCTGCAGGGCGTCCTGGACGGGGCACCTGTGGGGGATTCCGTAGTCCTACTGGGGGACTTCAACGCACACGTGGGCAACGACGGAGATACCTGGGCTGGCGTGATTGGGAGGAACGGTCTCCCCGATCTGAACCCGAGTGGTAGTTTGTTGTTGGACTTCTGTGCTAGTCATGGACTGACAATAACAAACACCATGTTCAAGCATAGGGATGCTCATAAGTGTACTTGGTACCAGAGCACCCTAGGCCAAAGGTCAATGATCGATTTTGTAATCGTGTCAGCTGACCTGCGGCCGTATGTTTTGGACACCCGGGTGAAGAGAGGGGCTGAACTGTCAACTGATCACCACCTGGTGGTGAGTTGGTTTAGATGGCGGGGGAAACCTCTGGACAGACCTGGCAAACCCAGGCGTGTAGTGCGGGTGAACTGGGAACGTCTGGAGGAGGCCCCTGTCCGGAAGGACTTCAACTCACGCCTCCGGTTGGACTTCTCTCACATCCCTGTGGAGGTTGGGGACATTGAACAGGAATGGGCAATGTTCAAAGCCTCCATTGCTGAAGCTGCAGCTGTGAGCTGCGGCCAGAAGGTCTTAGGTGCCCCAAGGGGCGGCAACCCTAGAACTCCCTGGTGGACAGTGTAGGTCAGGGAAGCCGTCCGACTGAAGAAGGAGGCCTACCGGGATATGTTATCCCGGGGGTCTCCGGACGCAGTTGCAAGGTACCGACAGGCCCGAAGGTCAGCGGCTGCGGCTGTAGCTGAGGCAAAGCAGCGGGTGTGGGAGGAGTTCGGAGAATCCATGGAGAAAGACTATCGGGCGGCACCAAAGTTGTTCTGGAAGACCGTACGACACCTCAGGAGGGGAAAGCGGGGAAACATCCAAGCTGTTTACAGCAAGGATGGGACCCTGCTGACTTCAAATGAGGATGTCGTAGCGCGTTGGAAGGAACACTTTGAGGAACTCCTGAACCCATTAACATCAGACCCACCCTCCTTGACAGGAGCAGAGCCTGAGGATGATGGGCGGGTGTCGTCGATCTCCCGGAGGGAAGTCACTGAGGTAGTTAAGTAGCTCCACAGTGGCAAAGCTCCAGGGGTTGACGAGATCCGCCCAGAAATGCTGAAGGCTCTGGGTGTTGAAGGGCTGTCTTGGCTGATACGCCTCTTCAACATCGCGTGGAAGTCTGGGACAGTGCCGAAGGAGTGGCAGACCGGGGTGGTGGTCCCTCTGTTTAAAAAGGGGGACCAGAGGGTGTGTGCCAACTACAGGGGCATCACATTACTCAGCCTCCCTGGGAAAGTCTACTCCAAGGTACTGGAAAGGAGGGTCCGGCCGATGGTCGAACCTCAGATTCAGGAGGAGCAATGTGGTTTTCGTCCTGGCCGTGGAACAACTGACCAGATCTATACTCTTGCAGGGATCCTGGAGAAGGCCTGGGAGTATGCCTATCCAGTCTACATGTGCTTTGTGGATTTGGAGAAGGCATATGACCGGGTCCCCCGGGAGGTCCTGTGGGAGGTGCTGAGGGAGTATGGAGTTAGGGGGTCCCTGTTGAGGGCCATCCAATCTCTGTACTCCCAAAGCGAGAGCTGTGTCCGTGTGCTCGGGAGCAAGTCGGATTCGTTTCCAGTGGGGGTTGGTCTCCGTCAGGGCTGTGCATTGTCTCCTATCCTGTTTGTGATTTTCATGGACAGGATCTCGAGGCGAAGTCGTGGTGGAGAAGGTGTTCGGGTGGGGGAGCTTAGGGTTGCATCACTGCTTTTTGCAGATGATGTGGTCCTATTGGCTCCATCAGTCGGAGACCTACAACTCTCACTGGACCGGTTCGATGCCGAGTGTACGGCGGCTGGGATGAGGATCAGCGTCTCCAAATCTGAGGCCATGGTTCTCAGCCGGAAACCGGTGGATTGTACAGTCCGGGTAGGGAATGAGGTATTACCCCAGGTGAAGGAGTTTAAGTATCTCGGGGTCTTGTTCACGAGTGAGGGGAGGATGGAGAGAGAGATCAGCCGGAGAATCGGAGCAGCAGGGTCGGTACTACAGTCGTTATACCGCACTGTTGTGACGAAAAGAGAGCTGAGCCAGAAGGCAAAGCTCTCTGTCTACCGAGCTATCTTCATCCCTACCCTCACCTATGGTCATGAAGTGTGGGTCATGACCGAAAGAACGAGGTCGCGGATACAAGCGGCCGAAATGAGTTTTCTCCGGCGGGTGGCGGGCATCTCCCTTAGAGATAGGGTGAGAAGTTCAGTCACTCGGGAGAGACTCGGAGTAGAGCCGCTGCTCCTTCGCCTGGAAAGGAGCCAGCTGAGGTGGTTCGGGCATCTGGTTAGGATGCCACTCGAGCGCCTCCCTAGGGAGGTCCTCGGGGCACGTCCCACTGGGAGAAGACCCCGGGGCAGACCAAGGACCAGATGGAGGGATTACATCGACTCTCTGGCTTTGGATCACCTCGGGATCCCCCAGGAGGAGGTCGCCAATGTTGCTCGGGACAGGGAAGTCTGGAGCTCCCTGGTGGAGCTGTTGCCCCGGATAAGCGGAAAAAGATGGATGGATGGATTATTTGGTAAGCTCAAGCCCAGGGCTGGTGGTATAGGCTTTCGGCCTACCCCAAGGCCCCAGACCAGATTTGCTGCCATGCAGCCAATGAGCACGGCCCCAAACCTGATTTGCTGCCATGCAGCCAATGAGAGGACTTACACCATACCTGCTACACCACAGCGATTGAGAATTGCACCCATTGACTGTCCAGTCATTGACTGGCCTAATATGAAATCATTTTGGCCCAGAGGGGTGGAGACCGGCTCAGATGGGCTGGTAGATCTGATTTCATCTCATCCCCGTCCTCTCCCCTTTGAAGCGACATCCACCCAGAATGTTGACTCCCACTTCTAGACCACCGTGGCTAACAATAGTCCAGGGTGCCTGAGTGTCGAGGCTAGTCCACATGAAACTCAGTGAAAATCAGCAGTCAAAGGACTTTAATCGCAGGTGATTACAGTAGGGTGTCCTTTGTCCTTTTGATAAACGTCTTGCTTCATTGCTTTCCTTTTGTGACCTGTGAGCATTAAGTCACATAAACTGTTGTCATGTGAAGAATCTTAAGCAATATAGTAATCATAACATAAACGTGCAGCGTTCAAAGTGCAGCGTTAATATTCTACTTGTCGTAACTGAAACATCTGGTACTCTATACTACATTCAGTTTGACAGAGAGGTAAGATGGTGAAATGTTACATTTATCCAAGGTGCTATAGATCGTGCATCACATTCACACACAAACACACACCCACACACACACACACACACACACACACACACACACACACACACATTCATACACTAATGGCAAGGTACACCCCGCACATCAGGAGCAATAGACCTTTAGGTAAGGCCCTCCCCTCCCTAAACTGATATGGTCCAATCACAGCTAAGCATAACATGTGATAGACAAACCTCTCCACCAATAGGTTTCCTGTATGATAAAACATTGTTTTTTTTTTTGTTTTTTGTTTTTTAATGTCACACATTTTCCACTGCATAGAGCATGCCTTGTTGATGGATTTGGAAGAGATATTTACATTGGAATGAATGAGCCAGGCTGGAAAGTGTCCTAGAGGGCGGGGCTTATACGTAAAGGTCTATTAGAGGTCTATTAGAGGTTCAGTGTCTTAAGGAGCGAGACACAGCCAGTAGCCAGTAGCCTTGCGGTTATCATCCGGTGACATTGGTAATACTTCATGGATACTCAGAGGCACCTTGCACACAAATAGGCCATACTTGGAATACTGTAAGAAGTTCATTGTTAATTTTTAACTTTCTTATCTGTCAAACTGTGGATATCAGCTTCAAAGGGAGGTTTATTGCAGTCAGTGTTGAACTTGGCACAGACCATTGTGTTTTAGCGAAGAATGTTGCTGATGCCTTGCCTGGGTCCAGACCTGAATCAGCAGCTCAAATTATTTTCCCTTGGGATTCAGGTCTGGTGAAACCGTCGATAGGGCAGCTGGGGCCGTCAGTAGAAGTTGGAAATCCGACTACAGCGGCTGATTGGCCAACAGCCCTGTCACTCAACGGTATCAAACAACAAATATGGCACCCCCTACTGCGGTGAAACACAACGTATCAATCTGGCTAGTAAATCAACCTATGTTAAATAGATTCTTTAAAGAAGTTTGGGTTTTATAAACGTCCTCAACCAACATTTTACTGCTTTTGTTCACTAGCTAGTAACGCTTGTCGGCTGCGTTTGTTTGGTTAGCAACTGGTGTAGCACATTAGCCACATGAATGACAACAGCTTCAGATGCTTTCCCAATACTCTTATGAGACTGGCACTTTGACAACAGCCAACCCATAAATTGCTGTGGTAGTGAGGGCTTTTAGAATGAATAATAAAGTAAAACAAAATGACAATCCAGTCTGGAAAATTGCCAAGAAAACAAATCTCTGGTCAGATTGTTAGGATCTTGTGCACTGAGCGCACTGTGCAATGCAAACTAATAAGCGAGTGTTCTTCAGCACGGTATTTCCAAACGTGCCCTATTATTTCCCTCAGCCTAGAATTGTGACCAATCAGAGCCCACTATTTAAATTAAGACTTGTTTTGCTGTTTGTAACTGCAACTTGGAAATAAAAATTGACTGGTGTTCAATAGGACATGAAGCTCGGCTCAGCTTGAATTTTCGGCAATGGCAAGCTTTTCCGGAAAACTGGCAATCGCAACATTGGGTGGAGCTTCATTCCCATCCACCAGCCCAAAAAAACATTATGTGACACAGAAGGTGAACTTTATTTTTAAGTTCCTGCGCTGCAAGTGTGCCTACAGTGTACAGACAGAACCCTGTCTCTCAACGAAACGTTCTATGCACCCACCTATAAAAAATACACCATCAAACTTACAAATGCCATTTTTCTGTTTCTCTCCCTTGAAATATATACAGTAATGCCTTCTCTCTCTCTCTCTCTCTCTCTCTCTCTCTCTCTCTCTCTCTCTCTCTCTCTCTCTCTCTCTCTCTCTCTCTCTATATATATATATATATATATATATATATATATATATATATATATATATATATATATATATATATATATATATATATATAGTTTCTAAATCTTTTAATGCATGTGTCTTGCATTCATGTGTCTTATGGGGCGTCCCCAAGTCCCGCTACAACACTGGTTACGTTTCAACAGTAATAGCAATCCAAATCAGTTTTATTCAAAACCACACCTAGTCGCTGTCATAAAAAACGAGGAGTGCACTTGCAGGGTCACGGCAGCACCGCCTGTCTGTGCCAGAGCCAAGTGTAGCCTGACAGAGATAGACAGAGTTACGCAAACTCCGTTCACTTCATAAGGCCAGTCTAATGCCGGCTCCTCTACCATTGACTTCTATTGAGATGGGGACAACAAATCCCTTTTTTGTAGTATTAGACTGCAGGCTACAACATAAACATTACAGAGACTGCAGTTGTTACTGTAAAACAATAGCCTACTTTAAAATAGTTGTCATAATTTGCGCCGCTCTCGTTGAAATCAACTCCACTGTGTCTCCATTTCAGGCTGCACGAACGGCAGCTCCAGCGCTCACTTTCTGAAAACTCAATGTCGCAACTCTGACGCTAGATGGCTCTGGTTTGTGCATTGCACGCGCAACTTTCTGTAAGTCACCCAGTTGCTTCGTCCTGTGACAATGTCGCACAGGCAGAACTCAAAGCTCTCAACAGTCACGTCCGCGACACGATGTGGATCTCTGGATGTCCGTATGGAACTTACAGGAAGAAAGGAAAGCCTTGCCTTTATTTAACGTGTTTGTGAGCTTTAAACCAATATGTATTCTACCTACAACAACATGGAATAACAGCAGCTTCCATTATTCGGTCACGGAACGTAAAGTTTCATTTGTTTTGGGGGCGAAAGAAAGAGGATCCATAGAGTAGAGTGGAGAGAAGACAAACAAACATGGATGTTATTTCCCTGTCCTCCTCCTCTGTCTACATGTTGATGCTGATCATATGGAGCTGTTTCCACACATCTGTCACAGGTATGATAATAATAGTGTATATTGATGGATCTTTTTAAACACCTCCATTCACAAGTGCACAGGGCTAGGCATTTGGAAGGGCAGGGTCTGAAATCTGCAAAACAAATTCACATTCATGTAATACTGATATCCCCGCTCCAACCAACATTCATGTTTTAATTGTTCTACATTTGTGTGTTAATTTTGCATTTGCTGCATTCGAACATGGTCCTATATATATATATATATATATATATATATGGGTTAATCTCACGAAGCAAGATTTCAACGCGCAAATTTTCAAAATGCTTTTTTTGAAAAAAATCTTTTTGAACCATTATTAACAAGATCTTAACTATATTAAAACAATATTTTACAAATGTTTAAAGACAATTTATCACCTTTTTTAGCATATTTTCCAAATTTTGTCCAGAAAAATTCTCATTACCGCAACAGTTTTAAAAATGGCCATAACTTTGGGAAAGATGATCATTTAGATTTTTTTAAAAATTGATTATTAACAGTTATGCACAGTTAACTTAAAATGTAAAATAATATATATGTTTAAATTATCTTTTTTAACAGAATTTGACACATTTGTCTCATTACCGCAACAACTTTGATAATTTACAACCCAATCTTTGATACATTTCCTTGAAATCTGAGTTGTTTTCAAAATGATATGGCAATCCAGAAAGAACATATTATATAGATTCTAGACATGTATTTAGAAACAAATCTACATTTTGCATGTACTGAAAAATTGTTAAATAAACACCTGGTTGCGGTAATGATATGTGTGTTTCGGAAATGAGGTTGAAGATTGCGGTAATGATAATTACCATATAGTAGTATAGTATAGTGTAGTGAGTATAGTATTCTGAGGTATGTTTAAAACATAAAATGTGAATTTTTATTTGGCATAACATGCTAACAATGATTCAAACTGCTCACAACTGAGAACATGCACACTATTTAAACTAATAGGCTGATAGAAAAGAACACAACCTTATTCATTAAGTTCAACAGAGAAGTGTTATATTGTATTGAAAATAGCAGATATATCAGCACTTAACATATTTAAAACCTCAGAATGAGCTACAAAAGTAGCAATGGCCATGACGGAGGCAAAGCAGTGGGTGTGAACTGTGGGAGAGATTGGAGAATCCATAGAGAAGGACTTTCTAGCTAAGCTGATTGAGATTGAAGATCTTGTTTCACAAACTACTATTATTTGGAATCACTGTAACAAATCCCTGAAGAAGGCAGGCCTTTTTTCAAGTTACTTGGAAGGTGATTGGCAACTCCTGCCCGTTGTTGCTGCGGATTGGTCAGAACTATATCCAGTCCGTGTCTTTGCTACAGTGTCAGCGATTTCAGATAGAGGCTGTGTTGTGAACTGGTGGAGTCAGGCTACATCCGGAGCAACAAGTGTTTCTGGAAAACCATCCAACACCTCAGGAAGGGAAAGCAGTGAAACAAAGCTGTGTACAGCACGGATTGGGCATTGTCAACTTAGAATAAGGAAGTTATTGAGTAGTGGAATAGTGGAAGGAACACTTCAGGAACTCCTGAAATTCTGAAGGCCTGGATGTTGAGGGCCGGTCTTGGTTTCTTAAAGAGTAGTCTGCCCAAAGCAAGAGCTGTGTCAGAGTGTTGGGCAGTACAACGGTTTTGTTTCCTGAGGGGGTTGGCCACTGCCTTAACTTTTCACTATCCGGTTTATAATATTCATGGATGGACAAGATCTTGAGACACACTCATGGAGAAGAGGGTATACGGTTTGGGGAGCTATGGGTTGTTTTACTGCTTTTTTCAAATGATGTGGTCCTGATGGCACCATCGGCCCTACACCTTAAAGGGCCTCTGACACGCCCCCTGGGGAGCTAACAAATGGTAATTCAGATGCTAATTTTTGTCGTGACGTCACGCAGGAGGTGTAACTTCCCCCATAGTCAGCACTAGCATAGCAACAGGCTAGTCGTTTTGACGTTACATATGGCTTTATACTGGGTCAAATATCCACTTGAAAAATATTATTTTCACTCGAACATCGTAGTTACAATGGCATTGGCTTGAGGTGTTGTTGTTTACACTAACTGTTGCATAATCGCAATTTCGAACGTTCGTCCCATGGTACCGGGCAATACTACTATCAGCTATCGGCTGTATCTGCAAGTTGAGTGGCGGTGGAGTGAAGAATCGAGCCGCCACTTGTCTGCTGCTCTCCTCTCCTCCTCCACACTTCTTTGGCGAATGACAGTTGTCGTCGTCGTCCCCCGCCAATGAAGTTACTAACAACGCGATCGCAACAAAAATAATGTCGTAGTAGTACTAGTAGCCTACTATCTAGTGATGGAGGAGGAGAAGAGAGACAGACTGCGCCGAGGAGGAAAACTACTTATACGCTATCAGACAGAGGGAAGGAGAGATCACATCAGAGCCGGATATAGGCACGGGCCTGGGGAGGGGCAATCCCCCTAAATGCCATGACTGCCCCACCAAACACCACTAAATCAACTGCAATCTTCGGCTGCCCCCCCAATTCGGAAATGTTACACCCGGGCATGATACTTTTTCAGCTGAGGGGAGGGACTTTGCGACACACACACACACACACACACACACACACACACAACACACACACACACACACACACACACACACACACACACACACACACACACACACACACTCTCTCTCTCTCTCTCTCAGTCTCTGTGTGTATATCGACGCTGCAACAGACGTTGTTAGACTGAGTTGAATGCGAGCGTTGGACTCGTGTGTGATATATTTGATACAGCAATAGAAATCTCACGCCAACGTCATTTGCATTCTAACTGAAATATTCGACCAAAACATCTTTTTGTTCAATGAGGTTGCTAGGAATATGAAGCCATAAAAACGTTGAAACCACTATAGCAACAGACATGCAGTAGTAGTGGTAGTCTGTAGAACGCCTCACTCAGTTGCCAGCTGATTGGACCGTCGGGGCAGTCGCTCGCGCTACAAAACGTTTTTGATTTGACCACGTGATGTGCTCTAAAATCGTGAGGATGTCAGAGGCCCTTTAAGCTCTCATTGGACTGACTTGCGTTTGAGTGTGTTTGAGCATCTCCAAATCTGAGGCCATGGTTCTCAGCAGATGTAAAGTATCCAGGGTCTTATTTACAAGGGGAGGACGGAGTATAGATCAGCCAATCAGAGCAGTAAGAGCTGTATTGCTCACGTTGTTGTTTAATAAAGAGAGAACAGAGTAAGTGCAAGTCCAGTTGTGGGGGATTATATCTCCACACTGGCTTGGGAACAAGCTTTAAATGTTGCTCTGGAAAGGGAAGTCTGGACTCTGAAGATGGATGGAAGGTGGTTTCCTGATTAGCCAATCTAAACCTACAGCTTCAGGGATTTGTTTAGGCTATAAGTCCCTACTTGGCCACAATATTCGTTCAGTTTGTCAATAATGTTTTTAGTAACGCCTACTAACACTATCATACCAATGAAGCTACAGTGTAAGATGGAGTGTATCAGATCTGCTCAGTTGGGGCCCAATTATTTGGGAGCACCCGCTCAGCAGGTCTTCAATAATGCATTTTAAAGAGGGGGTGCCGTTATTTTTGTATTTTTTCCAATTTTGTACATGTTTGAGAGGTGACAATATGTAAATAGACCCCTTGGTGTCTTTTTTATGTGCAATGATGTCTTCCCTTTGTATTTAGGATTTCTTCATGGGGGCTGAACCGTTCCAGTCAAACGTGCCAATGAAAAAAAAAACTGCAATATAGTGACATCACATGTTCAGCGCCTCCCCTAACTCCTCCCCCTTTATCATGCAACTAAAGCTGTGGGCGTGGCTTCATTTCAGGTGGATCTCCCATCACCACCCACCAGGCAAGCTATAGGCATACTTAATGAACTGGTTGAGTGGAATGATAAATTAGACAGTTTAACAAACCCTGTACACTTTTTTGAAAAACATCTTACTCTTCATCTAATAATAATACATGATGATCATGTTTTAGGGTAGAAAAACTCATTAAATGAAATACATCCTACCAGGCAACCAGAAAGCAACTGTCTACAACTGTCTCATGCTACCCCAATGGTTGTGGCAGTGTACATACAACACATTTTCTAACATTTACCACCGGAGACAGGCACCTGTGATTGGAAAATTATGACTTAGTAATGAATAACAGTAATGAATATTAGAGTGGGGCCCATAAGCTCCACCCAATTATTCTGTTTGTGTCCCTTGTATGCCCATACATGGAGTTCTTTGTGAGGAATGCCCAAACATGGAACCTATAGATGTCAGAAGAGTTCAAGTGATATAGCAGTGATCAGGTCCAGAGCCTGGGCAAAGGCCTTTTGTGGTGTTTCTGAACAACCGTGGGTCAGACCGTCACCTAACACTGTACCCTTTGTGGTGGGGTGGAATACATGTGTCATATTTGGGTCATGGGGTGAACGGTTCCTGAGTTATGTGCATGGTGTATAATATGTATATACAGCTGCAGAGACTTGGTGCATTTATATTTAAAATACACTATAATCCTTGCAAAAGCCACTGAGAGTCCAACAGGAAAGTATAATGTTACATCTCATTATGGCATGCATTTTGCGAAGATTGTCTTTAAGAAGAAGAGTGCTTACAATGCCATATTATAAATTGATTATATTATAGTGCATTGTAGTTGTTTATTATGTATTATAGGTCATGGGCTTCACTTAAAGAGTGAGCAGATTTCTCTCCGAGTTTTGACAGCCTAGTCTTTGATCTAAAGCTTTCTTTTTAAGAAAAAGGGAATACATAAAATATCTAGAATTAATTAATAATACTAGAATTATTTTTTGATCATTAGTACATATATTTATTATTAAAAATATAATCTGATCTTATTAAATTCTCATTACCGAAACAGCCATTCTCATCTACCGCACTACTTAAAATCATTGCGGAGTATGAAAATGGGTGTTGCGGAGGATGAGCAACTTTAGCATTTTTTGCTCATAATAGAGAAGCCATGATGGCTGAGGTAATTTTTTATTCAATGTACAGAAATAGACATTAATCAAGTATATTGTCACCAAAAGATATCTCTCTAACTATTATCTAAATGTGGAAAAGTGCCTGTTTCGGTAATGATAATCAACAATGCGTTTTCAGACTTTTTTAACAGAGATTTTAACTTTGCACTTGATTAATGTAAAGGGATCTGCTAAACTTTTAGCCATGTTGAATGTACTGTCAGATGTATTAAGTTGCTCAAAGTCAAAATTTATTTGCAATTCTCTGTTTGAGTTTAAACAGCCCTTCAAAAACATAGCGGAGGATGAGAAATTTGCACGTGGACATGACGTTTTTTCCCAATATATATTTAATTGAAATATGTTTTTTTCAAATTATTTCAATTTATGGTTTTAAAAAACATAATGAATAATTTGAATTTATTTTGAGCAAAATCCATATAGGTTATCCAATAAAAAATCCAATCTAAGCACCACTAAAATGACTGCGGACGCGTTGCGGTAATGAGAATTTCAGCTAAAAACGCATAAAAAAACAATAATAATGAATTTTCAGATAAATATAAACCACTGAACAAGAAAGAGAAAAATATTATCTTTAAAATGGTAATTTCATTGTATTATAAAGTTGTGTTTTTGATATCGAAATGTTCACGGACACGCAATTTCATATTTATGATAATGATATATATATATATATATATATATATATATATATATATATATATATATATATATATATATATATATATATATATACAGTACTAATAAAGCCCAAGAAATTACACCAGTCGGCAAAAGATCACAAAATCTACTGAATGTGAGGGAGGCAGCGCGTTGTGTGTGACTTAAGATATATATATATATATATTTTTTTAAATCACTTTAATTTTTGCAAATATCATATGTTTTAAAGTTGTAGCCTATTAGGTTGTCTTTTAAAGCAAGAAGCTTTACACTTACAGTATAGTTTAGAATATTAGGCCTATATAGTTAGTTTGCTGTACATATTGGTATAGTTTAACATAATTTTCACCTAAATTTGCGCCTATATTAACAATGACCAGAGGTGTTAAAAATAAAACAATTAAAAAAAAAGAATCATTAACAGGTCCATTGCTTCTCACCGTCTCTCCCAAACTCACGGTTGCTAACAGAAATATGAGATGTGTACAGTAGCCTAATACTATCTCAAAACAAACTTGACAGACAGCAGATATAGCAGGCAAAATATTTGTCTTGGGCAAGTTCTGCTGTTTAATTGATTTGAAATGCTGGCTGCCATAGACCCATACCTTGGATACTATATATTCTTTCAAAAGATGTTCATGGCCTAGATCATATATATATATATATATATATATATATATATATATATATATATATATATATATATATATATATATATATATATATATATATATATATATATTACAAGCCAAAGGGCCCCCCATACACCGGAGGATTTTTCTTCCCGACACGATGCATATAGTGTCTGCAAACACACATATCAATTATGACATGTGTGCGGCATTCACCTCATTTCCGCAGGATTTACAGCAAGGGATCGCTTGAAAATAATAAAGAGCCAATAACTAACTCAACATAAAGGTGAATCAGTGACGTTCCGAGCACAAAGTCTGAGGAAGAGCATTGTGCTCGAAACGTCACTCATTCACCTTTATGGTGCAATAAATAGGTACCAGTACAACACCTGAGCCCTCAGTGTGCAAGCTTTTCTTTATCATTTTTGTTCCCCCTGGGCCCATCATGCCTGTTGGATAATCATACCTGTAGATTTTACTTTATTCTCTCATATGAGGATTGTATGAAAGGTGCCTCTTTCAAGAGTTTCTAGTATCAATATTTAAGCAACTTTATGGAAGGAAAAACAAGTCCATGGTTGCTTGAGTAGCAAAGTCATTGCCACAGGCACGGACAATGAGAGCGACAATGAGAGAAATGAGAGCGGCACGCACTCTCATGCTTAATTAAAATAACATCACCCACATGTGGACACTTGTAACTTTCCAAGACGTTCTTGCAGGCTGTGGACCCCAAAATGGATATACCTGTCTTTAAAGGAGAATTCCGGCCCAGAAGGGTTTCCTACCTGAATTTCTAGTTGTTAGAAGCCAATACAGGTGGTCCAGGTGTCGGCTTGTGTAAATACGTCGTTTTGCGGGGACCCCCTACCCCTCCCCAGGCTTATAGCGGGGCCGATGGGCGTTGCTCAAATTCGCCTATTTCCAGCGCAAAAAAGTGCTTTTTTTCGCTATATATAGACTCCTCGTGCTTTCTATGTTATTGTGAGCAACTAACTTAGCAGCATAGCAGCTGCTTTGTACGTCTTTTGCCGTAAAGCAGAACTGCTGACACCCCGCCCCCCCCCCCCCGGAAGTGCCTCTAGCCCTGGGTGCGTTTGTTTACTGTAGCCACGCTGCATCTGGCTCACTCACTTTGTAGACTCCGCTGTAGCTGGACGCATCGCGCACATATTGAAGATCACTTTTCATTGTTTATCCAATCTAACCAATGGCGCAAAGTTATGAAGACGGTCTCGCTTTTTCAGATGACTTTGATTACGGTAGTGGACCGTACATGTTCGAGCCCGAATATACTGACGAGGAGCTCCGCCAGATGGAAGAGGAGGCAATGGTTATACAAGAGCAGCTCGATACCGACATTGTCGGGCAAACACGTAGGAGACATTTGGAAGAGCCTAAAGATTGGTGCAAATGTAATAACTGTGTCAAAATGCCAGTAGATGAGGAGTGCCTTTGCTGCGCCGAGTTTTATTTGTGGAGACCAGATCGTCCAGATGACAACTCTGACGATGGTGATGAAGCTGTGCCGTGTATCACTGTGTGTGAAGATTTCGCCCCCATGATAAACAGAGCAGTGCTGGAAACGTTCTTTCTAACAAAGAAAATAAACTGGACGGAAAGACCGAAGCCTGAGGGAGAGGATGGCCACTTATCCAACGAGTAAGTAGTATTTTACAGGCTGGTGTCATTACTGTAAACATGGATTGTAATGTTTACAGTAGAAGCAATGTAGGCTGCTATTCATTCACAATACTGTACATAGTGTATATACACTCAACAAAAATATAAACGCAACACTTTTGTTTTTGCTCCCATTTTTCAGGGGATGGACTTAAAGCCCTAAAATTCATTCCAGATATACAATATAACCATTTCTCTCAGACACTGTTCACAAATCTGCCTAAATGTGTGATATTGAGCACTTCTGCTTTGTTAAGATAATCCATCCCACCTCACAGGTGTGCCACATTAAGATGCAGGTGTGACATCATGATTAGTGCACAGGTGTACCCCAGACTCTCCACAACAAAAAGACACCCTGAAATGTGCAATTTTCTTTTGCCTTATTGGGTGTATGGGCCTCCAAACCAGTCAGTATCTGGTGTGATCACCATTTGCATCATGCAGTGCAACACATCTTCTTCGCATAGAGTTGATCAGATTGTCAATTGTGGCCTGTGGAATGTTGGTCCACTCCTCTTCATTGGCTATGTGAAGTTGCTGGATATTAGTGGGAACTGTTACACACTGTAAAAATGGTAATAACACAATATTACCACATTATTACCATTTCGACAGCGCATACCAGTTCCCACTAATATCCAGCAACTTCACATAGCCATTGAAGAGGAGTGGAGCAACATCCCACAGGCCACAATTGACAATCTGATCAACTCTATGCGAAGAAGATGTGTTGCACTGCATGAGGCAAATGCTGATCACACCAGATACTGACTGGTTCGGAGGCCCATACACCCAATAAGGCAAAAGAAAATTGCACATTTCAGGGTGTCTTTTTGTTGTGGAGAGTCTGGGGTACACCTGTGCACTAATCATGATGTCACACCTGCATCTTAATGTGGCACACCTGTGAGGTGGGATGGATTATCTTAACAAAGCAGAAGTTCTCAATATCACACATTTAGTCAAATTTGTGAACAGTGTCTGAGAGAAATGGTTATATTGTATATCTGGAATGAATTTTAGGGCTTTAGGTCCATCCCCTGAAAAATGGGAGCAAAAACAAAAGTGTTGCGTTTATATTTTTGTTGAGTGTATATATATATATATATATATATATATATATATATATATATATATATATATATATATATATATATATATATATATATATATATATATATATTGTGTGTGTGTGTGTGTGTGTGTGTGTGTGTGTGTGTGTGTGTGTGTAATATATGTTTGTAATGTGAAATGTTATTATACAACAATATCATTGTCTAACAGTAGGCTAATGTGCTTCTTCTCTCCACAGTCAGTGCCGGCTTGCCTCCTATAGAATTCTTCTGGAGTGGTTGCTGAAAGGTGAAAAGCTTGGAGCTGGAAACCGTGTTATTCTGCCTTGCTGTGTCGTTGGTGCTGTAAGAAGGAAATACCCTTCCGATTCAGGACTGTACCGTGGATTTGTAGAGGAAGCCGGAGATCTCAGAGCAAAATACACTTGGCCTCTACACTAATCAACATACATTGAGTCATTGATGCATATAATTGGACCCTTGTTTACATTCCTGCGATACACAATCACATATTGCACTACACGCATCTACATTTTTATACAGCCATTGTAATTACTTTGTATTGTGTCCCACCTATCTCTATTCCTTTGTCTAGCAGCTATTTCAAACCACTATTGACTCTATTGTTGTGGCTCATGTGAAATCGTCAACACCATGTGATAGTCCATCAAGAAAATAAAGTCAAATCATGTGCAGTTGAAGTGTTCATTTACTAATAACTTGCAAAAAATAATCTACTGTTTCACAATATTGGGTCTTTTGTTGGACTTCCACAGGGTTCCCAGCTAACGCTAAATTATTATTTGGGAACCATTTTCTTTATAGGGGTTTTCCTTATAGGGGTCCATTGCACTCCTTATCGATGTTTGGGTAACACTGGTCTAACAAATCATTTTCCCTGTAAACTATTACTGCATAGCCATATTTCATATTGAATACAGAAATCCATGATTTACTAAATTATAAACATTTATTTTCAACAATGTCTTACAAATGAAAGTTTTTGAAATGGTGTAAGCTTTCAAACAATATTGAGAAAAGAAAAAAGGTCACTAAACAATGAACATAAAAGTAAGGGTGATTCAATATTTACATTATGGATGACATGAAAAAAAACCCTGTTGGTCAGCATACAGGACAGTGTGTTTCCAATGGTAATATCCTAATATTTGGGGACTATATTATTTGACATCCAATGGTTCAGCACTGCATCGTACTTTGTATTGAGTAATGAAGAACAGAAAATTACTTTTACTTGCAAATGATTGCACATCTATTTCCTCTGATGGCTGAATCTACGTGAAACCTTGGACTTTAGTTCACTCACGTCCGGCCTGGGGACTTTTGCTATATTAGGCCGGGGGAACTTTTTTTTCCCCTTCTCTCTCAGAGGTTCCAGTGGCTTTGCTTTGCTCAACTCCTTCACACGATGCAGAAGTTGTAGACGGAACTCCAGTTGTACCGTGGCCTCAAACTGATACTTCAGAACGTAGCTCTTTGATGCCTTTGAAAACTGTATCTTCATCTTCTCCTTTCCTACAGGGAAAAGGAAAAAAACAGAACAAAACATTGGAATGAATAGAATGTCCAAAAGTACACAGCAATCTGATCTTGAGAGGCATCTCTCCTTTATTAGCATTGTAATGCAAATACGATTTTATCCAATTGTAGTTAGCATGTGACAATAAATCAACAATTGAACTATTTGCTTACAAAGGGACACATCTTTGCAATGACAATATTGCCATTGCATCCCATTATTCACCCATGAATACTATAGAAGCAATTGGCTGATGATTTACTAAAGGGAATATAAATATATGTAAAAGTCACCTTTAGTTCTACATTTACCTTTCTTTGTAGTGGCCAGCTCTCGTCCCACATTGAAGTTGTGGTCCATGACTGCAAGCATGGTACGAGCCAACATGCTGTCGTAAAAGAAATGTATTCTTTTTGGCGTGTATTTCAGCATGGTGGAATGGAACACTTCCAAAGAACCTGGAATAAAAGGAAGGAAATATGTCACTATACATTTCAGAAATTTTGAGGATCACTACTTTCGGTCAATGGCCCAGTGTTATTGAGAGGTGTTTTTTTTGGAAATCAGAAAGAGTGATTATTCAACTGCCGCCATTAAAAAATGCTTTAGTGGGTAATTTATAAAATGGTCATCCTCTTGTAATACACACCGGTGTGTTTGAAATGTGACATCTGCTTGAGGTCACGGAGAATGATGGGGTCCAACACAATGCTCTGGACTACACGGAAGGCAGAAGAATCTGGAGTCAGCCACTTTTTCCTCCGTTGCTCTTCAGCTGTGTATTCACGGTGCTGGCAGGAATACTCAACCCCGTCTTCTTCCCATCGATGAACACCGCAGATATGGTGAACCAAAGACTTCCACTGCATCACACATTTCTGTAAAACATAGATTTCAAAATTGTAAATTCTAGTGTATTTTTTGTAATAGTTCAACAATAGATTTATCTGTACATATTATTGTGCATCATTGATGTAAAAAATATTAATACATGTCCAAACAAAACATGCTGAAACATTTTATTGATGACAAACAGCACCAATTACTGCTGCTCTGTTTACCTCTGGATCACCACCACTCATCTCGCATGACCAATACAAGTGGTTATTGATGGCTTTAATCCAAGGCTGAAGTGGTCTGTTACAGGCCTTGATCCCTGCGGCCAGTAACCTCTTCTTCACATCTGCAAATGAAATATTCGAGAAATGACATTTGAGATCAGCATGAACGTCCGATGTGACTACAAATATTACTAAAATATAATGTAGTAATTTGTTTGGAGTCATACTTTTGCCAACGTGCCATGCATCAAATTCATGGAGCACGCCTTGGTATTTGGGACTCTGCATAAGCTTCTTGATGGACGGAGAGCGGTCAGTGGCAATGAGTCCTACTTTTACGCCCAGGTAGTTGAGTTTGTCGAGTCCCCGTTCGAATCCAATCACTTCCATTGCTGCTGAGCTGGGGGCCTCTGAAACCTAGATAATGAAATACATATGTAAACAAACAGAATGTTTAGACACAAGTATATGACAATGACAATGTAATTCCAAAGTTATAATTTTAATAATTTACCTCGATTAATTCGAAATGGACCACCTCTTTGGTTTGATCGCACTGATACGAGTAAGTGCAGTATTTGGCGTTGAAACCTGTAAAACAGTAGATTATATTAATTACTAATATTAGTAATACAGTCACATTTTTTCTCTCTCTGTGTGTGTGTGTGTGTGTGTGTGTGTGTGTGTGTGTGTGTGTGTGTGTGTGTGTGTGTGTGTGTGTGTGTGTGTGTGTGTGTGTGTGTGTGTTTGAGCACCTAATAATTCCAATATCGCTTACCTGGACTATCTGATCGGCCATCACCACACAGATCTATCCTTTCACCTGCAGCATGTCTCTGTTGTAGTCGTTCTATGATGTCCCTTTGGTGGTCTTTATAGGCAGCATGGATGACCGGGATGAGGTAGCTCTTTTGAATGCTGTAGAACTGGGTTTTTTTGGGAATTTGTAGGTTCAACAGTTGTGCCCATTCAAAAATGTCTGTGTAGGTTGCCCCAGTGAAAAAAATCGATGCACTGCAAAGTATGTTGTTTTCGGCAGCACGACGATGCATTTGAGGGCAAGAATTCCATGTTCCAGAGCAACCACCTTCGCATTCCCAGTTCACAACGAGTCTACTGCCTCCGGCTAAATGGGGAGTTGTCTGCGTTGCTTTTTGGCCACATTGTGAGCAGTACTTGAAAAGCTGCATGAGCTCTGACTCGTCCACTATCCACCTCCTCGTTGGATCCCAGCAAGCAGGCTCATCTTCCCCCACAGACTCAGAGCTGGAACTACTTTCCTGACTGGGCGGACAGAACGACAAATCTGAGCCTTTTTCTGGTTCCAGTAGGTCAGCTGAAGACTCATCCTGGCCGAGGTCCATGCTCCCATAAGACTTATTCAGGATGTCAACCTCTTTCTCCAAATCAGCCTCTCGTGCAGACTAAGGACACATAAAGATATATATATATAAATATAAATATATATATATATATATATATATATATTTGCGCTTACTTTTTAACAGCATTATTAGCAAATATCTGTATGGTTGAAATCAAGAGGCTTCAGATCAATGATTGTGAGATCAATTTAAATTGAAAGACCAATTACCTCGTAGACAAAGGCAGGAGGACGTGCCAGATATTTCCCAGATGATGATGACCTTGGTTGAGGTTGCTGTTGATGAGGAGGGGTGCTCAGATAGAAGGTGGGATGTCTCTTGTAACGACAGCCGCCAACATCAGCCTCAGAGACACGTTCAACTCCCTAGGAGAGAAAACAAATAAAATGTATCCAGTCAGCCAAAAATGAATAGTTTGACAACAATTTAGTAAAATATTGTTGTGTAGGAAGAATCCATATACCTATATTTCTGTATATTTCTCATACAGTGCAATGTCACAATAAAGCTTACAGTGAATCCAGTAGCAAATTAACAGCATGTCTGCAAACAAGACACTTTTGTCTGCTAGCTCTTCTAGGGACCTAGGCATTTAGATTACCATTCAGGCTTCCTATTGTTTTGTGGGCTTTGAAACCAGAGCAATGTGTGAACATCAACAGCCACAATTGTTCTGTGTTGGGAAAATTCACCACAATATCTAATTAGATTATAGATGATGTCCAAGGACCTCTGTGTTAATTTCCTTCCTAGGACCTTGATGTTTTTGGTTTGTTTTAGCAAAATGATACAATCCATTTGTAATTTTTCCCATAAAAAAAAAGAAAAAGCCTACCTTTACTCCAATGCCAGGCTCTGGTTGAGAAGTCACTTCTGGTGACAATATTGGACTGGCAATCCGTGAGAAGTCCTCTGATCGGCTAGGCCCTGCCTTTATAGGTGTCGACATCTGGGGTCCCCCAAATTCTGGCTTGTTATCGTCTGCTTCAGTTGACGCCTCTTCCTAGCATTGAAACAGACAGTACATCATGATATTAGTATTATTGTCATTACATTATTATTGGAGACAATGTGGCATGAATGATTCTGGGAAATCAGAATGCAAGAATCCACTTAGTTGATGTTATCTCTGTAGACCCCCCCCCCCCCCCCCCCCCCAAACAAACAAACAAAAAACTAAGTCAAAAGTATGGATTATATGAATTGCAAATGCAATTGGAACAATATCCAAATCATTTTTTTCTTTGACAACTAGAAAACTGGCTGAAAACAACTATAGTAAACCTAACTTGATTTGCAAATATTGGATGGTCATTTGTCTGTATTTACTACATTTTCACTACATGGTGCACTTACAAGGAAAAAATGTTTGGGAATTTATTGGGTTTTTACTACAGATCACTTGTAATCAAACATGTATGTGAATGTTCCAACAGTTCTATTGGAAAAGTAGCTTATTGTGGTTTTCTGTTGTAGGAAGGGGGTGAATTTGTGAATAACCATCCCCCCAGCATCCTTTCTCTGTATGCTAATGTTGAAAAGTACTTTATGTGGTGTGCCCAGAAACGAATACGTGAGAATGGGGGACGTTTTGGAGCGTTCTCCCATCCCCCTTCTTTGAAAGCAAACAAAGTCTGTGCCCATATTTTTATGACTATGCGACCATAACACATAACATTTCTTTTACCAGTAGTATCTATACATTGTCGATAAATACATACAGCACATACCTACTGTACATAACGTGGGAAGGGCTTGGTAAAGAATAGCTTATAAATCAACAAAAAATTACCTGCGATGGTCGTGGTGTAATCCTCGGAACAGCACGGGGTTTTAAAAAACAGCGCTCCTTTTTAGGATTTCTTTTGGGTTTCGATTTTTTCCTTTTTAGTGTCTTCTCTGGCGTTGCATCCTTTGTTTGTGTCTTTGAGAAGAAATCGTCCGTTTCGAAATGGTCACTACAAACGCACAAATTCTTGGTTGTCTCAGGTGGCGTGTTTATGTCCATTTTCAGAACGGTGAGCCAAAGTTTACGCAGTTCCAGATCGATTGTAGGTATGCTATGAAAGCTTAAAAACTTCACTGTCGCTGGGCTTCTCTTGTTCAAACACCCGGGAAAAACACACTGCTTCATGATCAAACGCTGCTAAAAACAATAGCACTGCGAAATAAAGTGATCTTCTATGTATGTGCGCGGAGCGTAAAGCAACAGCAGAGGCTGCAGGGTGAATGAGCGAGGCTCTGGCAGCGTGGCTATGGTAAACAAGCTAGTGCTGGTGGCACTTCCGGGGGCGGGTCTCAGCAGTTCCGCTTTATGGCAGCAGTTCCGCTTTACGGCAAAACACGTACAAAGCAGCTGCTATGCTGCAAAGTTAGTTGCTCACAATAATATATGAGGCATGAGGAGTCGAGATCTAGCGAAAAAAAGCACTTTTTTGCGCTGGAAATAGGCGAATTTGAGCAACGCCCATCGGCCCCGCTATAAGCCTGGGGAGGGGGTCCCCGCAAAACGGCGTATTTATACAAGCCGACACCTGGACCATCTGTATTGGGTTGTAACAACTACAAATTCAGGTAGGAAAGCCTTTTACACCGGAATTCTCCTTTAAAATGAAACCATGAGAAGATGGGAACTTTACCAAGCCTAGTGAGCACCTTATAGTAGGTGTTGTGTCTTTCCTCTTGAAAATGGCTGTGGTGCCTATATAGACATCAGGGAATGCTGATCAATTTGTTACTGATTTGATTGATCTACTTAATAGGCTATAGACAAAAGAGCACAGCACCTAAATTAATCTATATTAGATGTAGGGATATGTAACTCAGATAGATGATATTATTATTATGACATAGCATTCATTGGTGCATTGTTCATTTGGATGGGTAGATGTACTGTATGTATTTCAGCCTTTTTAGAGCTATTGGATTAAATAATGAACTCGTGGGTCACGATTCATGATACAAAACACTTTTATTAAAGACCATTTTGGCACCTGCACGCGTCCTTCAGGGTATGAAGAAAATATATACTGAACACAGCAGGGAGGAGAGCAGTAGAACCAGGGGAGGAGGAGAGGTGAATAAAATCACTTAATTCGAGTCAAATTTAGATAAAGACTAAATTATTAGTCTAGATTAGATTAGACTAAATTTGACAGACAAATATTTTGCCCTTTTCTGGTTGCCTTTTCGAGCCGCTTGGCTTTTTCGTCTGTATGTAATATGTCCCTAGTGTCAGCAGGCATCGGGGTCTTTTTGGCGCCGTAGTGGTGGCAGCAGCAGTGGTGAATTGTAGAGTGGATGGGAGGAATTTGGTTTCTCTGCTGGTGGTCACTTCATTGTGGTCTGGTCAGAACAGGGTAGAAAAGTGAGGGTAGGATACTGTAGTTGGAGTTCAACATTAGGGACTTTAAGAAAGAGTCTCTATGACTTGAACACGACGAGAGCTTAGGCGTGGTCCGTCGCAGTTGCACCAAAAGCCCAACATAGTTAAGAAAGCAGGCGACGCCGACTGGCGTCTTTGGTTTCCATGGTGACGCTCCTCTACAGCATACCTCTACGCTGTTAACAAGACGCCAAGAGCTGCATTTTGCCATCGGAGGAGAGGGTCCGACGGCCATGAGGCTTGTATATCGAGCGCCGAGCCATTCATCACTGGCGTCATACGTCACTATTTGTACTTCACCTGACTTAAATTAAAACTGACCTACATGTATATTATGGTCCCTAAAGTCATTTTGTTCATTTTGTGTTTTCAGGTCAATCTCAGGTGGTGGGATCGTCTCAACCTGTTCTGGCCAAACCAGGAGGAGATGTGATCCTTCCATGTCACATTGAGCCTCCAGTCAACATGGAGATAGTTACGGTGTTGTGGATGAGAGCTGACCTGAATCCACAGTTGGTGCACTATCTCTGGGATGGACATACAGATACTGAAGCAGTGAATCCGTTATACAGGCGGAGAACCTTCCTGTTCCATGAGGAGCTCCAATACGGTAACATCTCACTGAAGCTGTCCAGGGTGGAGCACTCAGACCAAGGGATCTACCACTGTTCGATTCCACAGCTAAACCCCGGAACCGTCCATCTCCGTCTTGGTGAGATTTAAAGGACAATTCCACCACAGAAGGATTTCTTATTTTCATTTTCAAAATGGTGGATCAGTTGTTATTTTGTGTGTTTGTGTGTGTGTGTGTGTGGGGGGGGGGGGCTTTTCCAAAAGTAAAAGTAAAGTGTGAAAAAGTGCTCCATGGAGCACTTTTTTGAAAATGTAATGGGCGCTAATGGTTCCGGGGGCTTATTGTGTTAAAAAACACGTACCACCAGTCAAAAAATAGTATGACACCCCTGGTTGACTGACCTACAGTATGTGTCTCTCTACAGACCAAGAGGTGATCTTCCTCCCACCGCGAGGCAGAGGTATGCGTGTGGAACTGGTTCCAGACCAGCACTCTGTTCCTGAAGCCATCAGCAGTATCCTGTGGAAGCATGGAGCCAACAAAGCAGCAGAATGGGAGCAGGGTTTCGGCCCTGAGGTGGATTACTACGGGACTTTTAAGAACCGCACGGCTCTGGACACACACACTGGACGGTTGGTCATCAACAACATGACAGTAGCAGATATGGGAGTGTATTCTCTGGAGATAAACAGCAGACCTGACAACAAGATCTATGAGCTTAAAGAGATGAGTGAGTATGACTTGTGCTTATGGATCTGTCACTGTCACTGTTGGGCAATATTGTAGTATTACTTGAATCAAAATAATATAGTTATTACTACATATTACATTTCAACAGGGCCTCTTATTTATTTAAGTTTATTTAAGTGTCATGTCACCTTGTGGCCCATCCCTTATGGGATTATATGACACCTTTTCATACAGAGCACAATTATCTAAATGTTATATATAAACTTATTTTTTCCGGTAGTGCCAATCACATTTGGCTTAAAGAATGTCTTGCAAATACAGCAGCAAAACAGAACACGAAACAAAAACAACAGCCTACACGTCTATCAAATACAGTATCTCTCAGACCTGGCTGTATGTTGTTTTTTCCATGCTTTCTCTAGGTACTTTGCTAATTTAAATTGATCTTTTTCAAAGAGACATTTAAATAGTTGTGCATCATTCATATTCAAGACATTAACACATTTTATTTTCTTAAATTCTGCTCTAACCTTCTCATAGAAAGGGATGTATAACACAATTCTTCTCTAACCTTCTCATAGAAATGGAAGTATAACCCAAAGTGGTATTTGTTCTCTATTTCATTAAGATCACACATTTGTCAGATTCTATCTTCTTCATCTAGTTCAGCATAACAACCTGTCTCAATGTAAAGTGTATCTAATCTAATCTAATCTAATCTAATCTAATCTAATCTAATCTAATCTAATCTAATCTAATCTAATCTAATCTAATTCTGGGCACAGAGTGATCTTTGTTTTTTTTTAGAGATTTAATAAGACATAATTTTCAACCAAATAATCATGTTTGATTTCTCTATATGTACATAATTTTGGTTTGCTCCATCTCTTCTGCTCCATCTCTTCAGTGTACTTGTTTATGAGTGTTTGCTTTAGCCCTAAATTATTTACATGATTCAGACTAACAAAAATCATCCTCAATTCCACATTCACAGAGCATATTACGCATATACTCTATCCATGGTCCCTTCTGTTGTCAAGGGACTCGGAAAAAGCTGGTTGTAGGTGGTTACTTAGAATTGGTATTTTTTAATGGATACAAGTAGTGCATTTCTTCTTAACGTTTAATGGTTATTAACAGACAAAGGCCTTACAACGATTGGTTAAAAGGATCCCTGACAAACATCGCTTAAAACATTATACTTTCCCTATACAACTTAATAATCAAATAAAATAATAATCAAATTAAAAATACTATTGGAATCTTATCTCTTTCATAAATGGAATGCATAAGCTCATGTGACATCCTCATCCTGCGGCAGGAGTACTTCCTATTGAGTGAAAGATGGTCTATTTATGAAAGAAATAAAGTATTGAAGGTGTTTTTATCTGCATGTTTTAGTTATAGAAGGCAAGTATAGTGTTTTAAGGCATATGTGTCCTATTAGCCAGGGATCCTTTTAATAACATCTTTCCATTTGGCTAGCCTAGTAGAGTGGGAGACTGTCAACGTGGTATTGTTTTGCTGGTAGGGAACTAGCTAACAGGCTCCATCAGAGCACTTAACAAGCATTCATATCGGCGGTACGGCCGTATTTACACCGACAGCTAAATGCATCACTAGCAAAGTGGACGTCCCACGCAGTGGCCACCATGTGTCTACTCATTATAATATGATCAACCTCATAAATCATCTTAAAAACATCACCAGCAGCTACACAAGGAGTTATACTGTAGGTGACAGAGGAAAGAAAGAGAAAACATGATAATAATAATAATAATACATACGATTTATATAGCGCTTTTCAAGATACCCAAAGTCGCTTTACATAGAAAATAAAAATAAAAACAAGTTTATTTAAGAAAAGAATAAAAGAATAAAAAGATTAAAAGCGAGAGATCAGAGAAGAGGGAGCGGGTTATGTAGGGAAGGCCAGTCTGAAGAGGTGGGTTTTGAGTGAGTTTTTAAAAATGTCCAGGGTGGGGGCAGCTTTAATGTGGGCTGGGAGTGGGTTCCAAAGCGTAGGGGCAGCTACTGCAAAAGCCCTGTCCCCCCATGTTCTCTTGTTGGACTTGGGGGGAACGAGTTGGTTAGTAGTGCTTGATCTGAGGGAGCGGGAGGGGGCATGGCGATGGAGGAGTTCGGACAGGTAGGACGGGGCCAGGTTGTTGAGGGCTTTGTAGGTGATGGTGAGTATTTTAAAGTCAATTCTGTACTTGACTGGGAGCCAGTGAAGTTCGCGGAGGACAGGGGTGATGTGATCTCTGGACCGGGTTCGAGAAAGCAGGCGGGCAGCAGAGTTTTGTACATATTGCAGTTTTTTGAGAACTTTGGTGGTGGTGCCAAACAGGAGGCTATTGCAGTAGTCGAGTCTGGAAGTGATAAATGAGTGGATGAGTGTTTCAGCGGCAGTGTGGGAGAGCATGGGACGGAGGCGGGCTATATTGCGGAGGTGAAAGAAGGCGGTTTTGGTTATCTGGTTGACATGTGGCTGGAAGGAGAGGGTGGGGTCAAGGATGACACCGAGGTTGCGGACTTGGGGGGAGGGGGTGACAGTGAAGCCATCAATTGTGAGGGAGAAGTCATGGGATGAGCGGGTGACGGAGTCTGGGCCAATGATGAGAATTTCTGACTTATTGCAGTTGAGTTTTAAAAAGTTTGCTTGCATCCAGGTTTTGATGTCTGTCAGACAGGAGGTGAGGGTGGAGTGGGTGATGGTGGTGATGGCTTTGGATGGGAGGTAGAGTTGCGTGTCATCGGCGTAGCAGTGAAAGCGGAGGCCATGACTTCGGAGTATCTGTCCAAGGGGGAGCATGTAGAGAATGAAGAGGAGGGGACCAAGCACTGAGCCTTGGGGGACGCCATGGGTGACTGTTGATGTATGAGAGTGGCAGTTGTTAATGGAAATGAATTGTTGTCTGTCTGTGAGATAGGATTGGAACCAGGAGAGTGCAGAGTCAGTAATTCCGAGGGTGGATTTGAGGCGTGAAATGAGTATGGAGTGGTGGATGGTATCGAAGGCGGCGCTGAGATCGAGGAGGATGAGGATGTTGAGTGAACCGGTGTCAGAGGAAAGAAGCAGGTCGTTGGTGACTCGGAGGAGGGCAGTCTCAGTGCTGTGTTTGGTGCGGAAACCGGATTGAAATTGTTCGAAGAGATTGTTTGTTTCCAGGTATGCGGTGATTTGTTTTGCGACGACTCGTTCCAGAATTTTTGACAGAAATGGGAGGTTGGAGATGGGCCGGTAGTTATTGGGGGATTCGGGGTCAAGGCCAGGTTTTTTTAGAACCGGTGTGATAGATGCAATTTTTAGTGAGGGGGGTACGAGACCAGTGGAGAGGGAGGCGTTTATTGTCTTGGTGATGAGGGGGGAGATGGAGGGAAGGCAGGTCTTGAGAAGGTAGGTGGGGAGGGGGTCAAGTGAGCAGGTTGAAGACTTCATGCCTGTTATGACGGACGACAGCTCGGATGATGAGATGGTAGTAAATGAGGGGAATGAGTGAGAAATGGGAATGGAAGGCTCAGGTACAGGTCCAGGGGGGGAGGTGGCGAGCTGGTTGTGAATGGTGTTGATTTTGTCATGGAAAAAGGAAAGAAAGTTATTGCATTTATCAGTGTTGAAGGAGTGGGTGATGGAGTCAATGGGTTGGAGAAGTTTGTTTATTGTGGAGAAAAGTACTCTGGGGTTTCCGCTGCCAGACTGAATGATTCCAGAGTAGTAGGAGGTGCGTGTGGAGTTGATGGTATCCTTATAGAGCTGTATGTGTTGCTGGTACATGTCGGAGTGTATGCTGAGTCCGGTCTTTTTGTAGAGCCTTTCCAACTGTCTGCCCTTGGACTTAAGGCTACTGAGTTCGTCCGTGTACCAAGGAGCCGTGTGAGTGAATGAGACAGATCGAGATTGAATGGGTGCATGCTGGTCCAGGGAGGAGGAGAGGGTGGTGTTGAATAGATTGACCAGTTCAGTAGGGGAGTCAGACTGAGTGAAGGAGGAGGCGGAGAGGGCATCAGAAAGGGATTCAGAGAGGGAAGTGGTGTTAATGGATTTTAACTTCCGGAATTTTATGGTGCGTTTGAGCTTCAGGTGGGGGGCGGGGGTGTCAATGTGAAAAGATATGGCAAAATGATCAGAAATGGCTGCACCAAAATTGGTGCTTGATATGTGGCTGATGGTGGATGTGGTGGAGCAGACAAGGTCAAGTGTATGGCCTTTGACATGAGTGGGGAAGTCGATATGTTGAGTGAAATTGAACAGTGTGAGGATATCCATGAACTCAGAGGCAGCTGAGCAGGTGGATTTTTCCACGTGATAGTTGAAGTCACCAAGGAGTGTGACAGATGGGGATATGGAACAAAGTTGCGTGATATAACCTGACAGATCAGACAGAAAGGAGGGGTTGGGCTTGGGGGGTCGATAAATGACTGCCATGATCAGTGGTTTGGGACCAGTGAGTTTGAAGGCGAGGGATTCAAATGAAGGTGGGGCCTGGATGGGGATTTTTGTTGTTTTAATGTCAAGGCGGTGAATTAGGGCAATACCACCACCGACACGCCCATCCAGGCGAGGACTGTCCATGTACAGGTAGCCAGGGGGGGTGGATTTGTTCAGTGAAATGTATTCGTGGGGTTTTTGCCAGGTTTCAGTAATGCACATGAAGTCCAGGTTTTTGTCAGTGATGTAGTTATAGATTATGGCTTCTTTGAGATTAAGAGAACGTGAGTTAAACAAAGCACATTTGAGATGTGATTGTGATGGTAGGTTGGTAGAATGAGGAGTAGTGGGAATGGCTCTCAGGCAGACGGGGCGCACGTGGAGTTTGTTGTGGTGATAGCGTGACGTCACAGCTGGACGAACAGTGGGCAACAGAGAGGGGATGAAGTTGGGTGGACAAACAACGAACTTATGTTGGGACCCCCTGTGAACATAGCGGGGCCGACGGAGAAGTCCGTGTTGTTTGATGGCTGGGATATGTCCAAAAGTGGTCGGAATATTCAGTTCGTGGAGCTCAGCGGAGGAGTAGTGGATCGTCATTCTCTCATATGATGTTGTTAGCGGGGCTCTAGCTCTGCTAGCCGCGAGCCAGACAACACTAGCAGGCAGCCCCACTATGCTACAACGTAGCACGGGGGAGCTAGCCGGCGAGCCAGTGGAGTCAGCGGGCGGCCGCAGGCGGAGCTCCCGCGGGCAGAGAGCGAAGAGGCCGAGGAGTAGCACCCAGATCATTCCGGGCACGCTGTAGCCAGGATCCTGCTCCGAACGCGGGTAGTCTGCTGTAACACCAGCCGAGCAGCGAGTGAAGGCGCCGGGCCAACTACGCCGACAAGTACTGGCAACAAGCTACAGCAGACAGACACCTCCAGTCGGCGACCACGGATGGCGGGGGGCAGCTGCCCAGATGAGAAGCCTCTCAGCGGGGATGAGTGAGAGGAGACAGAGCCGAGTGGAAAGTAGTCCCAGGAAGGCTGCACGGATCCTCGAGGGAAAACTAGGAGGCAACCGGCAGTGTTGGAATAGTCCTTATCCAGTGGAACGATCACAGCTCAGTAGAATCCAAAGCAGGACGATGAAGAAAGGAAACTAAAGTAAAGGTAGGACTAACGTAAACTACCAGAAGTAGACTAAACTAGACTAAAGAACGGAGAAGCGGCGTACAAAACACGCCAGCGTCCTCTCAGCGTCCTCTCGAATGTGCCGACATGAACATGTCCCGTCACTGAATCAGTTGCAGTGATCACGCATTGCACTCTGGACTGCTGGCTTAGCTCTAAAGAGGGGATATTGTAAAACCATAAACATTGCTTGCCCTCCCTCTCTCTCAAGTGTCAGAGTTGCGGATTGAGGGGTCAGAAACTGAGTGCTCAAGATGCTGTTAATGCAGCCTGAATATGGACAAACTGGAGTTGGAATACGTTGAAGTGATTGATTGGACTGACCCAATGAAGTGAACAGAGTTTGCGCAGCTCCCTTTCTAGTCTCTAGTGTCCAGTGCACAGTGAAAGTGTTTTCCTTTTAATGGGACTGGAAATAAAAAGCTGGCTTTCGTCATTAGCTACAAATAAAGGGTCAGTTATTCTCAATCTACTGCATGTTGTGGTTTGTTGACCATTATTCTGGAGGTTATGATCAATCCCGATTTCACATTCCAGACTAGAAAAGCAGTAATAAAAGGTAGAGATAAAAAGTGTGCTATCTGCCAGGTTTACAACAGCATACATGCACACCTGTAAATATGTTTCAGATTGGATTGGAAATAAAACGAAGAATGAATCTGTTTTGACACTGATTAATCAAAATTGAATAAAAAAAAGTGTGATCGAAGCATCCTTAGTTGGGATAAACAAAGCCAGAGTGTTTAGTGGCTCCATATCAACTGACTATGACCACCCTGTAAAATATGAATGTTTCTAAACACTGTGATGACGATCTAACCCATGCAATCAGCAACAGGACTGCTGTTTTAGGCCATCGGAAAAGGTGGTCTTCTTCTTCTACCTAATAGAACGGTAGTGAATGTTGGCCTGGCATGAACTTTCCTTAGCGCCACCTAGTGATGAAAGAGTTCATTGTAACTCATTGGTTTTCATTCTGTCTCGTTAACAGAGAAAGTCCCAAAGCCAGACCTGACTTTCCTGTCACCATGTGACTCCAACTCCACAAACTGCACACTGCGCTGTCGGCCAGATGGAGACATCTCTGAGTCAGGGCAGGTTGGATATCGCTGGAGGTTCGACGCAGGAGAATGGGGAGAACCAAACTCCTGGGAGATGACCATCTACCATGACCAAGTATGGCAGATATTTAAAACCATATCTTGTGAAATAAAGAACTGGTTCAGTGCGGAGCGGAGCTCTTCAATAGACAACCTGCTTTACAAAGGTATGCAGTTTACTGTTTGTGTGTGTGTGTGTGTGTGTGTGTGTGTGTGTGTGTGTGTGTGTGTGTGTGTGTGTGTGTGTGTGTGTGTGTGTGTGTGTGTGTGTGTGTGTGTCTGTTGGCGGGCTAGCCCGCAGGGTGTAGTGATGCGTCTAGTGCAGCATGCTAAAGAGACGTTGCGTGTAGAGATGCATGTGACCATCCTCCCTTAGTTCCTGCCGCTGGCCAACCCGGTCTGGGTAAAGAAAGCCGAGTGTGTAAGTCTTCCGAGGTCAGTACATAGCCTCTCCTTCACCAAGACCCCTCCCTTGCCTCCTCGTGGCACACGGTAACTGGAGTCCTGAGACTCCAGGCTGAAAGGAAGGGGATCGCCAGGCAGCAGTGGGCCCCACAAACACACCACTGCCCCACTGCCATGTGGGTTAACCCGGGAGGGTGCTGTGGCTAGGGGAGTAAACCTCAAAACTAAATCTGCATCCGGGGACAGGCACAGGCGGTATCCAACATAGCGGATCACCGGCAGTCTCCTGCAGCTTCAGCCAGGTGAAGGTCGTCATGGGTTTCTCATGCCACTGGAAGTCGACTTGGATGGAGCGAAGATGGTGGGAGTGAGGACTGCGCACCCACACCCTCACCCTAATCCTTACCTCTGCGCAAGCTTCTTGCTTCAAACCCCCCTCCCCCCCTCCCCCGCCCCTCAAGAAGTCCTGTGGCGACTTGGAATGGCGGTAGGCACAGGCCAAGGATGTGGCTGGGAGTGCCTAGTCAAACCATGCACACAGGCGGCAATGGAGTGATCGTCGTTGTGATGCGGGATGGAGCAGCATGTCACCTCGGTAGCTTCCATTGTGCCAGAGCAGCCCCACACTGCTCTCCCCTGAATAGGGGATGGACCTAGAAAAGGTGGTCCAAACATTGTCTGCTCCTCCAACTCCGGACGGTAAACCGCAACCGACGGAGCATCCCCCTCGTGGTCGAAACTCAAAGAAAACAATTTACTGGCACCTCCTGGACTATATAATTGTCCGTCAGAAGGACAGGCGGGATGTTCTGACCACCAGGGTAATGCGTGGAGCGGAGTGTTGGACTGATCACCGCATGGTCAGGTCCAAACTCCTCATGCATATCCAGCCCCGCCGCCCTAAGACAGCCCCAAATAAAAAACTCAACTGCACTACAATAAACAGCTCCACCACTGACAACCTTCGGCGCCTCATTGCAACAAACCTTGCCCAGATCCCTGAGGAATCCACAGACTGGCCAGGACTGCGTCATGCCATCTACAACGCTGCCTCAACGGCACTTGGTCATTCTAGGAAACGTCACCAGGACTGGTTTGACTGCAACTCTGCCGAAATACAGCTACTCCTCAAAACCAAACACCAAGCACACAAAGCTCTACTGTCTTGCCCTGGTTCTCCCACACTGAAAGCCGCCTTTGTTGCAGCAAGATCTGCTACCCAGCGTGCCCTCAGAATCATGGAGGACACCTGGTGGGTGCCGAAGGCAAAGGAGATTCAGAACCTCGCAGACTGCAACAACACCCAGGGCTTTTATGATGCAGTCAAAGCCCTATACGGCCCTAGGAAGCGAGCAATTGCCCCTGTCCGTTCAGCTGATGGATCCACCCTTCTTAAGGACCGTCACAGGATCCTTGGCCGTTGGGCAAATCACTTTGAGACACTCCTAAACCATGTCAATCCGGTCGACCTTCAAATCCTGGACCAACTCCCAGACTTGACCCCAGTTGTGCATCTCGACTTACCCCCACAGTATTGTGAGACCCGACAAGCTGTCAGGGGCCTGAAAAACAGCAAAAGCGCAGGTCCTGATGGCATCCCAGCAGAGTTGTTTAAACACAAGACTCTCCCACAGGACTGGAAGGATGCCGACATTGTGGTCATCTACAAGAACAAGGGTGACAAAGCAGTCTGTGGAAACAGCCGTGGAATTTCCCTGCTTTCCATCGCAGGTAAAGTGTTAGCCAAAATCATGCTCAAGAGGCTGACAGACCACATCTCGGAAGCTGCTCTCCCGGAGTCTCAATGTGGCTTCCGGAAGACTAGATCCACTACCGATATGGTCTTTGTCCTACGACAACTTCTAGAGAAGAGCAGAGAGCACCGCAAAGACTTATTTATTGCTTTTATCAACCTCAGCAAAGCCTTTGATACCATCAACCGTGAGCTGCTCTGGAAACATCTAACTAAACTTGGAGTACCACCCAAGTTTCTTGCCATCCTGCCGCAACTGCACGCTGGGATGCAAGCCAGAGTCGTCACAGGAGAACTCCAGTCAGAGTTCTTCAAGGTGAACGCTGGGGTGAAGCAGGGCTGTGTGTTGGCACCAGTGCTTTTTAACCTCCTCCTCTCTGCCATCACCTGCCTCTTCCATCGTGCCCTAGGTCACAACGACGGCGTTCACTTGGAATACCGCCTTGACGGTAGTCTTTTTAACATCCGTCGTCTTCAGGCTCACTCAAAGACAACAGTCTGTCAAATCTGTGAGCTACAATACGCAGACGATTGTGCAGTACTAGCACACAGCCCCGTCAAATCCGTCAAATCCGTTGACCACTTCTCCTACCTTGGCTCCACACTGTCCTCCCACTGTTCCCTTGACACAGACATACACACCTGCATAAATAAAGCTTCATCAGCCTTTGGTCACTTGCGCAGCAGGGTCTTTGAAAATCGCAACCTGAAGGTTACCACCAAGGTCTCTGCCTACAACGCAGTATGCGTTTCCACTTTGCTCTATGGAGCGGAAACATGGACACCGTACAGAAGGCACATCTCAAATCTGGAGGCCTTCCACATCCGGTGCCTTCAGAAGATCCTCGGTCTGACCTGGGAAGACAGAGTCCCCCACACAGAGATCCTGGAGCGCACAAACTCCATGTGTATGGAAGCAGCTGTGGCCAAAAGGCACCTACGGTGGATAGGACACACCATCCGCATGCCTGAGCACCGCCTGCCCCGCCAAGTCCTCTACGGCCAACTGCACCACTCCAAGCGTGCCGCCGGCGGACAAAAGAGATGCTACAAGGACTATTCAAAAGATGTCCTAAAGCGTGCCTCCATCAACCCCACGCAACTTGAAGCCCTGGCTCTTGACCGCTCAGCCTGGCGGGTCACCTGCTCCAGGGCGGTGAATCAAATTCACAACAGCAACCAGCAAAGAAGGTCCGAGAGACGCGCCCAGCGACACCGGAGAGAAGCCGGTGTACCTCCAGCAGACGGGTTCCCCTGCCTCGCCTGTGGAAAGATCTGCGGGTCACGCATCGGCCTCCACAGCCACACCAAGTGGCACCAGCGGCAACAACGCTGACACCCCCCCCCCCCCCCCCCCCCCCCCCCCCTGAAGCAAGCGTCATCATCGTACACGATGGACAGCTAAGATGTGTGTGTGTGTGTGTGTGTGTGTGTGTGTGTGTGTGTGTGTGTGTGTGTGTGTGTGTGTGTGTGTGTGTGTGTGTGTGAGAGAGAGAGAGAGTAATAGCTGTCATTTTGGGGGTCCTTGAGATAGATGAGAAGAAGCACTTTTTCTATCCTGTCTGCTAGTGGAGTTGAGCCATTTGATTCAACATGCACCAACACAGTGCATCGGATCCAAAACAAACAGGGGGGACCAATCACATTCTCTGTTTATCCGAAGTGGAGGTCAGAGAGTCACAACATCCAACAGGTTTATTCCCCAACCCGACATACGGAACAATGTGCTTGTGTGAGTTCATTCCAGGACCTGTGACAATGCGCTGCACAGTGAGAGTCGGGACATCCAATAGCCCAGCATCATCTTCAGTGTAGTTGTGGTGTTGATTAGGGATTGGGAATAATGCATAGTTGTGTTTGACTCAATTACTGCGTGCTGCGCAGCAAAAAGAAGAAAAAAAAAAGACAGACAGGTATTGGGTAAAAAAGAGAGACGCTTGATTATTATGTGTAAAATAATTCCCTTCTTCCACCTTCCACTCTGGGGCATGCTGCCGTTCCCAGCCTAGAGCAATCTAGTGTCAGAGTTTTGACATTGAGGGGTCAGAAACCGAGCGCTTTGGCACTGTTCATGCAACCTGAATAGGGACAAACTGGAGTTGGAAATAGGCCTACAATAATTTCATCAAGAGCAACATGCCAACTGTTGTCATTTTTATGTTGTAGCCTAGCTACTATTACTAAAAAAGATCTAAAATAAAGGGTTTTACAACCATTAAAGCTGTCTCTGCCTACTTCAGGTCCAGAACTTGTCCCTATTTGCTGCCACCATTCTCAATAGAAGTTGATGTAGAAGAGCCTCCATTAGACTGGCCCCATGAAGTGAACGGAGTTTGCACGACTCTATACCCTAAGTTCTGGCACAGCAGCCAGTCTCGGCCGGTCTCTCTGTCCCTCTCTCTCTGCCTCTGCTTGATCATTTTACTTTGATATAACCCGTAATTTGTGCGACATCGGCTAGGATTCTGTTGATATTATATTTCAACCAATGGTCCGGGGACCACCAGCGCACTGAAATCCAGCCTGGTATTGTGGGTCTGTGGGGTGGAAATGTCATCAAATGGTGGTCCATGGCTCAAACGCTGGATAAATAGTGGTCCCTGGTATCAAAATGGTTGAAAACCACTGTAATGCAGTACAGTTGAACTGCTGATCACCAAATATTTAGTCTCAAAGACAAGTCTATGGATTTGTCTATGGATTTGTTCGGGACACTAAAAATGAGGCAACCACAGTGTTAGTGGTCTAGTTAGTATTTTCTGTCTATTCAACCAAGATCAGCTATTTTTGTTATATATGAATTGAAATCCTGAATTATTTTAGAATAATGACATACTGACAACTAACCACATTTTGTCCCCTTTCCCCACTGAACCTGTCCCACACATGCAACACTTATTTCCCTCAAATGAACAGGTTGGACCTGGCTACCCTATCTGGGAGGCGGGGCAGTTTGTTGGAGAGGAGGGGTAGAGGGGTGGCTGGGTGGATCACGGCAGTGATTGACAGGGAAGGAGTAAAGCACGACCCCTAGTGGCCAAAAGAATGTGTTTTTTTCCAAGCCCCATTAGAATGTAAAAGAAAGGGACCAAAAACACATTAATTGAGTATTTTTTCTATGAAAGCCTGTTAAACACATTTGGAGGATCATCTCCAACATAATAAAATAATGTTACAAATAATGTCACGATACCTTTAAACACCTCTTAAACCCGTTACATTATGCCTAGGTGTTGTTTGGCCGTTTTTAGCTTTCATCCAATCCCTGTAGGTCTTGCCATTGCCTTTAATTCATTCCATATCCATTCCCCTTATCCCTGGGCTTAGGAGTATTCTCAAACAATTATAGCTTGGTCAATTCTTGATCATTTCTTACCATTCAACATGTTATGTTGAAAAAAGATGTTCCATGTTTTTTGCTGTATGTGCGTGCATTTATCCCAAGTCTGCGAAACGTTATAAAGTAAATTGCAAAAAAATTGGGAAATTCTCGGCAAAAACAGACGACTTTTTGATCATTCATATCTCGGTCAATCTGGACCATTTTTTACATTTCATACAGTGTGACGGGCAAACATCACTCTCTCTGATGCTGTATAGAATATGCGGGTAGGTCTTCTCTATGAAGCGGGATCGAGCATAACGTAACTGTCGCAAATTCAGTGGAAATGTGAAAGCAGCAGCAATGCGTCACAATTCTTTTCCTGCCATTCTCGCGGTGCTCGTTGATTACCCGTTAATTACACACGCCGGTCACGACGACGGCTCGTATCACGACAAAATGTAGATTTCATTCTTTAATCCAACTATTAGTCCGAGTGCATCGTCTGACAATGATCCCGTTGCTGACTTTTTGCTCAGATCGTCAGAGGACAGGTTAGTCAAGACACCAGAAATAAGCATGACAGCACCCCCCTCCTGTTTAGGCGATCTGGGGCTTCAAAATAAGGGCTTTTTACCGATTTCACTGGTTTGAGCCGTGGCAATGGGGAGAAAACAAAGAAAATGCGCCCGCGGTAAAGGAGTTAATTAATGTATTTAATTATATTATATACGTTACCTCAACACAAGGAAGTGACCAACAGCAGGCAATCTACAGCTGTTTATAGGACATAAGGACATAAGGAATAGCGGATAAGGGAAGAAGAAAGGTGACAAAAATAACAATAAGGGAATTTGTTGCGGGCAGCGTCAGGGATTTAGCAGGTAACGAAAATCAAGCCCATACTGTATGAAATTACAAGAGATTTTGTTTTCTATTTGTGTCTTCTAGAGAGTGTCGTTCCACCAGGCAGACCATTAAGAATTGGAGTTATTGTCACTGTTGTCATGGTGACAGTAGCACTGGGAGTTTTTATCTGGAACAAGAAACCTCGTAAGTATTTCATTTAGTATTTTACTATAGGCTTAAAGATACATCGCATGGATGCAACTGGGACGTATCCTCAGTGATGTATCCCAAGGTCATCGGGGTTTCGGGTCTCGCAACATCATACCCCTCACTCAGGCGACCCAGCCGGGGTTGATCAAGTCCCGACTTACGTCCCAGTAGCTACTCTCGGTCAGTCCACTAGGGAAAGACCCAAGGCCACACAATCCACTGCTCCAGAACTACTCTGCCGGGACTGGGAGAACCATACTCTGGCACATGGAAGGACTAGGCTCTGTGGGTTGACTCCTGTCCAGACCCCTCCTACGTCTCACCAGGTCTGCTCCTGCTCTCACCAGGTTGGCACAGGACCTGTGCGTTGCACCAGACTCCCAGCACCGGGCATTTCATTCAGGAGCAGTGAATCATAATGGCCCTCCTAACGGCCTCACCAAGGTTTTTGGGTTTCCTCCTCACAGAGGACACAGGCTGGGGCGCTAACCCATACTGCTCACCCGGGTGCCGTCTACATTCCGGCTGTCACCCGTCTCTCCGGTGGTCACCAGACTACACCCGGTTGTCACATAGTCTATTCCTATGAGCCACTATAAATAGAAACTAAAGGCTTAAAGATACATCGCATGGATGCAACTGGGACGTATCCTCAGTGATGTATCCCAAGGTCATCGGGGTTTCGGGTCTCGCAACATCATACCCCTCACTCAGGCGACCCAGCCGGGGTTGATCAAGTCCCGACTTACGTCCCAGTAGCTACTCTTGGTCAGTCCACTAGGGAAAGACCCAAGGCCACACAATCCACTGCTCCAGAACTACTCTGCCGGGCCTGGGAGAACCATACTCTGGCACATGGAAGGACTAGGGTCTGTGGGTTGACTCCTGTCCAGACCCCTCCTACGTCTCACCATAGATTTATTGTCTCCACCGTAAGGTGGTGACTATGGATCGTACCCCGTCATTCCGCCCGTGTCTGTCCGCCATCATGTCCGTACGATCCATAGTCACCACCGTAAGGTGGTGACTATGGATCGTACCCCGTCATTCCGCCCGTGTCTGTCCGCCATCATGTCCGTGCATAGGATGATGTCATGATGACGTCATAAATCTCATAGCTGAGCCGGACGGTGGAGACCTGTGCCCCGTAGGGGCACAACTCTAGTTTACAATCTGTACTGATATAAATCATCCATCTATGTGTCATAATGTGAGGATAAGAATGATCTTATAGGCAATCACTGCCTCTTGTGTCACTGACCAATCACTGCCTTTCATCTCACAAACAAATCACTGCCTCTTGTGTCACTGACCAATCACTGTCTCTCATCTCGCTGACCAATCACTAACCACGTTTTCATAAGCTCTATTTTTGCGCAAAAACGGCTCTTGCGAAGAGAATGTTGAATGGAAACATGCATTATAGCGCATTTCAACAGTTCTGGTCTGCCGATGAGAGCATTTTTGTCTTTGTTTTTTGTGCTGCGATCAGGTTTTTGCAAAAGTTTGTGACAGAACATTCAAGCCATATTTTCGAGATAAAAAAAAAAAGATCTACAAGCTATGTGTATGTAGATCTGGTAAGCTGTTCCTGCCCAAAATGGGTTGAATACAGTAGCTCTTTTGAAGGGAGATGTAAAGTGCCTTAAAAGTAAAAAAAAAAAAAAAAAAAAAAAAAAAAAAATGAGAACGACAATCTGTCTCATCCCATTTCTATAGGCATTTTTGAGGTTACAGTTACAAGGTGCTATATATTATTACTGTATTCTTACTTACTTATATTATATAAAAAATGGCAATTTACTTTTACTTACTGTCTTGAGTATACTTAAAAGCGATTACTTTTTCACTCTCACTCAAGTAAGATTCTCACCCAGTACTTTTTACTTGTAACTAAGTAAAGTTGGCAAGGCTTACTTTTACTCTTACTCAAGTTCTGGAGTAGAGTACTCTGTCCACCACTGGCCGCGACACACAGACATCCAAGGGGACTCTCCGCATGTACATGGCCAAAATGTACAGACTCCCATCGCGTTTGTTCATGAAAGTCACAGGGCATGCAGGTCCTATATTTACAGTATCTGTATCATCATGCATGATGGCTAAGATACGCAAGTGATATCAGACATAAACAGCGGTTTTACATGACCAGGCTCTGCCCTTGGATATTATTTTGTTAATAAAGTTCAAATCTTTTTTCCTTGCACGTGCCGTGCTGCAGATAACATGCTGTAGTCTACAAAATCAAAGTAGACATACACCAAATCTGTCACGCCCTAGTCCAGGGCGTCCCATGGCCGAACCGCCACCCTCATGTTGTCCCTACCTGTGTGTTTTTCCCCACCTCCCAGAGAGACAGCTACTCTGAGGAGAACAGCTGTGAACATTGACTCGGATGAACTGTTGATTGAGTGTGGTATATTAGACAGGTTTGTTTGCCTCTGTGTTGGATTATAGTTTGTTGCCTTGCCATCGGTTAGTTGCTGTTCCTGGGTGTATGTATTTATGTTGTGTGTCTGCCCTGTGTGGCAAAGCCTGTGTTATCGCTTCTAAGGAAACTAAAGTTTTGTTGAAGATACTTGGGTGTTCGTTCTCCTGCATATTGGTTCCACACACTCCGGGTCGGCAGCGTGACAAAATCAGTAGGCTACCGTTCACAAGTGCTCCGGTTCAGGAAAACAGTGAGTTGTGTAGATTATGTATCAGGATTGTGGGCTATATTAATTATTGTTTTTGCTACAGCAGAGCCAGAACAGCCTCTGCACAGCCCAACGGACCTATAGGTCAATAGGAATAAAGCAGGCAGTCCGTGTGTAAAGCCTAAAATAACTTCAAAAGTAAAAATATATAAAAAATAACCATACGTCTCACATTACTTACTGGCAAAACTGTGCCACCTATTGCTTGTTCCATGAACCTATTTTATTTTCCCCTAGACTCCCATGAGTGGCATTTCATCACTCATCAGTTAATGGAAACAGCGGACAATTTGCTTTTCTTTTTCCGACTTAATTAACATACTCTTCCTATTTTCGCCAAGACTTTATGGAAACGTGGCTATAGTCTCTCATCTTGCTGACCAATCACTCTCTCTCATCTCACTGACCAATGCCTGTCTCTCCTCTCATCAACCAATCACTGTCTCTCATTTCAGCTTTGACAGAAGATGAGAGGAGAGCTCTGATAGAAGAGGAGCAGGCAAGACGTAGAGAGAGAGCTGCCAAACTCAGAGGTAAGGTGGTGTGTGTCTCTCTCTCTCTCTCTCTCTCTCTCTCTCTCTCTCTCTCTCTCTCTCTCTCTCTCTCTCTCTCTCTCTCTCTCTCTCTCTCTCTCTCGCGTAAACATAGACGTGCTTTGTTCTCTACAGGTCTGTTGGAGAGAACACCAGGATATCTTCATATCACTGACTATGAAGATCAGCTTCAACACAACATGAACAATTCATATCTGAGTGTACAACTGGACACACAGTCTGAGATGGTGTTTGAAAACGTCTTCACTCCGCTCTACAATGTAGACATCAAAAACACAGACATCCACAGCCATCATGAGGTCAGACAGATGGAGATGAAGAGACCAGGAGAGGGAACAGAAATCAAAGTCGGTGAAATCTTCAAAGACCTTTCTGGACGAATCATAAGAACAGTGCTGACCGTTGGCTGTGCTGGAATTGGCAAAACGTTCCTCGTGCACAAATTTGTGTCTGACTGGGCCAAGAATTGTTTCCCCCAAGACCCACACCTTGTGTTCCCGCTCAACTTCCGTGAGTTAAATCTGGTCAAGGGGCAGAACTTTACTTTGGCAAAACTAATTCACCACTGCATCGCAAAAACCAGAATCATTGAGGAAGACATTCTTAATCATATCTTCACTGAATTGCAGATGGCAAGAGACTACAAGGACCTCCCCTTCAAAGTCATGTTTGTTATTGACGGTTATGATGAAAACAATTTTCATTTTGATTTCAGCAAAGAATTTGGCCCCATGAATGTCAGTGCCTCTTACCCAGTGGTAGTTCTCCTTGTAAACCTCATCAAGGGAAATCTCCTCCCGTCTGCTCACATTTGGATGACCTCACGTCCTGCAGCAGTCAATCAGATTCCCAAGGAGTTTGTGAACAGGATGACAGAAGTACGAGGTTTCATCAGAGATGACCAGAAGAAGGAGTTCTTCCAGAAGGCTTTCAATGATGACAACCATTCCAGATTAATCTTTTCACACATCAGAAAACAAAAGATCCTCCACACCATGTGTGAAATCCCAGTCTTCTGTTGGATCCTTGCTAGAGTTGTGAAAAACATGGAGAATCACATGCAGGGCAAGATAGACAGACTGCCCAAGACCCTGGTTGAGCTGTTCTGCTACTTCCTGATGGGTGAGCTACAGCGAGAGAATCCTGCACTAGGCGAGTCAGACAAAGAGAATCTCCTAAAAGTAGCAGGAAAAGTTATTCTAAAGCTGGGCAGGCTGGCATTTGAACAACTGAACAAAGGTCAAATAATTTTCTATGAGAAAGACCTAGAAGTGTGTGGTCTTGATGTGAAGAAGGACTTGCTGATTGCAGGCTTTTGCACAATGTTCTTGAAAGAACATGATGTGTTCTTCCTCCAAAGAGTCTACTGCTTTGTTCATCTGAGCTTCCAGGAGTTTCTGGCTGCAGTCTACCTGTTCCACTGTTTCACTCAGAAGAACATGGAGGTCCTGAAGGCATTCCTGGAAGATGATGAATTCAACAGTGACAGTTCCCTGTCCGACTTCCTAGATGCTGCTATGATGAAAAGCCTGAAGAGCGAGGGTGGTTGCCTGGACCTCTTTGTCCGCTTCCTTCATGGTCTCTCGCTGGAGTCCAACCAGAGTCTGCTAGGAGGTCTGCTGGGTAAGACAGAGAACAGTCCGAAGGAGATCGCTAGAGCCATCAACAACCTGAAGGAGATGAATTGTGACTGGTTTTCTCCAGACAGATGTATCAACATCTTCCACTGTCTGATGGAGATGAACGACCCGTCAGTAGGTCAGGGGATCCAACAGTACCTGGAGTCAGAGAACAGCTCAGGGAAGGAACTCTCTGAGACCCAGTGTTCAGCTCTGGCCTCCATACTACTGGCGACAGACAACGCTCTAGATGTGTTGGACCTGGACAAATACAACACAGACACGGCAGGGCGACTGAGACTGATCCCAGCAGTGAGGAACTGCATAACAGCCAGGTTAGTAGTTATGTGAATGTAAGAGCTAGACATGATGCCTCATTTTGATCACATATCTCTGATGTTCTCAGTGTTTATTGCTGGGAACCCCTGGAGATGCTTTTGGCCATTTCTGGGGGAAAAAAACAAAAATAGCAGCTGCACATGCTCATAGCACCCAGTGCCACACTATGACGTTCTATTGGCTATTACTTCCTATAGCTAAAGTAGAATACATCCCGAAAGTGTTTAAATCCTGTATAGAAGGTTACATGTCGTGTATTCCAAATGTAATACAATACACATTTAGGAATTAGTGCGTATCAGGGCACAGTTAACTATACTGACCTCAACAACATTTAAACTAGCAGTACTGAATATGTACTCATAAATATGAATTGAAATATGAGCTTGGTTTGATTAATCATCTCTGATCTTACATTAATGTTTAATTCCAGACTTGTTGGCTGTGAGGATGAACTCCAGAAGGAACACATTGAAGTTGTGTGTTCAGCTCTCAGCTCCGATCCATCCCATCTGAGACACCTGGATCTCAGTTACAACTCCATACCTGATCTACTGCTGGAGCTGCTCTGTGAAGCTCTGAAGAGTCCACACTGTAGACTGGAAACTCTACGGTCAGAGACATTTACTATCATTAATAAGTACAGTAGGCTAATAAGTGTAATAGTGTAATACATGCAATAGTGTCATAGGGTAATATGTGCAATAGTGTAATGTATGTACAATATGGTAATAGTGTAATATATGTAATAGTGTTATAGCGCAATATGTGTAATAGTGTAATTTAACTATACCACTATTGTATATATTACACCATTACCCTAATGCACAAATATTGCACTATTGCACTATTACACATATTACCCCATGACACTATTGCATATATTTCACTATTGCACTTATTAGCCTACTGTACTTATAACACTATGGCATTATTGTATATAATACACTATTAGCCTATTGTGCAACATATATTACACTATTACAGTATCAGCCCTATTACACTATTACACTATTGCATATATTACACTATCACCGTAATGCACATGTGTTGCACTATTACACATATTAGCCTATGCCACTATTCCATGTATTACACTATTACACATATTAGCCTACTGTACTTATTACACTATGACATTATTGTATATAATACACTATTAGTCTATTGCACATATATTACACTATTACACTATTAGCCCTGTTACATTATTACACTATTGCATACATTACATATATTATCCTACTGCACATACAGTATATTGCACCATTGCACTATTACATAATATTACCCTATGACATTATTGCACATTAACTATTAGCCTTGTACATATATTACACTATTACACTTATAAGAATATTATACCATTACTTTATGACACATGCTACACTTCGTGTGTCCGGTTCACTTGTAATCTTATTGTGAAGGACAGACTCAGTGTGATGCCCAGACAGACATTTCTGCCTGGCTTATCTTAGCAAATTATACACAGCAAATTTAACACTGAAACAGCATTCACGTTTGGTTTAATAACTCCCGACCCGTTTCATCAATTAAAAAACTTGAAGTGGTTTATGATAACGGACACATGTAAGTCCATTTCCTGAAAATGGTAGAAATGATGATAAAGGGATCTTTGAGTAAAAGAGTCATACGTGCCAAAATGTTACCCTTATGGTTCCTCATCACTACCTATATGTTGTAACTCAAGAACCATAGTACAGACATGTACTTGGTATCAAAATATCCGTAATGCCCAACTTCATATTAACGTTCAATACATTTATGGGGCTTAAAATCTTTGTATTTTGAGTTATGAATGAAACACCATTTGATTGACTTAAGAATCAATGTTACAAATGTCTAGCTATCCTCAATCTGTGAAAGTACCTACAGTATATGCTGTATCTCGAGAACCGTAGGAGATACAGACATGTACTTGGTACCAAATTGTCCGTAATGCCCAACTTTATATTAACGTTCAATACACTTATGGGGCGTAAAATCAATGCATTTCAAGAAAAAATAACTTTTGTTACCAAAATGTTGAGTCTTTACCTGTTACAGCAAAATTTTGAGTTGGGGGTAAGGACTCAAAATTTTGCTTGGGAACCATTTTGTTTTGTTTTTGTTTTTTTTCGGATTCAGCACCCTTGTACTGTGTAAAATCGACTGGTTACCCTCTTTTTCCCCCAAATGCCCCGAACGCCCTCATAGGAGGCCTTTTTCTGAAATCCCAACTGCCTATTGTGACATGCGAGATGCTGACGGCATGGTGCGAGTCGGTCAGAATGAGGTCTGCAAACGCCATACGCCATATTATATAATAGTATTAATATGCAAATAACAGCTCATTGCCGCTTATTTGGATGAGGGCGGTTATTTGGACGAGGCGGTTATTAAGCAAAATGGTGTGCGTACGTGGGCCGTTATTTGGTAGGGGGTGGTTGTTTGAGTGGCTGTTATATGGTATTCTACGGTATTCCGTATCACAGGGTGATCCGATGCAAAACGAATCCCATCTGAATCGAACTTAAGTGTACTTATAAAAATGCTATCTCTAGGATACCTTGGTACTTTGTATGACTATAGGAGGTAAAGGCAAGGGCAAGTACTACTGCAAGTGCTATGGACTGAGATGGAGTCTGAAGAGGTGCATTTTCAGGCTGCAGCAGAATATTGGGAGTGAATCTGCAATGGTTCATTCCATAGCTTTGGGGCCAGAAGGGAGAAGAGCCTGGGACATGTGGAGCGTTGTCCCAGTGTTTTTAGGGAGGTTAATTCCAGCTTTCCTGATCTGAGTGCTCTGGAGGGTTTATAGGGTGTGATCAGATTTGCAAGATTTGTGTGTCCATGTGCGTATGCAGCAGTTATATCAGTTTTGGTTGTTCTGGAACATTATGTAAACACTATACAGTACATGTCTGTACTCCTGCGTGGTTTTCTACTGTAAAACCAGGAAGTCCAACCAGAGGTGTCTGTAAGCAGCTTCTCTATCCACAATCATGTCTTTATAGCAGACAATCAAACGTGAGGCGTTTTATTTCTCATTTAAACGGCTGAACATCAAACATGTAGTGCTTTATTTCTCATTTAGACTGATGAACATCAAACATGTGGTGTTTTATTTCTCATTTAGACTGAGTCACTGCTTCTTGTCAGAGACAAGCTGTGAACTTCTGGCCTCAGCTCTCAGATCTAATTCTCATCTGAGAGAATTAGATTTGACCTTCAATGTCTTGTCGGTGTCTGGACTGGAGAACTTCTCTGGACTGGAAACGCTCAAGTGAGTAGACTTACACCTATTCACTGTGTGTGTGTGTGTGTGTGTGTGTGTGTGTGTGTGTGTGTGTGTGTGTGTGTGTGTGTGTGTGTGTGTGTGTGTGTGTGTGTGTGTGTGTGTGTGTGTGTGTGTGTGTATTGTTGTTGTTGATGAGGACAGTAGGGAAGTGACCATTTTGGAAGTGGCCTGTACATTTGACCACAGTCTGGAAGAAGCTTTCCTCACTAAGGTGCTTAAGTACCAACGTTACTCTAAGGGATGCTATTCTACAGCTAGGTTACAATTGTAAACTATTGGTGTTTGTATTCGGAAGCCTTGGTAACGTCCACAAATCAGTGGTGAGGGGCCTGCAGATTGCAGGTGTTCCCAAACCCAGAGCTAAGGCACTGAGTTTTCCAATTTTGCGCTACTATTTCCTTGCCAAATGTGAATATGTAAATAAAGACGTTAAAATGTGTGTGTGTGTGTGTGTGTGTGTGTGTGTGTGTGTGTGTGTGTGTGTGTGTGTGTGTGTGTGTGTGTGTGTGTGTGTGTGTGTGTGTGTGTAAGTGTGTGTGTGTGGGGGGGGTGCGTGCGTGCGTGTGCGTGAAATGCCACTAAAGCCTGCTTACAGGTGTTGCCTACCAAGTTCAACTTGGCAACCTAGTATCTATCAATACACTGCATTCTACATCCAGTACCACATGACAAACAAACAGTCGCACACATATTAAATGGTTGCAGTCACTATAAAGGACTGTACATTGCCAGACATGACCGTATGGGTGAACTCGTTTCAGATAAGATCAGAGTACAGGACAGGACGACAAAAATGTATTAACACCCTATTGTACTGGACTGGTTTGTTCACAATGACACAGATGTCAATTCTCTACAGCAGGGGTGGGCAATTATTTTTCCCAAGGGCCCAAATGAGATACATAAAATATTGTGGAGGGCCAAGACTAAAGGCTGAACTAAAGGCTAATATTAATCTAATTTTCAAGATAAAAGTAAGAGTAAGACCAACCTTTTTTGACACCAGGGCCCACTATTTATTCAGTATTTGAGCCACAGAGAACCACCATTTGATAACATTTTAGCCCCACAGACCCCGAAACTCAAGATTTATTTTGCTTTTGTCCACAATTCCAGGCTGGATTTCACGAACAAAACAGTCAAATATACAGATCAAAATGACCATTAATCTTCTACATTCTCTAGTTGTGTAGACTAGGGCTAATTCACATGATGAATATTCTAACCCTTGAGAGTGTAAAAATGAAACCAAATGGACCCGCAAGGGTCCATTTGGTTTCATTTTTATGTTCTCAAAGAGTTACATCTGGTTAACCAACTTTCCATATTTAACTGTAACTCTCTCAAGGACCACTGGTGGTCCCTGGGCCACTGGTTTAAAACCCTTTCAGGGGCCGGTCAGAGTCAGCCAAAGGGCCGCATTTGGCCCCCGGGCCGCATGATGCCCAGGTATGCTCTACAGCATACCCCAAATTCTTCACATCATTAATGAAAAACAAAAATGTCACTATCTTTGAAATAGGCTGCCCTTTTTTGATTTGTACATGGACAATTGCTTAACATCCAAGATTGTGAAATATCAGCCTTTGGTGGAACGTATTATGGCCTTAGATATAATTATCAAGTTATTGTCCTTGTAGTTGCTAGTCTGGGCCATGTGCTAAATGCAAAAAAAGTTCTCTAAATACTGTTCTATCTCGGCCATTAGGGACAGCCTGTCTATCTGGAGGAGGCGATGTTTCATTTATCCTTAGAGAAGAAAAAAATGTGATATCATGCCATCCATTAGGGGTGAGACGATTCACTTACCTCTCAATATGATACAATATCAATATTTGGGGTTCCGAATTATATAGTGATTCTTTTATTATACAAGAACATTTTCACTAGTAAAGAGACCACACCTTCTGCTCAAAGTTTGACGGTTTTTATTGAATGAAAATGATGGAGGGTGGGGGGGACCCGGTTAGGTTGAGACTCAGGGTGGGGGAGCAGTCTCAGGAGCAGATGTCTTCGTTGCACGCTCGGATGGTGTTCGACTCTGCTCCGGATATGTCCCAGGTCCCTAGGAGAGATGGAGAGAAGTGGAGGAGGAGGCCGACCGCGGAGGCGGCAGGCAGATGGCGGGGACGGAGGTGATAGGGGTGGACGGGGGGTTCGTTCGAGACCACTGTTGTAGTAGGAACAGGTAGGTGACAGCTCACAGGTGTATTTATACTGTGGTGATTAGGACAGGGATTGGCTGGGTGATAATGAAAGGCAGGTGGTGTTGATGAGGGGGGCGGAGCCTTTGATTGAGCAGAAGGAGGTCTCTACTCCTGAAACTGCATTGTATAAATACAATTTCCCTTCACTAGTAAAGAGACCACACCTTCTGCTTAAAGTTTAACGGTTTTTATTGAATGAAAATGATGGAGGGTGGGGGGGGACCCGGGTAGGTTGAGACTCAGGGTGGGGGAGCAGTCTCAGGAGCAGATGTCTTCGTTGCACGCTCGGATGGTGTTCGACTCTGCTCCGGATCTGTCCCCAAAAGAGCTTGCTGGAGATGGTGAGGGTGACCGGTGCGAGAGGCCGTGAGCGAGGGCCGTTGAGCTGGGGTTACAGACGGCCTAGGTGGAGATGAGCGTTTTGCACGTCTTGAATGTTGGTCCTGATGTATGATTGGTATGCTAGGGAGTTCCAGCGGCCGAGGATTTTGATGAGTTGGTCTGAGAGACCTTGTCTGGCGGCGGTGGTGGCTGCGCCGATGCGAAATGAGTGGCCGGAGTAGAGCTGGGATGGGAGGCCGGATTGAGTTAGGATTTGGCGGAGGTGCTTGTGGAACCAGGAGCGGGTGGCGATGGAACCTGACTCGGTGATGAATAGTGGGTCGAGTGGTGAGGCGTTGAGGGAGCGTCTCATGCAGACGTAACGGAGGATGGGTTCGTAGGGGCTGAGGGGAGGATCGGTCTTGAAGAGGTGAATGGCTGATGAACGCCCGAGCTGGTCTGACTTGCTGTGTTTGAGGGTGAACGTAAGGGATTCGGCAGAATTGAAGGTGATGTCGGCGAGGCTGGGGTGACGGGAAGGGTTGTAGTTGGCAGAGGAGGATGTAAACTCCGAGCAGCGCAGGAACCCGAAGAAGGCCAGCAGGAACATGCTTTCCAGGGTGAGGTCGATTAGGGGTGACAGGTAGCCTGAGCGGAGAGTGGTAAGGCATTTGAGGAGTGTGTCGGAGGTGAGAGGTTGGCGGCCGGAGGGAGCTGGGGCTTCGCTGCGTTGGAGCCCTCGGAGTAGCATGGTGATGTGGGGGTGAGTAACGGACGGGCACGGAGAACCATGGATGAGTTTGAAGAAGAAGTTGAGGCCGCTCAGGTAGACTTGGGTGGTGGAGGTGCGGAGACGTAGGTGGGAGTGGGCGTAAGTGACGAAGGCCGCAATAACGGAGAGATGGGTTGAGGGGAAGGCGATGCCGGTGGTGGAGTGGAAGCGCTTGAAGGCATTCCAGGCTGTGAGGTAGGTAGATAGGGTAGCGGGTGAGAATCCATTGAGGATGTGGTGACGGGCTTGAATGGTGAGTTGATGGATGAGGGGGTTTACATGAAGACTGTCGCTGAAAATGGTGGAACTGGCGTGGGGTATGGATCCGCCTCTGGGGCTAGCTGCCGAAACTTCTGTAGGGAGAGACGGGAAAGGGAGTCAGCAATGAGGTTGTGGTGACCTGGGACATGAGCTGCACGGAGGATGAATTGGTGGGTGACGGACGTCCAGGTGAGGCGACGGAGAAGGGGTGAGATGTCGGGGGAGTTTGAGCGGCCTTTATTGATTATGTCAACTGTGGCGGTGTTGTCAGAGTGGATTAAGATGCTCCTTCGAGACCATTCGTGGCCCCAAAGGAGCGCGGCAATGACGACGGGGTAGAGCTCGTGAAGAGCGGAGGAAGGGTGGGCGGCGGAGTGCGAGAGTGCGGAGAACTCCGGGGGCCATGCGGAAGCGAACCAGCGGCCCTGGTAGTAGCCCCCAAAACCGGTGGAAGGGGCTGCGTCCGTGTACAGTTGGATGTCGTCGGGGTGGGTGGTGAGGGTGTCATAGAAAAAGGTGATGCCGTTCCACTTAGACAGGAGGTGGTACCAGAGGCGGAGGTCAGTGCGGCATGGCTCTGTGATGGTCACAAGGTCATGGAGGGAGTGAACGGAGGAGGCAGTGGTGAGGAGGTGGGACATGAAGGGACGGCCTTGAGGGACGATGCGGAGGGCAAAATTGAGGTGGCCAAGGAGGGCTAGAAGCTGCCGTTTGGTGCAGCGAGGCGTGGCGATGAAATTCTGGAGGAGGAGCGTGATCCTATCCAGCTTCTCTTGGGGGAGAGAGGCCTTGAACGCAACGGTGTCCAGCGTGATGCCCAGAAATTCGAGGGAGGTGGCGGGGCCCGACGGTCTTCTCCTCCGAGAGAGGAACCCCGAGCTCGGAGAAGACTGACCGGAGGATGGAGAGGCCACGTGCCGGGGGGGGAGGAGGGGGCTCGACAATGAGGAAGTCGTCTAGGAGGTGCACGAGGTGGGGTATGGGGTGGTTGTTGGTGAGGATCCAGCAAAGGGCGTCGGAGAGGCTATTGAAAATCTTGGGGCTGCTTTTGCAACCGAAGGTCAGGCGGACGGCGAAATAGTAAGAGCCCCTCCATCGGATGCCAAAGAGGTGCCAGTAGTCGGGGTGGATGGGGAGGACCTTGAAGGCGGTCGTGATGTCGGCTTTGGAGAGGATGGACCCGCGGCCTGTGTGGTGGATGAGGTTGATGGCATGGGTGACGGTGTGGTATTGCATGGAGAAGTCCTGACTGGGGATGAGGCTGTTGATGCTGGGGACGTGTGAGTTGTGGGGGGAGGAGAGGTCGATGATGAGTCGCTTCTTTCCGGAGTATTTGCGGGTGGTGATGCCAATCGGGCTGATGCGGAAGGTGGGGTAGGGAGGCTGGGCGAAGGGTCCCATCACGAAGCCATTCTGGACCTCCTTGGCGAGTAAGGCGTCGACCGCCTCGGGGTCTTGGGTGGCGGACAGGAGGTTATTGCAGGTGTGGGAAGTGGCGGGTAGGGCGAGTGTGCCGGGGTGGAAACCGTGGGTGAAGCCGTTGAGGAGGTAGCGGACGAACTGGCGGTCGGGGTGGTTGCGGAGGGCATGGGTGAGTGCTGGGACCTTGATGGGGGTACTGAAATGGAGATGGACCAGTCAGGACGTGGGGTTGTGGAAGCAGGTGGGGCGGCTGTGTGCCCCCCCGCAGAAGGAGCACACATGGAGGAGCCTACATGCGGAGAGCGAGCAGCCGAGGTGGTTGTAGTTGTTACATACCATGCGGCCGGAGTGGTAGAAGACGGGGCGCCCTTGTTTGTCGGTGGTGTTCGATGGAGAGATGAGGCTCCTCGGGGCTGACCGAGGCACGATGGGGGGCGGAGGGGCTGCGGAGTGAAGGCGGGGCGGCTGAGCTGGAGCACGGATGAGGGGAGGTGGCGGTAGCTTGGGGCGTGGCTTGGGGATCGTGGTGGTGCATGCGGAGGCAGGGTGGGAGGGGGCCCCGCAGACCTCGCAGGACAGGGAGGCCCTGGACGCGAACACCCTGCAGTAGAGCTCGTGGTCCAGGACCCCCCAGTAGGTGGACTGATTCAGCTGCTGAATCGATGCGGCTGCTCGGGTGGCGAAATGAACATGATAGGTGTAGAACCCCGTGCCGCCGAACCGAATTGCCAGCTCGAGGACCAGCGTCAGGTACTGGTCCAATTTGGCTCGGTGGCCGGGGTACGCAGCACACACGACGTCCCTGAACAAGGAAAAGGCGTAGGCGTAGGCAAACTCCACAGGGGTGAGTTCCCTGGACCGGGTGGGGAGGAGTTGGCGGAGTTGGGCGAGGCAGCCGAGGGGGGTCGTGAAAGCGCGGGTGTGGAATGGGTCAGAAATGGATGGGGTGAGGAGCTCTGCTGAAGAGGGCCGGGCACGTGCCTGAGAGGTCGACGGCTGGTGGGCGGAGTCGGCGGCCTGGGAGGGCGGGGCTGCGGCGGCACGGGAGCGTCCGGAGGTGCTGGCGAGCCAGGCGGCGAACAGCGCCGCCTTCCGGTCCGTCTTCTTGAATGGGATGCCCTTCGCTGTGAGGAGCCGTTGCAGCCCCGCGATGGTCCAGTCGGCCACGGACAGCTGGAGCGAGCCGAAGCCTGGAGCCACGGGGGTGAAGGAGCGGCGGGAGGCAGAGGACCGGCTGGAAGAGCGGGAGGTCCCGGGGCCGCCGTGATGGCTGCTGGAGGGCCCCGGCTGGGCTGGCGGCACCGGGGGCCCAACGTGGGACGAGGGACCGGTGTCGCTGATGGCGGAGCGGCTAGAGCTCCGTGATGAAAACAGCTCCTCGCTGTCGGAGGCGTGGAGCTCCAGTTCGCGCTGATCGCGGCGATCCATAGCGCAAAAGACAAAAAACGAAAACTACGGCGGTGCCGCGACTAAAGAAGGAAGAAGAAAAGAAAAAGCACTGACACGCTACGCTAGCGTTTCGTGCACTTATACGCCACACTAAATTTTTGTGAGCTTAGCCACTGCACTATAGCGCAAACAAATGCTGCACGAGGGCTGCCTTGCCAGGCAGCAAGCTGCCAGCCAGGCAACAAAAACAAACAAAGTCCTTCTGTAGAATAAGAAAAACAACTGATAAAAAAAAAAGAACGGATCAGACGATTTACCGTTGCGGTGATGAGGCAAATAAGTTCGACGGGCGAAAGAGGTGACAGGTAGGCTACGGTTGTACAGTAGACTGCTGCTGCTCTGTTCCAGACCACTGTTGTAGTAGGAACAGGTAGGTGACGCGACTTTTCAGATGCCACCCGAAATAAAGCAGCGGGGTTGGGAAGGAGCGCTTGTTTTATCTGCCGGCTACTACTAGTAGGGCGGGGCGAAGGAAGTTTTACTGAGGTTATGGTTAGGGTTAGGTTAGGTTTAGGCATAGGTTTACTGAGGTTAAGTTTAGGGTTAGAGTTAGGTTTAGGCATAGCCTAGTTTTACTGGGGTTATGTTTAGGGTTAGGGTTAGGTTAGGGTTAGAGTTAGACGGTGCTTTATGGGGTAACTAACCCTAAACATAACCTCAGTAAAACTATGCTTCGCCCCGCCCTACTAGTAGTAGCCGGCAGATAAAACAAGCGCTCCTTCCCAACCCCGCTGCTTTATTTCGGGTGGCATCTGAAAAGTCGCGTAGGTGACAGCTCACAGGTGTATTTATACTGTGGTGATTAGGACAGGGATTGGCTGGGTGATAATGAAAGGCAGGTGGTGTTGATGAGGGGGGCGGAGCCTTTGATTGAGCAGAAGGAGGTCTCTACTCCTGAAACTGCATTGTATAAATACAATTTCCCTTAAAACAATTCTAAATTATGTGGACCATGACAAGTTCAGTCAATTAGAACATATATTATGAAAAGCTCAATCCAACATTTCAATGCAGCCAGATAGCAGTCAGGGCCCCATTTTCGTCTCATCACCCTTTATACGCAATTAGAGCATCTAGCATTAAGGAAGAGGCGTTCCCACACTAAATTTGGTATTTTCGTTACCATCCTATTTCCCTTAAACTAAACACCTCCTAGACCTGTTACATTATGCATATGTAGCCGGTTTGGGTCTCACTCCTAGCCGACCACCAATCTGCGTTGTGTTTAAGCAGTGGACTCAGGGATTTCGGGCACTGTTTCAAACCAAGCAATTCGATATATATATATATATATATATATATATATATATATATATATATATATATATATATATATATATATATATATATATATATATATATATATATATATATATATATATATATATATATTTTTTTTTTTTTTTATTATTATTTTTTTTTTATTATTTTTTTTTTTTTGCCTACGCATTAATTATGCATGGGTAACTCAATATTGTACTGGAGATCCCAACCAGAAGTTTTGGTCCATACAATATTTGCATTGCTATAATATTTAAAAGTGAACCATTGTTTTTGAAAATAGCAGAACTACAAGCTCACAACACACCACATAGTAACATGCTGTGGGCTCATAGATGAGCTGTATTACAACAAGTGTTAGACAGTCGGATATTGATGCATTGTTGTTCTACTTCTTACAGAGTGAAACATGGAGGAGAACACTGGACTAATCCTCGACTCCTTGCACAATGTGAGTGTGTGTGTGTGTGTGTGTGTGTGTGTGTGTGTGTGTGTGTGTGTGTGTGTGTGTGTGTGTGTGTGTGTGTGTGTGTGTGTGTGTGTGTCTCTGTCTGCCTGTCGGCATGCCTGCCGGCATGCCTGCCTGCCTGCCTGCCTGCCTGCCTGCCTGCCTGCCTGCCTGCCACATCCCTCTGGATGCTGTCCTACATGGATTTCTATTGAATCCTCAGTGTTGGGGAAGTTACTTTAAAAAAAAAATAAGGGAATTATAGTTATAGTTAGAAAAAATAACTAGTTAATTTACTCATTACTAAATTATGAAAGTAAGGCGTTACTAAATTTTTCCTTCCTTTTTTTAAAGCATACAAAAAAGAGGTGGTGTTGTTCTATGGTATTCGGAGTCATAAGTTTAAAGCAGAATTCCTCCTATTTTCAACATTTTACTATACCTTAGTGATGTTGTGTGGACATGATTCTCTTCATATTGTTTCTTAGAAATTGAGGCTGTGTTTCGCCATGTTAATGCTTTTTCTTTTAGGGTCTTTTTTGAAAAAAGGGTGTAATACCCCTTTAATGGCAGCAAGCTAAGCATGAGAATGAGATTTCAACAGAATATCTCAGATATAACAAAAAATGTATGTAACTCACGTTAGGCTGTCACTGTTCCATTTAACTCTATCATGGATTCCAATTCCACCTGGTGTGATGAGTAAACCTTCATAGCAGATACCTGCTCTCTGAAGTGAAGCTGTTTACAAACATCAGCACTTGTCTGTGTAGATCTGCTCTATAAGTTCCATCCATAGACACAATACATAGACTTACGTTGTTTGGTTCATCGCGTGGATATGCTATTAAACAACCCTGCAGCATTCCAATCGCAGGGATCCGCTATTTAGGGTAAACTGTCGTTGGCTGTTTCTGCCTGTGTTTGATGGCCACCTCGGTGCTTGTTCAATGGGAGTCATGAGATAGTAACAAGATAGTTTGTCATGTGTGAATGAGCCTAAGCGTGCGTGTTGCTAAAATAAATGTGCTGCTTCTCTCCTCTTCCTCACTGTAAGTCCTGTGAATCTTCTAGTGCAGCCTTCCTCATAATAAATACATACATGCATACACATTGCACAAATAACAGAATTGGTGGCCACTGTGCACAGTGTAACAACACCACAAAATGAACACATTTTCAGGTACCCACACACCGGAAAAGGTTTCCCATACAAAGTAGCCATAGAACCGTTTTCAGCCTCTCTCTCTCTCTCCCTCCCCCTCCTCCTCATCCACCCTCTCTCTCTCTCTCTCTCTCTCTCTCTCTCTCTCTCTCTCTCTCTCTCTCTCTCTCTCTCTCTCTCTCTCTCTCTCTCTCTCTCTCTCTCTCTCTCTCTCTGGGTGCGTTCAGACATTAGGGGCATGACAAGACATGTTGCGTCAGGGCCTCGATTTCCCACATTGCTTTGCAGGATCTGGGTGGTGGCAATGAAGCAATGAGGAAATTCTCACATCTGAGTATAGTTTTCTAGTGCACCATATCCCCTGGTGCATTAGTTCAAATAAAAACGAAATCTCATCTGCACAAGCCCTGCCTGGTGCATAAATAACAATCGGCCCCTAATATAATGATATAATTTCTCTAAAACACTCAATAAAGCACCTCAGTGCTGTCAATTCTGTGCATAACCTAATCTGTATCCAGACTCTTCTACTCACTTGAAAAAAGGAAAAAAATACAATCTCTTTCTTCCTCGATTCCTTTTAACTCTGTGCTTCACTCGTATTGGTTTCTGTGTGAACTACGCGGTGAGGGGGGCGTGGGCTGACATACTGCTGTATTGCTGCTGTGCCTACACACTGATCGAACCCAGTTTGATGCATGTCTGTTGCACCCCTCCCCCACACGCAGCACTTTGTAGTCAAGAAGGGCCTTCAGTCACCATCGTTCAGCCACTCCCACTCCGGGCGGTGTTTATATGGGAACCAATATGAGATTGTGGAGTAACCATTTCATTTTCATTTTCATTTTATTTATTTATATAGCACCTTTTTGAACAAGGTTCCAAAGTGCTGTACATAGTGCAAACAGGTGACAAAATAACATACAGATCACACAACCAGAGATAAAAAGAACAATAAGAGGAAACAATAAAACACAAAGTACGCAGTAAGTAGTAAAAGGTAATTAAAACACGCTAACAGCATTAGAAGACGTCTAAGATAAAAAAATGTATTGTGTAAAGATGCGTTTTTAAAAGGGATTTAAACCCAGGCACAGAGGATGCCAGTCTTATATGTGCGGGGAGGGCATTCCACAGTTTGGGAGCCTGTACCGCAAAAGCCCGATCTCCTTTGGAGACGAGTTTCGTCCTCGGGACCTCAAGTAGAGCTTTATTTGAAGATCTTAAAGTGCGTGCAGAGTTTACAGGGGACAGCAGCTCGGAGATATAAACAGGGGCTAGACCATTAAGGGCTTTATATGTAATTAGCAAGATCTTAAAGTGGCATCTCGCACTCACAGGCAGCCAGTGCAGATTTGCAAGGACAGGTGTAATGTGATCCCGTTTTCTAGTGTTGGACAGTAAACGAGCAGCAGAATTTTGCACTAATTGAAGGCGGGAAATGGATTTTTTGTTGAGGCCAGAGTATAGGGAGTTGCAGTAATCCAGGCGAGACGAGATCAGAGCATGAATTACCTTTTCAAGGTCCGGAGTTGAGAGGAATGGCTTTATTTTAGAGATGTTTCTGAGTTGGAAATAGCAAGATTGCACAACTGAGGTACCCTGTTTATTAAACGTTAAATCTATATCAAAAATCACTCCCAGGTTGCGGGCTGAGGGTGTGACGTTTGAAGAGAGGGAGCCAAGTTGAGAATGTAGTGACTGTGTAACAACAGGGGGGCCGAACAACATGACCTCTGTTTTTGACTGATTTAGTTGAAGGAAATTCTGGGTCATCCACTGTTTAATGTCAGCGAGACAGGCCAGGAGAGGTGAAATGCTACCAGAGCCGGGTTTTAATGGAAAGTAAAGCTGTGTATCGTCGGCGTAACAATGAAAGTGGATGTCGTGGGAGCGAATTATGTTGCCAAGGGGGAGCATGTATAAACTGAAGAGAAGGGGGCCTAGTATTGAGCCCTGAGGGACCCCACACGTAAAGGCAGCTCGCGAGGAGGAGGCCTCTCCAATATTCACTGATAGGGTCCAACCGGTAAGGTAGGAGTTCAACCAGTTGAGAGCTAGGCCCTTTAATCCCACCCAGTGCTCCAACCAGTTTAAATAGAGACACACTGGAGTTGGAAATACATTGTTTTCAATTAGGGTGGCTAGTGTATGTAGTTGTGTAGCAAAATCCAGCTTACAGAATATTTTGTGAAGATTCTTGTAAATCATTTTTTTCTGTTCTATGGACCCTAAAGGACACAAAAAAAGTGGTTTACATTTTTTCCCTCCACCCTAACATTTTTATCACCATGGCAACATGGTGTTGTGTATCAATCTGTCTGTATTTCTGTCAACATCATTTCTCCAAATCTGCCAGCCCGATTTATACCAAATTTGGTCCAGGGGTGTATAATGCCTACACATCCTCACAGCCTAAAAGGCAAAAGTTGCCTTTTTGCCTTTTAGGCTGTGGTCTGGCTAAAAGGCAAAAGTTGCCTTTTAGCCAGACCATGGATAAAAGGACCATGTCGCCTTCTGAGACCCTCGTAAAAGGACTTATATGCCTTTTCTCTAAAAAGGCATTCCGTGCCTTTTCCGTCAGAAGGCATAATGTGGTTAGTGATTTATCAGCAAACTCTGGGGTATGAAGGAGCGCTTGTTTTATCTGCCGGCTACTACTAGTAGGGCGGGGCGAAGTTTTACTGAGGTTATGGTTAGGGTTAGGTTAGGTTTAGGCATAGGTTTACTGAGGTTAAGTTTAGGGTTAGGATTAGGTATAGGCATAGCTTAGGTTTACTGGAGTTATGTTTAGGGTTAGAGTTAGGTTAGGGTGAGAGTTAGACGGTGCTTTATGCGGTAACTAACCCTAAACATAACCTCAGTAAAACTATGCTTCGCCCCGCCCTACTAGTAGTAGCCGGCAGATAAAACAAGCGCTCCTTCATACCCCAGAGCTCTCCGATAAATCACTAACCACATTATGCCTTCTGACGGAAAAGGCACGGAATGCCTTTTTAGAGAAAAGGCATAGAAGTCCTTTTACGAGGGTCTCAGAAGGCGACATGGTCCTTTTATCCATGGTCTGGCTAAAAGGCAAGTTTTACCTTTTAGGCTGTGAGGATGTGTTGATAATGCACTCTAGAAGACCCCATAAAAATGTCACCATGATCGGCCCATAGTTGGCGCTACAGTACCAAATTAAAAATTAAAAATCATGATTATTCACAAACTAATTGTCTAATTCCAATAAAAATTGCTGTGTTTTTGAACAATAGGCTGAGACACAAGCTAATTTGACCACAATCCACTAGTGGGTGGCGCTACAGTAACCCATTTAGAAGCAGATGCATGGTCTTCAAAAATTAACAGTGATTTTCATATAATTGCAATGTGATTCTCGTGACATTTAAATAATTTCTAAAGCTTTAGGGGAGAAAGAGGCAATAGCCTTGGAATATTTTACAATGCAAAAATGTACATTGCAGAAATAGATTCTATAAGACAAAATAGGATCAACTGAGAAAATTTTATCAATTTGTTATAGGGTTTCCCTCTTATTTCCGCCAGAGTGCTAAATATGCTAATTACTGCATTAATTATGCACAATACAGAAATCTACATTGCAGAAATTGCAGGACAAAATACATAACTGGGAAAGGTTTGGCACAGACTTTTATCATTTAGTTACATGTTTTTTCCTGTTATTTCCGCCAAAATATTCTGTGTCAAATATTCACACTACAAAACTGTATATTGCAAAAATGGATTCTACATGGGAAAATACCTAAGGATCAACGGAGAAAGGTTTGGTAAAGCCTTTCAACGTGTGTTTAAGGGGTTTTCCCTGTTTCTGCCTGTAGGTTATTTCTGCCTAAATATGCTAATTATCTCATTAAGTATGCACCATACAAAAATGTACATCGCAGAAATGAATTCTACAGGAACAAATACATATTGATCAACTGAGAAAAGTTTGATAAAAAGCCTTTTATCGAATTGTTATAGAGTTTTTCCTGTTATTTTCACCCATATGTCAAATTACTTGACCCGTAGGTGCTAATAACAGGAAAAAAATAATCAAATATGCCAATTATCTCATTAAATATGCGAGATATAAAAATGTACATCTCAGAAATGGATTCTACAGAAAAGATACCTAGGAAACAATTGAGAAAAGTTTGGTACACCGTTTTATTGCGTTCTTGTACGGCTTTCCCTGTCTATTACAACTTAATGTACGTTTATATGATGATGGGATTGTCAGTGAAAGAGCATCTTTCCAACTAAGGGTTTTTCGCAGTCTGTGCACTGTTGCTGGGTTTTGATGACCGCGCTCCCCTCTGCTGCTGCTGCCTGCGAGCACACAAACAGTTCAACTCTGCAAGAAAACGACACTGACGTGTTTACATCCGTATCCGCGTCTCCTCGCACCGCCCAAATCCTGCAAGGCGTTGTGGGAAATGGAGGTCCTGACGCATATGTCAGTATATCAGTATGTCAAGCCATAGAGACACGAATGTGTGTACGAGGCCTCTCTCTCTCTCTCTCTCTCTCTCTCTCTCTCTCTCTCTCTCTCTCTCTCTCTCTCTCTCTCTCTCCACCCTTTCTCTCTTTCTCCCTCTCTCTCTAAAGGGCTTTACAGAGGGACAGTAATAAATCAATGGCATTTTGTGCGTAGAAAACACTGTGCGATAAAGCAAGCATGTGACCCTGTGCGTTATCGCATAGCGTCCAGTGTTTTTCTTTTTTGTTGTTGTTTTTTTGCTCGCATGCTCATTTCATGCACACAACCATGTTAGACCTCAATTCTCTGAGTTTTTTTTCCCACGCCACACGATTCCCATCTGTCGGCACTGAGGCACTGGCGAATCGCCGCAATAATGTGGCCTTTTATCACTCCCCACCTTAATATTTAATGCATTTTACTGTGTTGTTTTCTCATCAGATTCCCGTCGTCTCACTCTGGACACAAACACAGTCAGCAGAGACCTCTGTCTGTCAGAGGACAACAGGAAGGTGACAAAAGGGCCACGGGGGGCAGAGCTTCAGTTCTACCCTGACCATCCAGACAGATTCAGTGATGAGTGTCCTCAGGTTCTGTGTACAGAAGGTCTCTCTGGAGGACGTTACCTGTGGGAGGTAGAGATGAGTGGAGATGCTCGGATAGGAGCATCTTACAGATCAATCAGCAGGGGAGGAGAGGATAGTAGGCTTGGATGGAATGATCATTCCTGGAGTCTCTTCTGTAATGGAGACTGTTACGGTGTCAATCACAATAATAGGCGCACTATCCTCCCTGTTTGTCCCTTTGTCCCCACCAGAGTGTCAGTGTTTCTGGACTGTCCTGCAGGGACTCTGTCCTTCTATGATGTGTCCTCTGACTCATGGAGACACCTTTACACCTTCCAGACCTCCTTCACTGAACCTCTCTACCCTGGGTTTAGGGTTCATCATGACTCCTCAGTGAGTCTACTGTGAGGACAGACAATGTCTCTCTCTATGTTCCAATACTTCCTCCAGTAATACACACAGGCAGTCTATGGATGTACTGTATATATTATTGTTGTTTGATATTGTACAGTGCAGAGTTCCTGGTTTACTGTCAAGTCAAATGCATTCACTGTAAATAATAGACGTTAGAAGGTGTTGACACACTGGCAGAGCAGGAACCCCCAAACCCCCCGGTGATCAGGTCTATTCTTCATCATGGTGTTGTGGTACATCATTTCACACACACACACACACACACACACACACACACACACACACACACACACACACACACACACACACACACACACACACAGACACACACACACACACACACACACACACACACACACACACACACACACACACACACACACACACACACACACACGTTTGGTAGACTTGACCAGAATGGGTGCAGAAGTTATGATTCTTGTACATATTTAACAGGGTTCCCGCAGGTCATTAAAAAGCATGAAAAGTCATTAAATGGATTTTGTGAAAATTAAGGCATGAAAAGGCATGAAAAAGCATGACTTTAGATGTCCATGGGCATTCAAAAAATTGTAAACTTAATTGAATAAAAACATTGTTTCTCACAATTTATTGTAGTGTAATCAGAGACGGTAACCTATTTAGAATCTTTGGCGTAATGGTTGACAGACAGAACCTTTTAATTGGCTGCTTTTTTACCAGAGCCATAGAGTATAGACAGAGTTATGACAACTCCGTTCACTTCATGGTGTCAGTCCAATGGAAGCTCTTCTACTCAGACTTGAATAGAGAATGGACCTGAAGTAGGCAGAAATGCATTGGACTGCAGGCAACGGTCTCAGCTTTAATGATCTTAAATCGCTTTATTTTAGTTTGTTTTTAGTTATACTACAACATAAACATTATTGTATAGTAACATTGTTGCTGTAGGCTACAATACCGTTGACATGTTGAAAACATGGCATAAAACAGCTCTTATTTGCACGGCCCTCGTTGAAAACAATGCATTTCCAACTCCAGCTTGTCCGTATTCAGGCTGCATAAACAGCAGCTTGAGCACTCAGTGCCTGGCCCCTCAATGTCGCAACTCTGACACTAAATGGCTCTGCCCCCACTGGCCAATCACACCGTGTCTTGTGGACACATGGGTGCACTGGCCAAACACAGCACGTCCTTCCTCAAATCACCCATGCTGCTCGCTAGTGATTCATTATTCTGCTAACTTATAGCCAAACTCTCCGAATGTCCAAGAAGAAAGCGGCATTAAGGAATTATTTTGGTGTTCCACGACCGCAATCTCTTAAGAGACGTGGCTGCTACCACTCTAAACTAAACACTGGGGTGACCCACCAAGTCTATCCGACCGAGAGTGCTCCTCGGTCGGGCAGGCCCGGCCGGTCAACCCCCCCCCCCCCCCCCCCCCCCCCCCCCCTTGACGAACGCAGCGAGATGTGGTACTGGATGCCGCGAGCATCTAAATCTAGCCAATAAAACTACATTGTAGATTTTCATACAGGGACACAGGACGAGAAAAGCAAGAAGCATATCAACATAGCAGAAACAATAAATAAGGTGTGTGTGTGTGTGTGTGTGTGTGTGTGTGTGTGTGTGTGTGTGTGTGTGTGTGTGTGTGTGTGTGTGTGTGTGTGTGTGTGTGTGTGTGTGTGTGTGTGTCAACATGTATATAACAAAATAATACTGGCATTCAGAAGTGCAGAAGAAGAGGGTTTGGTTGAACAATCAGATCAATCAGGCTATATCAGGTTCCTCAAAATAAAACTTAAATCTTAAATTTCTGCTCAGCTCTATTCCATTTGAACTACATTATGTGAGATCAGGCTGGTAAAACTATTGCCTGTGGGTGTGGTTATGAATCATCATCAATCATGATATGGAGGATATGCAGGCCTGACTTCGTCTGCTCCGGATGCAGGTTGCACCACGGTGGAGAAGAGCATGCTGCTCTTCCTGTATATTCAGTCGCATCAGCTATTTAGATCATTGGAGCCTTGGTTCATCATGACTCCTCAGTGAGTCTACTGTGAGGACAGACAATAGGTGCAATTCAGAAAGGAATCTTGCGTAAGGGACACCGTGTAGCACATGCGCACATATGTCCATAGGCCGCAAATGAAGCCTGTCTAATTGTTCATTGGCTCCTTGTGCAGCGAATCCCAAACCATGTCCTTTTTTGGGAAACGCCGTGGCTCACGCAGCATATAGTCTCTCAAGATAGTTTGCTCTTGCCAAGTGTCTCAATGCATTCTGGGAATACCTGAGGAATAACAGCGGAGGCGCCGTTTCCCGAACATTTGCGGCCAAAATAGATAGACCACCAACATTGTATAAGGCCTTCATATGAATAAATGTAGAAGCAATCCATTCCTACACACACACACACACACACACACACACACACACACACACACACACACACACACACACACACACACACACACACACACACACCTGTTCACATGTGGCTGTGTTAAATATAAGCGGTGGGTTTAATCATTTCATTCAAATGTGGACAATGTTTAATTAAATTAACTTTACTCAATATCGTATCGTCCGCAATTTTCACTATTATTCTTCATTTGAATATCCCTGACAGTCTTTTAGGGAAATTCGTTTAATGTTTTTTTTATGTGGGCACAGACAGATTTATAGCAGATTCACCAGCTCACAGTGGAATTGCGTCGCATTGTAAGCTCGTAAGACTAGGCTATTTACATTCATTCATTCATTTGGACTGGGCTGCAGCGGGACACACAAGTGAGTAGTCGTGTCAAGATTAAACTAAAATAATTTATTAAGCTACGACAGTGGTTTCAACCTTGTCAGGGCCTACCATTTTACCAGCATTTGAGCCAAGGACCACCATTTGAGGACATTTTCACCCCACAGACCCCAAACCTTTTTTTGGTTCTGTCCACAATTCCAGGCTGCATGGATTCTCGCAAATGAACATTAAACTCCTACATTCTCAATTGGGTGGCGCTAATTCAGATGATATAAATATTTTAACTCTTGACAGCAGAAACATGAAACCAAATATGTTTTGTTGAAAAGAAATGTTCCATGTTTTTTTGCTTTATGTAGCGAACATTTATCCCAAGTCTGTGAAATGTTATGAAGTAAATTGCAAAAAAGTCGGCAAAACAGGGGTATGCTTGATCATTCACATCTCCATCATTTAGCCTGGAGACCACCTGGAACACTCTCAAGGACCACTTGATCTCACAAAAGTCCAGTGGAGAACACGCCAATGATAACCCATACGGAGCGCTTATCGCAGCTTGAATGCATCGATGTCCGGCACGGACGATAATACTGTCATTACAACCCTCAAGAAAACACTGGTCCGGGAGATTAGATTGACAGAGGTGGGATCTAAAAGATCCACTCATCCCGAGGAGTATTTACATCCATTTGTCGCCCGTTATAAATCTTTCTTTTCTCACCGACCGGCGTATTCAACAGGCCCTCCTCTATATGTTCTTCTATAGTCAGTTTTCTGCCCGTGTTAATCCATTAAAAAGACAGAAAAAGCCGCTCTTCTTTTTTGCACAGGCCTATAACATTCGTCTGCGCCCCAGTGTAAAAGAGAGAAAAAAAGAGACGCATTTTTTGGGGGGAAGAAGCGAGAAGGGGAAAAAAAACAGACCCGGACTCATCGAGCCTGGCAAGGGGGGGCTGGAAGATTGCCAGGTGGGGCAACTCCAAGGTTTTTCACACCAAGGAACCGGAATTATCCTCATTTGATGAGATATGTCAGAAACGTCATAAGAGAAGAGATTTGATCCCGGTAACCTTTGATTTGAGGAGAAAGACGCACGTTTGGATGTGCACTGCCCTCCCCTGTCCCATGTATATCCGGCCCTGGATTTGACCAGAAACTCCGCCACTGCAGAGCCAGCGGCATGGCCGTGCGGTAACACGGGCATCGACAAGCGATGCAGCGTGAATTCCTTCGCCTAGAAGTTTTCATGCAAATATCCCATTGTGAAAATCCTTCTGTGAGGATTAGCGGAGGAGGAGGGTGAGGACAGTCAACTGACCGCGAATGCCCCATCGTTCTAGGTATATTTGCTTCTAAATTAATATTTCGATCAAGATAACCGTGCCGTTTTTCTTGTGTTAAGGCACATGTTTGTTTTATTCAACGAAAGAAACAAAGTCGTGTTTTGTTGTTCAGTTTTTAAATAAGTGTTTTTTTGTCTTTTATTGTTTAAAAATAACAATTCGTTTACATTTTTTTAATTGTGTAGATTCGAAGTATTTTGTGCTTTGTTGTTCAGTAAAAAAAAAAAAAAAAAAAACTTAAAGGCTTAAAGGCTATAGGCCTATTTTTTTTGCCCGCGGGGGCAACTAACGGCACATTTATTCATATTAATTTCAACTATAGAAATCCTTAGTCGGGGACAGGCCTAGTATGTAACAATCCTGACTGTACACGGGAGGTTTGCAATCTCAAGCGATGACAGAATCACCACTTTGAATTAAAACAATTGTTGTAGGCTGAGTAGGCTATGGTAGAATGAAATCTTTATTTTGATAATGTGACTACTAGTGCTGTTGTGTGTTGGGAAAAACAGGCGGCTGTTCTGAACATGCAATTCCACCTCTCAAATTATTCGTTGGTTTCTCACTGAACGCCATGAAGAGGAAGAGTTTGATATTGATGCCAAGACAAAACATTGCATAGTGTTGCATATAGGCTGATCCGATTCATTTGAAGGGATTGGATGAAGGGATTGGACGATACGTTTTTTCCTTATTACTAAAAGCAACGCCGCCCGCTATGTTTAAATTGCAAACCCAAATGTATTTTGCACATGGCAACTGCTGCCTATGGATCCATAAACTGTATAACATTGCATATGCATATGAACAACAGCAAAGTAATTTTATTTGATGTTGGATAACAGTCAGATCAGGCTACAGTGGCCTATAAACAAATGAAATAACAAATCAACCTAATTAATTCACTTGCAAATAACAGTCAAATGGCTGTCAGAACATCCACATTATACCTTCAAGTCCTATCTATAATTATAAGCATAATTGCAATGCTATATATTTTACTGTGTAGTTTATACCTTAAAAAAAATGTATAAAGTCATGCAGGGCGAAGGCCCCAAAGCCTGTAGGCCTCATGCAGGCTTTTCGGCCTGTATAGGCCTCTAATCCAAATTTAGCAGGCCCGGGCCTAGAGGTAGTCTTTGCGTCACGGCAGATCCTTGCTCGGGAGGTCTTTGTTCTTCACCACTACGCATGTGCTACACGGTGGCCGTTACGCAAGATTCCTTTCTGAATTGCAGACAATGTCTCTCTTTATGTTCCAATACTTCCTCCAGTAATATACTCAGGCAGTCTATGGATGTACTGTATATACCGTATTTTCCGCACTATAAGGCGCACCGGATTATAAGGCGCACCTTTTAGACCTGTTTTCATATATAAGGCGCACCTGATTATAAGGCGCAGAAAATAGAAGCTACTACAGTTAACATAGAATAGAAGCTACTGCAGTCGAACAATCCATATATAAGGCGCACTGGATTATAAGGCGCAGGGTGGATTTTTGAGAAAATTAAAGGCTTTTAGGTGCGCCTTATAGTCCGGAAAATACTGTATTATTGTTTGTTATTACATGGCTTGAATGCTCCAATCAGAAGCCAGTGTTCTGGTCATGTGAGCGGTCACATAATGCACTATAATCACCGCTCCGCGCTATATTTGACCGCTGCATAAACAAGTTCCCCAAAGTGCAAACAGCTGTGTTCATATCAATCCGCGCTGCGCTTCTGCATTTAGTTCCAGCACGCCGTTAGCGGGTCCATTTGGTTAGCTACGTATTTGGTTGTTTACATGCCGTTGCCGTCACCCTCTCAAGGACCACTGGTGGTCCTCGGACCACTGGTTGAAAACCACTGACGTAAGCCATGTAATAAGCGGGATAACACCCTTCGAACGGGTGATTTGTTTCTTAACTAACTGACCTCGGCTGCGCCTCGGTCCGTTAATAGGAAACAAATCACCGGTTCGCCGGGTGTTATCCCTTACATATTGTACAGTTCCTGCTTTACCGTCAAGTCAAATGTGTTCACTGTAAATAATAAACATTAGAAGGTGTTGACTGAGAGAGACGACACACTGGCTTCCTGTATATTCAGTCAAAACATCGCATCAGCTATTTAGATCATTGGAGCCTTGAGTAAAAAAAGATACGCAATCCACACTCAACCCCTATAAATATCGTATCCTACACTACTCACGCTGCCCAATGCACATCATGGCACTGGCTGCTACCCTATGGGGTGACCACAGCAGATCAACATTGGATAGACCTATTGCAAACCTGGACATCAAAAGTAAAGGAGTGGCATACAGAGACATTTTGAAGGGCAGGTGCTCAAGTGAAAAGAAAATTATATCTTGAGTGATAATCATTGAGGGATTCCAGGTGATTCCCACCTAAAATGTTGAGTTGTTAACCAAATGCACAATAATAGATCTTTAACTCAAAGTACAAAATGGACTGGTAAGGGTCCATTTGTTTACATTTTACGCACAAGAAGTCTACACAAGTAGAACATAATAATAGTTACTTAGTATGTATGGAATTGTGGACAAAATGAGGATAACAAAATTGGGTTTGTGATTGTGGCCTGTCAGGCATGCAATATATCAATGCATTTCTGCACAATAAATAAACGTATGTCCATTTGTCCAATTTAACACCATAATAAATCATTCACAATTCACAATCACTTGCCACAGCAGCATATAGGTACAGTATGCATGCAATAATATGTTTGCATGCATTTTTTTTACTACTACTACTACTACTACTACTACTACTACTACTACTACTACTACTACTACTACTACTACTACTACTACTGCTACCACCACAGAACAATAGACCTAGTTGCAAACACACCACATAGCTAAGCAAGCATGCTGAACCCTATATGTCTGCATCATGTGCTGACATATAACTGACATATAACTATAGTAGTCTTAGTAGTAGTAGTAGTAGTAGTAATAGTAGTAGTATTACCCTTATCATTAGTATTACCCATAACTGAGATATAACTATAGTAGTCGTAGTAGTAGTAGTCATAATAGTAGTAGTATTACCCTTATCATTATTATTACCCTTATTATTATGTGTGATCGTAAACTGGTGCTGTATTGTGTGTTGGTCTTCCTTCAACAGATGTGTGTAAACTCATACTGGATCCAAACACTGCACACGGAGACCTCTCTCTGTCTGAAAACAACAGGAAGGTGACCTGCATAGGAGTCAGAGGTCAGGTGATGTCCAGGGAGACACTGAGTGGACGCTGTTACTATGAGGTACAATGTCATGGACTGGCTGATATAGCAGTGGCACACAGACAGGGTGATGACAGAGTGTTTGGATACAACGATACTTCCTGGAGTCTGGAATGTCATGGTTATAATAACAGGTACACTGCGAGGCACAATAAGAAGCACACTGTCATCCCTGTCAGTCCCTCCTCCTACTCCAACAGAGTAGTGTCCACACTGAGTCACCTGCACACCTTCCAAACCACCTTCACTGAACCTCTCTATGCTGGGTTCAGGTTCTGCATGGTGGGCTCCTCAGTGTCTCTGTGAGTCACATAGAGTAAGAGAACATTGACCAGATACAGACTCAGCGATCACAGCCTTGCGATAGAGAAAGGCACAGACAGACCTCACACCCAAGAGAAGACTATGCACTCACTGCACACAAAATGTGGAGCCACACAGAGCTACACTTTCTAACCACCTGCCCCTATACCAAGACATCAGAGGCACATACTTCCCACAGGTACACACACTCAACGTGAGTTTGAAACTATGACCAATGAAGAAAAACGATTGAGAGAAATATAACAATGTGCAAACACAGGAGCAAGATTTGTCGCACTGTTGTGACGTAAGAAGATGGGCCAATGGAATGGGCCTAAGGACTAAACAGAGCTGCTACATTTAAAGAAAAAATTGAGTGTTTGTTTATAAAAAAAAGAAAGAAAAAAGAAAAAAAAAAAAACGGGCAGAGGAAAGAAAATTCTAAACAATGCAATTACAAAACTCTGTATCCCCTCCAACTGCATATATTTGTCCCCATCTTCAAATGTTTTTCTTTTTTATTATTGTATTGTTTTTGTGATACTTGCTTTGGCAATATAAATGTTTGTTTTCTCATGGCAATAAAGCTCCATTGAATTGAGCAGGAGAAGCATGATATGGCCGTGTGTGTGTGTGTGTGTGTGTGTGTGTGTGTGTGTGTGTGTGTGTGTGTGTGTGTGTGTGTGCGCGCGTGTGCGTGCGTGTGCGTGTGTGTGTGTGCGTGCGCGTGTGTGTCAGGGGTTAAGGTTAGGTTTAGGTATAGGTTTTACTGAGGTTATGTTTAGGGTTGGGGTTAGGTGAACTGCCACGGCATGCAGTTTTAGGCCTACTAACTTGCTGTGGCAGTTAACCTGCAGCGACGGATGTATACAGTGGCAGCAGTGGCTGCCGTGCCAGATTTATATCTGCCGCGGCGCCTGCACAGTCGCGAATGGATTCCGCTGACTCTCCCACACACACAGTGCCGTAACGAGGGCAACGCACATAACGCATAGCGCTTAGGGCACCACGTGACCGGCAGGCACCATTTTTAAAACCTTTCCACAGATAAAGATTGAATCTTCTCTGTGCCCCTCTCCAGTCCAGAGACATGGTGCCCCCCCCCGCCACACACACAGACACACACACACCACCACCCCCTCGGCCCCTCCCCTCCTCCTCCTCCTCCTCCTCGCAATTTTCTACACCTGTTCGAACATGGCCTCGAAACGCCAACAAGAGTCGGGAGCCGAGAAAAGGAAAAAGAAGAAGAAACGTGATGAAGCTCTGTCATCGCTTGCCGGTAACTAACCAATGTTAAAAGTTCATTATTGTTTACGTTGTGGAGGAGAATGGACTACTAAAAGCACCATACACTCACTCGACAGTGTTCAGATAACGTTAGCAATCCTGAGGACCGCATTTGATTTCCCTTCTCTCATGTCGCTGTATTTCACTTCCATCCAGTGTTGCCAACTTGGTGCAATGATTTGCCACTATATATTTTTTTCCAGACCCCCCTGTAGCGCCAAAATTAGTGGAAAAACTCCTGGCCGAAAATCTAGTGCTTTTTTGCTGGTGAGTTGGGGTGAAATTGGTTGACCAGAGATTCAATTTCACCATTTTTCCTCCTAATGACAGTGGTTTTCAAGCAGTGGTCCCCAGGCTAAATGATGGACAGTTCCCAGATGTAACTATTTGAGAGCGTAAAAATGAAACCAAATGGTTTGGTCAAGAGTTAAAATATTCATCATGTCATGTCAAGAGTTAAAATATTCATGTGAATTAGCCCCAAGTCTACACAACTAGAGAATGTATGGTCATTTTCCCTTCAGACAAGCATCTATTCTAGCGCATTCTAGTGCATTTTGGAAGTGCCACTAGTGCATTTTGGCAGTTGGCAACACTGATTCCATCTCTCATACAGACGCTTCGGCCCGAAGTGTTCGGGGCACACTTCATTACAATGTTGTTTATGGCTGTTTGACTGCGTGTTCATTGTATTTACCGGTTCAAAGTTTAATCATACTACTTCATAAATACTATCAAGACGAGAGGATACCCTTTGGTTTGTTAGGTCAGACCCAGCGTTGCAGCAAAGTATTATCAGATTAGACAGTTTGCTTTGTATGACGCTGCATTTCAGGACAAAGGGCGACATCTGTTGGTGAAACTGTAATATGAAACTTTTTTTTTATCCAATTATGTAGGGCTACAACATTTTTATATTGTCAATCTATACATGTGAAATATAGTTTGTAATTTTAAAATGTACCAGTGATTTTACAGATAGGCTTACTTAATGTATTAGTCTTATTAATATGCCATTACTGTAGGCCTACTGTAGAATCAAAACTATATATGTGAATATTTTCTCTGAATGCAGGGTCAATGCTTAAATATGTCAAAGGAGGACCTCAAGGTCAAGAGGAAGATTTGGATGAACAACCATCCACCAGCAGTTCCACTCCTGGACATCAACCACCAGCCAGTGTAGACCCTGCAACAGTCCCCGGCCCAGACCAACAACAACCAAATGGACCCTTATAGATTTGTAACTCTTAAGAGCGTTTCAGGCTCTGTGGCTGAAATAGGCCTAAATGGGTTAAATAAACAAATTGCACTGAGAAATAACGTTTTTGTCTTTTTTGTTGGAAGGGGGCACCAGAAAGGATTTGTGCTTTGGGCACCCAAATGGCTAGCAACGGCCCTGCACACACACCAACCACAGCCACTCCCATACCATCATTGCTCTTTATTGTTAGGTACTAAGTGAGGTACTCTTCTCCGTCAATAGCTGTTCATCTAAACCTACTGATATGTTATTATTAAATTGCCAATTTAGAAGCTTTTAGAATATGTTTCATCGCATCAACATTTACTGCATTTACTTTACAAAATGTTTAATTTCCAAACTATGCCAGGAGAATGCATACATTGCAATAAACTGTAGCACTAACGATTCTGAAGGTATTAAAGTGGACATTGTGCCTAATTGATTAGTTAAAAGGGTCACCCGTGTGTCCACGTGCTCCATTGTCTTGCTACAGTGTCTCTCTCATCAACATCTTAACAAGCGTCCCAATATGCGTCTACGTCCCAATATGCGTCTACGTCCCAAGTCGGAGTGATCTTAGACTGGCTAATTTTGCATGATCCAATCACAGTGTGGATGCATAGTTTCATGATATAGATATATTCCATTGTTATGATTGTAGCTTACGTATGATTCACACGTAAGCTTACGTAATCTTTACAGTATGATGTCACAGTATGATGTTTTTTGTGTTTTATGACTACATTGTAAATTGCGAGGCCAAGCATGCACTGCATGCCTGCCTGTCTTCCAGCCAGCAAGCAGGCCAAATCCACCTCACAATTCTTAAAACGGCCTCATGGTGGCAGTATAACTACAACAGGCCACTTCAGAGCATTATAGTGGATCCAAAAGTGTTTCAACATCACAGTCTTACAGTATATCTGTGTTTCTTTTACATGTTCCTCCAAACATAGAAAAAAAAACAAAAACATAGAAGAAATTGATCATGTGACCACACATGCTTGATGAGGCATCCATCTCACTCAGCCTGCTAAAGTAGGAAGCACTTGGCTTGAGAGGAAAGCACATTTAAACTCAAAGAACTGTATCGCTCTTCCAGTACATTACATCGCTCCACATCTTGTTCCAGCACTCCAATAATAACATACTACCAGTAATATGTGTATGTGTAATAGTGTCATAGTGTAACATGTGTACTAGTGTAATATGTAATAAGTGTAATAGGCTAATAAGTGTAATAGTGTAATATTTGTGCATTAGGGTAGTAGTGTAATAGTGTAATATATGCAATAGCAGTATAGTGTAATATGGAGTAATATGGTGTAATATGTGTAATAGTGTCATAGTGTAACATGTGTAATAGCGTAATATGTGCAATAAGTGCAATAGGCTAATACGTGTAATAGTGGAGTCACAATCTTAGGTTCTGTGACCATCCTCTCGGAAAGATGGTTTGATGATTGATTTGACATCTATGGACCCTTTATAAAAGATTTAGCCTCCAGGTCCCTCGGCTAGAGGGCCAAATTCAAAATGGTGTCCGGCGCCCTCTGTAAAAAATAGTTTTTGATGCAGATGACCTAGAATCATGTATGAACACGCTTTTCCATATACAAATCAACCATGGGGATTCCAAATCTGACATCATTTTAATCATATGACCTTGTCATGACCCCAAAACCCAAGATGGCCACCACACAGAAGCCAGAAAATGCTAACTTTTAAGGACGTAAGCAATTTTGCCCAACTTTGGGAATAGGCCACTAACAAGAGTTCCCGGTTCTGGACTATTTTATTCCGCTGACCACATGTGTGGCTATCTGCATCTACGTCATGCCGCCAAATGATTTTTCTTCTCCTCTAATTCCACACTGTGCCAGCTGCTGCTGTGCCACAGAGCTCTTTGCCACCTTAGCATACAGTGAGGACTTTCCTTTGCCATAGAAGCCTGAGTTGGCATCACAGCCTGTAAAACAGTGGAGCTGCACAATGCAGTTTGCCATCTCTTCTGTCAGCAGGGCACGGCAGAGGACTGTCTCTTTGTGTCTCTTGATGCACAGCATGCCAGGGAGCTGTCGTGAGATGGCCGCTGCTGAGACATAAACATCTGTATCAGCTGCATCAATAACAACAGGGCCACTGTAGCCTGACAGCCGCAGACCTGCATAAACAGTGAAGAAGATGGTGTCAGCTTCAGAATGTTCAATGCTGTAGTCTTTCATTGGTTCTTGTGTTGATAGGTTGATGCACTGTGGGCCAACAGAGTAGATAATCTCTGCCTTCACATTCCGTGCCAGGTCGGTGAGGTAGCTGCATATTAGTTTTTGCAACCGCTCCTTGTTACTGTCACTACACAGTAGTGTTTTGAATGCTTTGGCAGAGGGGAATGGGTCATTCAGTTTCATGTAGGTGTTGGGTACATGCACCTTACCCTGTACACGCAGGTCTCGCTCATCATCTTTAGTTGAGTATGTGGCATTGTATGGGTCATTCACACAGATGATGCGGTGAGCATCACGATGCCGGGCAAGGATGATGGATGACACCTTGTGGATGTAGTCCACCCACTTGTATGGGCTGCCGTCCTGTGTCTGCCGATCTTCCACTGATGGAGTTGCCATTCTCCAGATCATGCCCATGTCAATGAGAGCGACATAGGGTTCTTTAATATCAATTGTCTGGAGGGAGAGCTTCTGGATGAGTTTGCTCTTCTGTGTTTTCCTGTATGTGCCATTGGAGTTGAATAAGGTCACACATTCCTCAACAACACGATGTTCCAGCAACTCGGGGAGCTTGACAAGTTCACTGTCTTCGACGAGGTCGATCACTGCTTTGAGAGCACTTCTTTCCATTTCAGCATCTCTTGTCTTGAGTTTGTCGCCGGGCTTCTCTACACATGCATGCTTGGAATTAAATGTCATGCGTTTGCTCAAACTGACAGGAGCATGAATGGATTTATTCTTACTGAACACCCTGTCTTGCAAGAAGATGTTCAACTTCTCCTCTCCTGCAGAATGGGCTGATTTAAAGTCTGCGATGAGCTCATCAGAGGCAGGCATGGCTGACTGTAGGGTGCGGAGTGTGGATGAGGCTGGATTAA